>JBBPFJ010000052.1:327470-914781 GCA_037975025.1 Excoecaria agallocha
TATCATAACAGGAGATATCCAAAGATATAAAAAATATGAACCCAAACGAGGTCAATAGAATAGGAGACTGGTTAATTGAACCCAAACGAGTAAGCTAACAACCCAAATGGGGCTATTTATGATCCAAATGGGATCAGCAGTAACATAAACCCAAAAGAGGTCAACAGGGGCAGCTGCAATATCCCTATAGGTGCCTATCTGTCCATAGTTGAACTTTAATAGTAGGCAATACAATTTTCAAGTTTAGTTAATATATATCATGCTTGCATTTATATAATACATTTTGCACATATATGTGATTATATCATAACACACAATTCTCCGGTGTATAAACATGTATTTTTAAATTAGTATAAGTACCTGTATCTAAATATTCATATCATCATGATCATGTTCTTGAACATCACATCATTAAACATCACATGTGTTCATAGTATAAGTGCATGTTCATATACGCATTTACTCTATCATAGATGTACATGTATGAAGTATGTTTGCATATAACAAGCTTGCTAATAATTTGATCATATATGTATGTTTATATATACCTTTATCAATAAACATCTCATATGCCATACATAATCCAATTTGCTTCCATATGGGTACACATTTATCTTAATAACATGTAATTAAGGTATACATATATAATCATAACTAGATTTATAACCTTTGATGCATGTATTTCTATGTTAAAAATTCCTTAATTTACAATGAAAATAGTTTAGATATTCAATACTATCCATTTGGGACCTTAATTTGATGTTTGGGTGAAGTATAAAAGGGTCACGATTACTAGGTAATATTTGGTAACAATTTCATAGGTTGCATTTTGGTTCTAGACTAATAACTAGACTATCTAATGGTTACCAGTAAAAACCTAGAAACTGTGACATAGAATCTGTCCAGAGGCAGAATAATAGATTCAACTTGTATCACAATTTTGACCCAAAAACGTCATTTTTAGCAAAAATTTCTTACAAAAACATGTTGCCCTATATTTCTAGTTTCCATAAAATCAAAAATAATTTCAAAATCACATCTAGAACTCATGATATTCACATTTTTCTGATTATCATTCCTAAGAGCAGTACAGTGAACAAGTCTAGATTCAAGCTTAAATTCCACATGCTTAGAGATAGATTTGAGATTAGATTCTTTCTTATAAATTTCAGATTTAAAAGTCCATTTTCAATAGGAATTAACCTCATATCATTCTGACCCTTGTACACAACAATATCTCATTTTTGTCACAAACTATTCCAGAACAGGAATTAATAGTTCATCTAAAATTCAATAAATCATATAGATTATTTAAAGGTAGAATTAAGGCTGAGTTCCTTCTACAATTTAGTAGTTATATGTCTTGTATAACTTAAAAAATTTTAATAGTCTAAATTAGATGTTTCTATTTCAACTTATGCTAGAATTATAGACACTAGGTCAAATTGTTTCATGTCATTGCTACAAGCAACACTTCACAAAACGTGTTCTCTTTTTAATTGATCCATAAATTTCAATCATTCACAAAATTTTCTACCAAAACCATTCACAAGAAATTAATAAAAATCTTAATCCCATACCTTGGCCAAAAATTCCGCCTAGCCTCACTTTTATGCTTTTCCTTTTCCTTTGCTCCTTCCTCCTTCTTCTTCTCCTTAATCAACAATTAATTCATTCAACTTTAAATCCCAGCATTTAACTCATTACACCATCAACCAAGGAAGGAGAAGATGAAGAAGAGACTAATTAACAAATCCATATGCTTACCTTGTTGTTTAACACTAACTAGACTTGATTAACTCCCAATGAAAAGACTTCTCGTCAAGGATTTCTTAGAGATAACAATGGACATAAGAGATGAAAGAAAGAAAATTTTCTATAACTCCTTCAAGTAGAATCCATCCCACACACTTTCTCTCCTATAAAGTTGGCTTTTTATAGTAGCAAGGGAAAATTCCCTTTTTAGCCCTTTAACTTTTTGCATGTCCCACATTTAACTCTCACCTTTTTGCATGCTTAACATTTACCCCTCTATTAAATATTTCTCTTAAATCAACCACTCAAATCTTTCTTTTACTCATATTTAACCCTTAAGATGTGATATTTACAAATTTACCCTAAATTAATACTTTAATTATGCCCTATAATATTAAATTTTATTTTAATGCAATTACTATAATATAACGAATTTATCACTTATCCCCATACCTTATGTGTAATTCACAGTTTTAAATTAATCTCAATCAACTAAAATCCTACTCAAAACATGCACTTTTCTATTAGGGTCATGTAAGGGGCCTCACACTAACTCTACCATCCTTATGGTAAGAGGGACTTGTATGTCAACATAAATATCCTATAAAGCAGGCATCTAAATGTCCTCTCATCTACCCCAAGATCCATTAGCAGTCGAGTCACTATGCCTCTTTTATAAATATAAGTGATAGACTGGGTGGCAACCCTAAGTATAGAAGCAATGATCTCGTGTGTGATGTCTACCCTCCTATGCTCATAAATCCCCCACAAATTGGTAATCTCGGCCATGTTAACCTACCCAAGACTATCGATGTGACCAAAATATGACATAGACAACACTCTTTGGATATATCTATATGCTTGAGTTGCAAATATGGTGCAATTTACGGTGTCCAACTGTTATACTCCTCTTGGAAGTGTGATGACTGTCCATCAGGCCTAGTCTACTATCCTATCAGGAGTCACAATGTCCAGACCAAATGAAAGATCTATAGCCTCCATGAATCATCGGTGCATAATGCTATAGTGGATACCTCCTACACAAAACTGGACTACTCTCTCCTCAGTATCTAACCTCTAGTAACCCCCATACTCTAAGATAGCCAGAACCTCTCTTGTTATATCTGGGCAAGTCTGAAACGTCGGGGCAAATAACTCTATCCATTCTATTAGAGCTAATGGCTTATTAATCTCCTCCGCTAGTCTGTAGGAATTTTCTTGACATAAAATGGCTAGATCTGATCTGAACTCATAATAAAGCCTGATACCTAATAGTGTAGGTGGGGCCGGAGTGGCATGAATGTTCCTACGTAGCATCTTGTAAAAATTAAATGTTAATCTCTTATGATTGACTTGGGTTGCAAGCAAACTAAAAAATTAATTTGTTAGAAAATTAATTTGAAATTTTAATAGCCTATCGGCTTAAACTAGAGCTAACCAACCTGCATGAAAATACGTGCTAAGTGAAACAAGGTAAATTAGGACAACCGAAGCACATTACTGAGCAATATAGCAAGCATGCATGATAGAAGACATAAGATATATATTTAATAGAATTTTAACAAAAATTCAGCAACATTCCAACTAGGAATGTGTATACACCATGCATAAGAAAAATATTTCAACCAATTCGCAAAAAAGATTAGCCACCAAGCAATTCAAATCAAGTTATTTTTAACTATGTTGGTGCAACTGTTGGTCTAATTTCAACAAATTTCAAGATACAAGTCTAAGTAAAACTACCTAATTGGATAAAAAAAATAACATGACTACAAGCGATGTTATTTACATGCCCATATTCGAATGTTTATTCCTAACTACAGTGTCATGCAATTAAAAGTTCATAAGTTCAAATCTAATTCCCATGGGCATTGTACAAATCTAAACTACAACAATAATTAATGCAAACTAAACATAGCAAAATTATATACTAACATTTAATGCACAAATTGTGTAAATAAAGAAAAAAGAGGTGAGAGTGCACTTACTTGTACTAAAGAAAACAAAGAAATAAAACAAATAAGAAGTGTAGAACTATCACTACTTCGATGTGTACATCGATCACTGAGGAATATCCATGCAAATGGTACGTAAAACGGATAAAAATGAAGGAGAAAACTAAGAAAAACCAAGAAAAAATGTTAGAAAGTCGGAAATGGAAATTATGAAGGAGTGGGGAATAAGAAGAAGAAAAAGAAGAAAGGATTTTTATTTTCAAAATTTTAAGTGATAGATGGGCTAATCTTCTGTCACTAGCGATAAACAACTACCCATACATCCCGTCTATCACTCCTTTTTCACTTTTTTGATATTTTTACGTTTTTTATTTATTTCTTTATTTTAATTTCCATTTCACATTATTTGAAATCAAACACATTATTTTCATTTATTTTTATTATTTTTCACTTATTAAACATATAAATGTTATCATATTTACACTTATGCATACACAACATCTAATTGTACATACTTACCAAAAACCTGGATGCTCCCCGAAATTTTATATGTCTTTTGAATTTTTGAACTTTTCACATCCAAAATCTTTTGAAGCTTTTACATCGACCATGGATCTTTTGAATTTCCTACAAAATGAAGACAAGAAAGAATGCAAAAATATGTACGTGCAATGCATGAGAGATTCAAAAGAAATGCATTTGGTCCATCCAAAGTTGACAAATGGGCTAGCCGTGGCTCGCTCTTCTAGGGATGACTGTTTATCAACCCTTTTCTATAAATAATGAAAATTCCTTCTTGGTCTTTGTGCCTTTAAGCTCTCCCTTTTCTAATAAACTTATTCTAGGTATTTTCTCTTTCCCCCCTTTTTTCTTCCTTCTTGTTTTGGGTCATTTTTTCCTTTCAGCAATTTATCTTTTAATTATTTTTACACTTAAAAGATTTGAGAATTTCTATAATGTCAACTTCTACACTTGCAAAGTTACATTGGTTGTTAGATGACATGAGAACATAGGAGGACCCTCTTTTAGCTCCATATTCTAACCTAAAAATTTTTAAGAGAGTGTCTTTTGATATAAACCCAGCATTTACTGCTATACTTCATTGGGACCTAAGGTTTCATGTTTTTAGGTTCACACACTAAGAGATGTGACTTTTGTATGAGAATTTTGTTGAGATAGTCAATGTTAGGGTTGCATTTGGTACTCAACCATGTCTGCCTTCCATCATGCCTAGCTACCTTATGGAGGTGGCTTATGCCTTTGGCATCCTTCCTTCTAAGGCCAGAGGCTTAGTACCCCAAGGGAGAACATTTTCATAGGAGCCACTAATTAAAGTCCTAGCTGACATTGAATACATGCTCACTTTCTAGTCTGCCATCATATTGCTTTATTGTTTTGCTCGATACTTGCTTGTGCATTCAGATGACTTGATGATTGAAGATTATGGATTATTCAATGTTATGGATGGTGTGCATAGAGGGCACAACCCATTTCATTTAATTATGGTAGAGACAATTTTAGGCATGGATGTTGTTCGTAATGATTCTATTGCTTGCTTTACTGGTAGTCCCATATTGTTATTGGTATGTTATTATTTTGAAGGTAGTGTGCCTTATGGGTTTTTACATTAGCTTTTTTTTATTAGAAAATGCATCATTTTGGATTTTCACATATTTCCTTACCTTATTTTTGCATGAGATGAATCCAACTCACCCCAGTGGCTTTTTTTTTACTTAGATATGGTTGTGTGAGAAGCTAAAGCTATGGTCAGACCCTCCACCTCGAGCTAAGGTGACGAGCACTTACCCTATGAGATATGTTATTCTCAAACATATACAGCATGGATTTTAGTCCATCTAAGAGGGAGTTAACTAGATGGCACAACTAATAGATGATGATATTATGTTTAGGTTTACTTAGCTACCTATCTCTTCTATAGTTCGGGATAAAGCCTCTAGATGTGTCCCTTTATGTCTATTGTGCTGGACTACCTTATACATTACCGCTCACTGTGCTTACCAGTTTAGGGACTGTCAGGAGATCTTTAAGTGCCTATTGGGTTTTTGAGGTGGTATTTTCTATTCACTTCCTATTAAAGTACTACTAGTAAATTTGGACTCAGCTCCCTATGAGGACTGCCATCTACGAGATTAATGCTTATGACTTTGCTACCTCCACTTCATATAAGTAATGGGTTACAAGCTCGGTAGCTGACCATAGGCTTTCTCACCTTAGGCATATAGAGAGATATGTGAAATAGATAGACTAGATTAGATATTATCATGGATTATATTTTCACTATTATTAGAACTTTTTACATTTTGAACACATGAAAAGAATAAAAACTACTTTTGGATACAATAATAATGTTTTCAGATACATGCGTTGCATTTCTTTTTGATTTCATTATACATGAACATCATTTAACATTATCTTAATGACACATATTATTTAATCTCAAAGGATGAAATTTTGAAAACATGACCACTCCTATCATCAATCAACCTTCTTCGTTTTTCTTGATTGATTATTTTCTCTTGGCCTTTAATTTTTGCCCAAGATGCCTTATTTTGATTTTCACCTTGACGAGGCACCTAATTTTAGCAAGGCCACCATTTTTTTGACCCACAAGGCTTTTATTCTCTTTAATCTTAGCCATGGAACCTTTTCAATCCGTCTATATTTATTGGCTCTCTAAACTCATTACCATCACTGTCTGACAAAATTGCAACCACCTGTTGGAGATTATTGGTTACAAGCATCTCATACATAAGTGAAATTTGAAAATTTTAACCAATAGATCTGATCTTGCCATGAATTTACAATATAAATATTAATGAGAATAATAAAAATCACCTTTGATTTTTGTTGTACAGTTGATTTTCCTTCTCACAGGGTTATCGCAAACCACAATGTCCAAAATCAAACACCTCCAATGAGTAATCCACACTAGAGAAGGATTGAATGAACCAACAAAGGAAGAGAACAAGGACTGGAAGAAATTCCCTAGATGCTATCAAGGGGAGTGGTGGCTAAGGTTGAGAGAAAAGAGAGAAAAATGTTTTCTCTTAATTGTTCACACTAAACCCTAAAACCCTATCACTTGGATTTTTATAGTTAGGTTAAAAATCCAACTTTATAATAGGATTGGGCTATTTAAAATTGCTGGAGAAGTATTAATTGGACTTCTGGAATTATTAATAATTTATTTGGGCTTGATTAAATCCAATTTAAGCCCTTTCACAAAAGAGTGCACAAAACCCACAAACTATGCCCTTTGTGCATATACTTGGATTTAATTATCCAAATGAATTCCAAATCCAATCAAATTAAATATGTAGGCTCCATAACCCTTATGAAATATATTTAATTTATTTTGGTCCAAGAATTAGGCCTCTAAGGCCTTCTATTTATAGTTGGCGTGTAACCCTTCCTCTAGAGGGTTTCTGCGCCAACTTCACTTCTTTGGGCCTCTTTAATTCCTCTAATAGATCTATTAATTATTATTATATCATCCCTATAACACTTATATTCCAACAATAATTAATTATGAAATACATTATTTCAATTAGGTCCATTTTATAGAACATTTCTAAAAGTTATGCGAGAAATTTTACTTGATCATAATTAATTAAACTCTTTAATTAATTATTCTCTTATTCAATTCTCTGTCCCCATAATAATATCAAATATTATTATCCTTGTCATTTTACCATTTTATCCTTTTCTCTATTTGTGTGTGACCTATAGGGTTCCTGTCCATATTAGCAGTATAATATGTAATTGTGAGTTCTATTCAAAACTCACTTGATTTAAACTTCTTTAAATCATTTTATCAAACCCTATTGATATTTATGATACATTATTATAAAAATCATGACTGGCATCTAGCTAGACATCATGACTACCCAAATGTCAGGAAAGTCAAGTGGTTTGACTATACCCTTCCATAGAAATAGTTACCGTGCAATTACTCCTTTCACCACTCTTATCTCAACTAGATTCTGAGTATGGCTTTCTGTCAACTCATATAAATCTAATTATGTATGTTCTATTAATTTATCTATTGTTTCCAAAATGCCCTTCATGTATCTCTATCCATCTTGGCATATTACTCTGGCCAGAGATTCTCTAAACAAGGTAATTATAGAATCATGCGGGATAACTTCCCTTAATAAATCTGGGACGATGAATCCTTTGTTGATCACTCAACTATCTTCAAGTAGGTCATGATATACCCAATCTCCTAACTATGTTCACCCCTAGTTGGAAGTACTCGGTTATGGAGTCAAAATATACCACTTGCTACTTAAGATAACTTTAGTGATTTCAAGTCTAAGGATACTTGCACAACCGCTATGAAGAGATTCCTCACTGACATAGATTTAATATCCATGTGAGGATTCTCTTTGTTGGTCTCCAATGAACTTGTTCTTCTAACAAGCATCCACATGTTGGCTTCGATTATCTTCCATAATTACAGTTATGAGAACCACTGCTTGAAACATGTAAGAAGCATAACATGTGCTAGTCTATCTGAATTAACAATGTCCTGCCTTGTTAATTCTATGACTAGGGATATTTAGATATTAACACATTTGCATGCAATAGACATCTCATATCATGAACACTTTCATGATTGCCTTTATACTGTGTTTATAATATCTAGGACTTAATTTATTAATTTAAGATTTACAAACTCATGTATTTAAACATAGCATTAATAAATGAATAATGCCTTTTATTAAGAATATGAATTCATAAATATGAAATACATCCCTTTTACATGGGCTCTAGGGCATACTCTCTAACAATCTCCAACTTGCACTAGAGCCAATCACTCATATGTCTTAGACCCATGCTATTTATATGGTGGTCAAGCTTAATCTATGAAAGTGCTTTAGTGAGGGAATCCACCACATTATTATCTGTGGGGACCCTTTCTATTTTCACATCATTTCTAGCTACTATTTTCCTTATGAGATGGTAGCGTTTGAAAACATGCTTGGATTGCTTATGAGACCGTGGTTCCTTTGCATGCGCAATGGCTCTATTGTCGTCACAATATAAAAGAATCGGATCAACAATGCTGGGCACCACTCCTAGTTCAGATATGAACTTTTTGATCCAGACTGCTTCTTTGGCTGCTTTTAAAGCAGTAATGTACTCAGCTTTTGTCGTGGAATCAGCAGTTGTTTTTTGTTTGGAACTCTTCCAAATAACTGCCCCTCTTCCTATTATGAACACATAACCAGATTATGATATTCAATCATCTTTGTCAGATTGAAAACTGGCATCTGTATACTCGTTTACTTCCAAATTGCCCTCTCCATATACCAAGAATATATCCTTAGTCCTTCTCAAGTACTTAACCATGGATAATCATCAAAATCATCATTAATCATAAACCTAGTAAAGATCATGCAGAAATAATAATAATAATAATAAGACAGGCCATCATTACATGCCATAATAAGATAATTAAGCTTATAGATACGATAAACATAACATAAATGGCCTTCAAGTATCCACTAATCCTCAATGCAACTTCATCAAGACTGATCCTTTAGAGCTTATCCTGAAACCTACACGGATAAATAAACCCGTGCTAAGCTATAAAGCTTAGTTGGGAACCATAATTTTATGGATAATTCATAATAGTTATCATAAAATCAACAAAACTTCATTATTGAAAAACATATAAACTTTCAATATTAATTATTAATATAGCACTTGGGAGGAGTGTTCAACCTTAACTAACTTTATTATTCTTACCAACTTAAAGAAATTCATAAACTCGTCTAGTTTTTCAAAATCTTTCATAAAACATCTAGTAAATTAATTCTTTCCTTATTACTCTAACATCATACATTTGCTTCATAATCCTTTCATTATTGACTCCTGACATCGATTACTAAGGAGGTAAGCTTCAATCATATACAATTCAGCATTTATTCAAAGCAAAGAAGTGTGTGATCCGTAACACCTATAATAAATATTATTTAGCATAACTTACTTCTCATATACCATGTACTTCTTAACATTATCTTATCATGGCAACTAACTATCACACAACATCACATTATATTCTACACTGGCCTTTGCTTATGTCTGAATTATTGTTATGCACAAGCATGTGTAACATTGATATGTAGTGTTAAATCAGTCTTACATGCAATTACATAGAGAATGTCATTACATATCACGAGTACTCGGGAAGGTCCAATGGTCATATGAATAGATTTCATGATTATCAAAGCATATGAGACCCAATCGAGTATATTATAGCATAACTAGTTCTTATTGTAACGTTGTATGCATTCCATCATAGCATGGCAAAGGGAATCTCGTGGGTATACATTCCAATAATTTACTTTCATAGAAACGGCTTATAGAAAAGGAATTATGATAAAGAAATATAATAAGCTGCACATCATGCTCCCATTATATAAGCAAAACCAAAACAATCGATACATGAATTCCTTTATTTCAAGCTCTTTCTTAATCTTTAATCATTGAAATGGTTCATAGCCAAAAGAAATCATGATAAGCAATGTAATAAGCCATTCATCACGCTTACATTACACTAATGTGCCTGTTAATACATGTTTTAATTTATCTTATGCACATTTTATCATCTTTAATAGCCTGCCTAAGTACTAGTTCAAAAGGTGGATAACGGGAGCAATGGATACCCGAAGGTATCAAACTATGGATATCCTAAAATATCGAACAATGGACCTAAACGAGGTCAAGCAATGGTTCCATTAAGGAACAAGACCCAAATGGGGTCAACTATAGCAGCTGCGACTTTATCCCTTTAGGCATGCCTATCTAATCCACAACTAAACTAAGACCCACAGGCTTTACCATTCTTAAGAATATTCAAATTCAACATATTCTTCTTTACTTAGTACGTCATTCGGCTTAAAGCCACGTTTCATAAAAGAGTGCATATTATTCTTGTCATATATCAATGTTGAGTAATAGGCTCCAATATATATGGTTGCAGATTATGTAATCACATAGCTGCATAAACATCCTTCTTACATATCATAGTAATTTACATGATAATGCAAACACAATATTTATTACTTTCATTGGTTAATCTTGTTATACTTTGCATTATGTATGAAGTCAATAAAATAACTGTAAAAGTATAGTTCTTACAATTAAAAGTCTTCATGAGATTATATGTATGTCTATATATATATGATCATAGCAATTCATACATTTGGGATTCTCATATTTGTTCATCTTATGACACAAACTACTCATCATAGCATGGTCGAATCAATTATACCATATAACTTACATAACTCATAAATAATGCTTAATTGCGTACCTTGTTGTTATTTGCCACGAGTAGCTTTCATAGCATCATAACTCCCATCAATGAATAATTACTTTAAATAATACTCATTTAATTATGATCCATATAAGAATACAAGTAGGTTCTCTTTTTGAATTAAGATCAACACTTGTACAACTTTCATCTTTAAGTTCACTTTTATAGTCTATTAGAACATGGACAATAGGTTATCTACCTTAACCCCATCATGCATGCTTCAATAGCTTATTAATACCTTTTTTTTCATCGTATAACATATTATACCCAAGTAAAATATGCAAAAGTATTTCATCTTGCGAGTAGTACACTACTTGCAGACTAGGTTTCCCTATTTAAGTCACAGGATATAAACAGGCAGACAAGTAGTTTTCCCTTACATCTAGGCTAATTATTATTTTCCATTATGACTTGGAGTATAACAAACTCCAATCGTTCATGACTAAGTGCAATTCATGATACCCCTTCTTAACTTAGACATGCAACCTTACCACTATCCTCTAATTGCCACGGACTATGTCATAGTATATCATGTCATTTTAATGGAATATTAGCATGTGATATTGGGCAAAATCATTTACTATGATAGAGTACATACCACATCCCAACTTTATAAGACATGACCACTAGCATTTCGATTACGATTACTAGGTTGCTCTTTACTCTACTTAGTTTTGTACGCGTTATGCACTAAACCACATTCTACTTAAAACAGTTCATATACAAAGTGCCCTCGTAAAATCCCTCATATCAGATTTCAAGTGAACACTTTTCCTTATTTCAATAGGTTATTATTCTAAATTTTTCATTGTTACTTCATTTGATAGCCATGTCTTTATAAACTATGTCTTTCTAGTCTTTATCAATAAAATAGACTTCATGATTTATTAGCCCATCAATATTCAATTTGCATATTAATTATCGTAGTCATGTAAAGCAAGTCTTGCTTAACTATTTCATATTTTAAACTTAGCATTCTAAATACTTTTAGAACTATAATCACTCATCACTAATCAATTAACATAATACTCACCACTTAAATACCCAACCATAAACAAAATTTCTTATTGCTAACTCATTTAACTCTATTCATATCAATATCTTCATATGCACAGGCTATAAAATACTAGTTTACAATCTATGAATGAACTATAATTTTGGGGAGAAGAAAAATCAATGAAAATAGTGCACAAGTGACTGTGCATTTCATGAAAACAAAGGTCAAGTGGTCGTGCATTGACATGGGTTAAATGGCCAAGTGGCTGTGTCGGAGAAGAGGGAAGAAGGCATACGCGGCCAAGCAAGAAAAATAGGAAACACATTGTCGTGCAGGGAAGAGAGGCAACTCATGCATGGCCATGTATGGGTGAGCACTTTCCCATGCATGGCCGTGCATGGGTGAAGAACATAAGATGCATGGCCGTGGGGAGGAAACACACTGGGATCACACAGCCACTCAATGGAATTGCAAGGGACTTCACATGGCTGTGCATGGATTTTCTAAAGAACTCGTGTGGCCACTCAAAGACGGGAAGAATGCATGGCCGTACACTACTAAAGGGAGAATCACACATGGCTGTGCATTAAGCATCGGCCACCAAAATGCTAAAAGCCCATGTTATGTCGATCTACTCCTTAAATTCAAGATTCTTCCCTCACCTTTCTTAACTGTGTTCATTAGAGCTTAAAACCCTTCCCACTCATCTAAATCCTTAAGATTTAGTCTACATCTTCATAAAAGAATCCACATAGGAATGAAGTGAAGCTTTTCAACAATCATATGAATAGTAAAGTAAACATAATTCCCATACCTGACATTTGAGCTTTACCTCCTTCAAGGTCCACTGATCTAGCTCTTTGTTTTCATTATACATAGAGTCAACAAGCAATAACTTATCATCTCTCTACAACCCTAATATCAAAAAGAGAAGAGATCTATGAGAGGGAAAACATTACCTTCATAGAACACCCAAAACCCTAGATCCCTTCCTTCATCTGATAACCACTGAGGAAGAGAGAGAGAGAGACATCTCCAGCCATCCCAAAATGCCGATCCCCTTTCTCAAAAACCCTTAAGAGTCCCTTCTCCAAGAAGCCAATGTAAAGGAGTTAGTGGGGTAAATATCTCCTTAAGTGAATTCCCAAATTACCCTTATTCAATTTCACCACCATCAACTTACATTTCTTAACATTTAACCCATAAACTTCTAATTTACTTCAATTGTATCCTTCCTTACTATTTTAACTACACTTCAATACACATGTGCATAATTACCATTATACCCTTTATATGACTTAACTTCGTTAATGCAAAATAATCTAATTTTACCTTATTAAATCTTAATCCTGATTAATTAACTATAATCCTGTTAGGGCAATGATTGGGTCATTATAGAACAAATTGTAGATGCATATGGTATTATATTCTTGGTCTCTCTATCCTCTAGTGTTTGAGGACACATAGACTTAGTAAGGTGTTTCCCATGCACCATGGGTATAAACCTTTTCTTAGAGAGATCCATATTGAACCTTTTCAATACCTTATATATATGTACTTTGAGAAAGACCTAGCAACCTATTGGATATATCTCTATAGATCCTTATTCCCAGAATATAGGTTGCTTCTCTAAGGTCTTTCATGGAGAATTGCTTGGATAACCATATTTTAACAGATTGGATAAGAGAAATGTCATTCCCATTATTAATATGACATCCGCATATAGAACTAGGAAGACAATTGCACTCCCACTAACCCTTTTATATACACAAGGCTCATCTTCATTCTGTGAGAAACCAAACTCTTTGATTGTCTCATTGAATCGTATGTTTTAGCTCCTAGAGGCTTGCTTCAATCCATAAATGGATCATTGAAGCATGCATACCTTTTCGCCATTTCCTAATGTGAACCCTTCTGGTTGTGTCATATACACATCCTCAGTCAAATTTCCATTTAGGAAAGCTATCTTCACATCCATTTGCCAAATCTCATAATATTAATGAGCTGCAATGGCTAAAAGTATTCTTATAGACTTAAGCATCACTACAAGAGAAAAGGTTTCATCATAGTCAATACCTTATTTTTTAGGATAGCCTTTTGATACTAAGTGAGGTTTATAGGTAACTATATTACCTTCCATGTCGGTCTTCTTTTTAAAGACCCATTTGCACCCTATGGGTTTTATCCCTTAGGTGGTTGAGTTAAAGTCTATACTTTATTCTCATACATGGAGTCCATTTCAGACTGCATAGCCTTAAGCCATAAATCACATTCTGAACTATTCAAAACTTCTTGATAGCTTGTAGGCTCATTGTCCTCTACTACAATTATGTCTCTATCCATATCAATGTGAAATCCATATCTCACAGGGATAGAACGCATCCTAGTAGATCTTCTAGGATTTTGTGTATAATCAGGTTCAACTGTAATCTCATCATTATGAAATTCAGTCTTGGGTTTAATCAGTTGATCTACTTGAATTTTTGGGTCTTAAACTTCACCAAGTTTAATTTTACTCCTATTGTCCTCTCGTAGGAGAAATTCTCTTTCCAAGAAGACAGCATGCCTTGAAACAAATACCTTTTGTTTTAAGGGATGATAGAAATAATATCCAAATGTTTCTTTTGGATATTCCACAAATAAATATGTGTCAGACTTAACATCCAGTTTGTCTAACATTGTCCTCTTCACATAAGCAAAACAACCCCATACTTTTATATGAGAAAGTGTAGGTTTCTTATTATTCCACATCTCATATGGAGTAACATCAACCGATTTACTAGGAACTCTATTTAACCCATAAACAACAGTTTCTAGTGTATATCCCCAAAAGGACTTAGGCAAGTTTGCTCAGCTCATCATGGATCGAACCATATCTAATATTGTTCGATTTCTCCTCTCAGATACACCATTGTGTTGTGGTGTATATGGTGGAGTCTATTGAGATAAAATCCCATTATCTCTAAGATAATCCTGAAATTCTTGGCTTAAGTATTCTCCACCTCGATCTGATCTAAGTGTTTTAATACTCTTGTCAAGTTGTTTCTCTACTTCATTTCTGAATTCTTTAAACTTTTCAAATGCTTCTAATTTATATTTCATTAGATAGATGTATCCAAACCTGGAATAATCATCTATGAAAGTAACAAAGTAGGAGTAACCTCATCTGGCATGTGTAGTCATTGGACCACATAAATCTGAATGTATTAAGTCCAAATCCATTTTAGCTCATTCTCCTTTGCCAATAAAGGGAGCTTTTGTCATTTTTCCCAATAAACAAGATTCGCATGTATCAAATGATTCATAATCAAATGATCCCAAATCACCTGACTTGTGTAATTTTGTCATGCATTTCTCATTTATATGGCCTAAACGACAATGCCATAAATATGAGGTATTTAGACTATCATGTTTCATTCTCTTGGTATCCACATTGTGCACTTATTTAATTAAATCAAGAACAAATATACCTTTCTCAATGATGCTTTTGCATAAAACATATTGTTCTTAAAAATGTAACAACACTTGTCCTTTAAAGAAATGTCATAATTGTTCGATAAATAATGGACAGAAATAATACTTTTGGATAAAGCTATAACATAATAACAATTATTTAATTCCAATATTAATCCACTTGGAAGAGCAAATGGTAAGTCCTCACAACCGTTGTAGAGATGTTTTGTCCAATAGCTAACTGTAGACATATTTTCGCCTTTCCAACTCTTCTAATGCTTTTAAGCCCCTGTAGATCATTACACAAATGAGATCGACATCCAGTATCTAATACCCAATATTGTTTTGAAGCAATAGAAGAGTTATTAATTTCAATCATATGAATACCTGAAGTAGAAGCATCAATTTGCTTATTCTCCTCGAGAGAATCTAGATAGGCCTTGTAGTTACGCTTCTAATGACCATCTTTTCCATAATGGAAGCAAGTTCTTTTGGGATTCTCTTTCTTGGCAACCTTCTTCTTGGAGATCCCACCATTTTTTGGCTCTGCCTTGGTTATCTTCTTCTTCTTCTGCTTCTTGAAGCAAGTTCCTTTGGGATTCTTCTTGAAGGATCCATCAGCTGTTTTGAGCATGTTGATTAACTCAGGAATTGTTACTTGGATCTTGTTCATGTTGAAGTTAAGCACGAAAGGTGCATAACTTGGAGCCAACGAGTACAAGATTAAATCTATGTATAGATCATTATCCATTACATAGCCAAGTCTACTCAAATGCTCAATATACCCATACATCTTCAATGCATGAGTAGCAGCCAAAGTGCCTTCAACCATTTTGCAGCTAAATAGAGCTCGAGCAATCTAATATTGCTCAGTTCTATCCTGAGAATAATAAAGCTCCTCTAGATGCAAAATGATTGTTCTAGCATCTATCATCTCATATTGCTTCTGAAGCTCCGAAGACATAGCACCCAACATCAGACATGCTGCTGCTTCACTATCCTCCATGTATTTTCGATAAATGCCTTTGATCTCATCAATGGCATCATCTGATGGAAGTGGTGGTGGATCTTTATCCATGACATAATGGATCTTTTCAGCTCTGAGAACAATTCTCACTTGCCTGATCCAGTCAGAATAGTTGCTGCCAACCAGCTTGTTATCCAAGATTGATCGTATATTAATGTTTGATGTGTTCATAATGATCACCTAGATGTGAAAAAGAAAACATATGAGAGTATGTTCATATATATGTATGCATTAATTAGGTCTTTAATTAATCCATTTACTTCCACTATTTTATTTTGAATTAATAGCCCTTACTATATAATTCGAGAAAACTCGATGGTTTTCTTAGTGGGCAAATATCCAATCCTTGATATGTAATTTGACCTTGAAAGGTAGGTATCTCTATACCAATTATGTCTCTACAGAACTATTGGATCATTAGGTTATCAACTCTTGATATATGCATATTGTATATGCATTCCCTAATCTTGCCTCTAGAACCATTAGCCTTGACTGTGGTCAACAAGCTAATGGGCTAGCTAAGATGACCCATTTAATTATATTCGAAAATATTTGATATATTGTAAGCTTGACTGTGGTCAACAACCCACACTATAAAGAACTCTGGTTCTCCTCCAATTAATGGAAGGCTTATATACCTTAGTATTTATTTGAGGGTTTTAGTTAATTAAGTCTCATCATACATGGTTAGCATACATTGGTATGCATCCTATATCTATCACATAAATATAAGCATACAAATATGGTATAGTTATAGACTTTACTACATTGATTTCCCCGAGCCAAAAGGGAAATCAAAAGGTCACACCTAGGTAGTATGCATGATTCAAACAAGTAAAAATAATTACATTATCTTCAAACTTGTTGGATCTCCATCGGGCCCATCTTGCTCCTTGATAGTGGTTTTCATCTCTATCTCTAATTCTAATCTAATTACATATTACAATTTGAAAAATAAATACAAACAAAAAACAAGTGGCTGGGACATGAAAGTCCTCATTGGGCCAAAACATGCATAATGCTCAATCACATTAGGCCTTGTCTATAACTATCCATCATGCCAATCATACACCCTTATATGCATTTCTAATACATAAAGTAAAACATATAATAGATTACTAACTTTGTTTCATACTTTTGAGTTATTTTAATAATGTGATCAAATTAGGAAACTTTTTCAATTTTGGAAACTTTCATTTTAGGAAACCTTTTTGCATTCATGTGTTCTTGCATTAATTATCAATCCAATTGATTATTAATTAATTATCAATTGATTATTTAATTAATTAATCATATTAAATAATTAAAAAATTAATTTTGGGCTTAAAACAAAGGTGGGCCGAAACCCACACAATAAAACCCTAAAATGTATTCACACACAAACTAGTTTTGTGTTTATTGGACCATTTGGACCTTTTGGAATGATCTAAGCCCACTCCAGCCCTTAAAACCAATTAATAAACTTAATTATAGTTTATAATATTTAATTTAAATCAGTTCCTTGGGACCACCAAGTCATTCACTAATTTAAATCAAGTCAGTAAACATAATTAAGCCCATTAAGTGGTTTTAATGCATTAAAATTAATCCAATTAATTTAAGGCCAATTTTAATTAATTCAATTAATTAAAAACACATTAATATATCCAATTTAGAAGATTAAAAATTTTTCTAAATACGAACACACCAAGAACATACCAATAACACACAAAGAATACCAATTTATCGAACTTTTGGACTAAACTAGTTTTCATACAAAACTTGTTCGATTTTAATTTTGTTTGATCCTATGGCTTAATATCACATATTAAACACATAAATTATCATAAAAATAATTTTAGAGAGGATCAATAAAATTTTAATTTAGAACAACCCCTAAACTTTTTTGAATAATAAAAGCCATTCATGCCATTCTCAATGGTTCTTTTCTCAAAAGAATCGTTTTTATTTTTCATTTTATATATTTAATCACATATATCCAGAAATAAATATTTCTAATTAATAAAAAATAAAATCTGATATTTTAAAGTTCATGAAATAAATACTCAAAAATAAAACTTATTCTGCAGAAAAATATAGAATTGTAGATTCATGGCAAAACCAGGCTCTGATACCATGTTGGAGATTATCGGTTACATGCATCTCATATAGAAGCGGAATTTAAAAATTTTAACCAATAGATCTGATCTTTCTATGAATTTACAATATATATATTAATGAGAATAAGAAAAATTACCTTTGATTTTTGTTGTACAGTTGATTTTTCTTCTCACTAGTTTGTTGCAAACCACAGTGTCCAAAATCGAACACCTCCAATGAGTAATCCACACTAGAAAAGGATTGAATGAAACAAAAAAGGAAGATAACAAGGGCTGGCTGAAATTCCCTAGATGCTAGTAAGGGGAGTGGCGGCTAAGGTTGAGAGAAAAGAGAGAAAAATGTTTTCTCTTAATTGTTTACACTTAACCCTAAAATCCTATCACTTGGATTTTTATAGTTAAGTTAAAAATCAAACTTCATAATAGGATTGGGATCTATAAAATTGCAGGAGAAATATTATTTAGACTTTTGAAATTATTAATAATTTATTTGGGCTCAATTAAATCCAATTTAAGAATATGAATTTTTACATGGGCTCTAGGGCATACTCTCTAACACCCCCTTTGAAAATAGCTTCTTCAGCACAAAAGGTCCTTCCTAAGCGGCCTGAACTTGCCTCGGATATCTAAAATTCTAGGCCTCATCTACTTGAACACCAGAGCTCCCTCCTTTAAGAGGTATTTCTTAACATTTTCCCCAAATGAACGGGCTAAGCTGCACTAATCTCTATCTTTGGCAACTCAATTTCTAAGGCAACCCTGAAAGATCGATGCTCGATTTCCACTAGCAAAAATACTTTTGTCCCATAAATAAAAGAAAATGGAGTAGCTCCTATTGAAGTTTTGGTTATGGTCTTGCGACCCCATAATAAAAAAGGTAGTTTATTGGCCCAATCTTTATAGGTTTGAACCATCTTAGCCAAAATCCTCCTGACATTTTTGTTAGTTGCCTTGAATATTCCATTTGGCTATGGTCCATAAGGAGAAGACTTATAGTGTAGAACCTCGTATTTGATAAGCATCTATCTGATCTCACAAAAAAATATAACCTATTATCTGATACTATATGGTGGGGTAAACCATATTTGTAAATCAAATTCCTCTCAATGAATTTATCCATGTCCCTAACATCTACTTTTTGAAGGATTTTGCCTCTACCTACTTGGTAAAGTAGTCAATAGCCCACTATAATAAACTTGTGCCCATTAGAAGCCAACTGATGAAGTATACCCATGTTGTTTATACCCCATACAACGAACGGCCATGGTGATGTGAGATTACATAACTCAGAAACTAGCAAGTGTCTTAAGTCTACAAACTATTGGCAAAGCTGACAATCTTTGACATACTAAAAATAGTCAGTCTCCATTATAAGCCAAAAAAAATCCTTGGCATATGATTTTCTTCACTAAAGCAAATCTATTCATATAAGCTCCACACACACCTGTATGTACCTCCTCTATGACCCTTTTTGCCTCCTTCTCATTTAAGCACCTTGGTTGGATACCATCAGGCTATCTCTTATAAAGCACCTCTAATCGCTCTTGACTTTTCCTTTTTACATCTTCATCCTTTTTAGCTTCATTTTAACAATTATTTGCACTTCTGCCCTTTTTTTTTACTTATTTATATATTTACCACTAGCTAATTACTTAACTAAATTTTTTAACATTTTTATATTTTATTTGCATATTCACCATTTTTTCACTTATTTACGCTTTAGTTCTCTTTTTATTGCAAAATTACATATTTTCCCCTAGTAGTAACCAGTGAAAACCCTCAAATCGAATATACAGGAGGAGGATGCCAATTGCCAAAAAAGGTACTGAGGTGACCATATAGAGTGATCAATGCCTTAACTAACATTCTAATGCATATATTACATGTAAATAGATCGGTAGTGGTCTATAATCCAGACTTAACTTAATATTTACTATGATACATATTCCTATGCCTTGCCATTATATCTTAAACTTTTTGTTTAACCACTATTTACTAAAGGCAAATGGACTCTTCCGTTACATATTATACTTTCTCATAGTTTTCTACAAGTTTCCACCATATGCAACATATCTAATTTGAGTATTTCATATCAATTATATCTAATATTTAAGTATTCACAAAATATACATCAATTATCATTAATATACATTGAATGCATGTTAATTTTACTAAGTATACCATTCGGCCCGAAGTGCCTAAGTTTTAATGGAGCCAAAAGGCATAAAATGAAGATCCATATACAATAATAGCCCAATATACTTAATTACCAAACAAGGAATATCAAAATGCCTTTCTCTCATAAGCCAGAAACTAGTTTATATGATATATATAAACATCTCATACAAAAAAATAAATACATACATAAGAAGTTAAGTTATAAGTTTGAGGACTTCAAAGATATAAAGGATTTCTTTTAAATTAATAGCATTTAAGTGGAACACCAGAACTTTATGCTATAACCAATGATGACACGACCAAACTTGGCCCATGTGGTTGTTCCAACTCCGAAAAATTTGCCTCACTACAATCACACACATTCAAGTAAGCATAAATAAAAATCAAAGATAGAATACATAGTTAATATAAAGGCTGAAGGTGTAATTTGGTCCCAAATTTTTAATAAAAAATGTAATGCAGTCCCTAAAGTTCCATTTGTTGAAATGTCACCCCTGAAGTTTAAAAATTAGAGCAATTTAGCCCTAAAAAATTGATCCAATCCATGAGTGACACATTTCAAGTCCTTGAGCACCGGCCATCATTTTAGGGGCCAAATTGCCCTAATTTTGAAACATTAAGGGTGACATTACACCAAATGGAACTTCAGGGACTACATTGCCCTTTTTGCTAAACATTAAGGACCGATTGGCACCTTTAGCCTAATATAAATGTCTAACTATAAGATAAAACAATGCTCGTATTCCAGATTACCACTCTAATTATAAATACTTGATAGTTATAAAGTTGTTTTGTAAAAAGGCATATAGCTATGGCCTATAACTTATCCCAAGTAATTAGCAAATAGTCAAAATTAATTTTTGATATTAACTTACAAATATAGTATAGAAGATGCTTCTTTGGAGTATAAAACAAATAAGGAATCTCACTTAGACCATAATACAGAAGGGGTTATAACACCATTTTTAGAAGACATCGTAGTGTCATAAGCATGCTCAATTAACAAAAGCATGAACTTATAGACAAAAGCTTTAGGATCGTTAATGTCATTTATTCTGAATTTAGGCTCGAGAATTGTATAACTACTCATTAACCCCTTAACAAGTGAACCTATATTCATAATTCATAGGCTAAGCCCCAAATGGGACTCCAAGATTAAAAACATTCATTGCTAGCTATTATGAATCTTGTTCATGGTTTACCAATGGAATTACAAAATTTTAGAACCATGGAGTCAAGTATAGAGTGTGGAGGCAGGAGCTAATATTGAGAAAAACAAAGACAGGCCAAGTGACCCGACTAGGACAAGGTTATCTCGGCTGGGTTAAATGCAGTTTGATTAAGTCTTAACATGTGACCTGACTGAGCTAAAATTTGTCCTAGTTGAGTTGCTAGCCTCTAGACTGAAAAGGCCTTAGTGAACCCAGCTAAGATAAAAATGTCCTAGCCGGGTCAACTAGCTTTCTAGAATTTTACAGAATGCTATCAAGCTCATTTTGTTGTATAACAACACTTTCAAGACATACTCACGAACACATATATTTTGATAACATGAATCTTATCATGATTTAACTATTAGAACCATAAATTTTAGTCATATAATTAACTAATATAAAATGAACTTATAATTTGCAACATTTATATCAAGCTAATAATAACTCATCCATTATCTTTAAATTATACTCCATGAGTTAATCACCACTTCTACTAGCTCTCCTCCAAAGATTCCAATAACTATTTTCTATGCTATTATACTATCTTGGATTCCAGTACAGGAGAGAAGCCATAAGGTTACTCATCAATCCTTTTAACAAGATAGAAAAATAAGATTCAGTAACTTGCATTCTTGCATGCATGCTTAGCATTCACCACTTATTTCTAACTATCCACACATTATAGGAACAACAATCCAAAATTTAGAACTCTATTTAAATATAAATATTGGTTCTACATTTAACATAATAACATTTAACATAATAGGTGAGTTGCAACCAACTTCTAAACCTTTTCCTTCCCCTTTGTGCTGCCTTGTTCTTTAACTAAATCATAAAATCAACATCAATATCAATCCAAAATTCTTATATCAGATGCTAATTCTTATATTTATAGCATAAGGAAAGAGATGGATATAAAACCCTTTTTATGGTTACTAACTCGGCTCCTTTAACTCAGATTTTCTCTTCTCTTATTGTTATCAAGATTTCCCACAAATTCAAGTTTTTTGGATTGAATCAAAAAATAAGACCAAGAAGAAAACAAAATGTTAAAAATGATGGTTTTTGGTCTCTAAGTAGCCGGAATTCTCATCCAAAGTAGATTATTGCCCAAATCCACCTTCACAACTTTTAGAAACTAGTTTGTTAACTTACTATTGGTTACTTTTTAAAGCTTATTGCACAATATCAATCTAGCCACTCAATAACTTTTTAAAGTACCACAAACAAGTTAAGACTAAACTTCAGTTAAATTAGATCCTTCAAAGCTATAAATATATTAAATTTTAAAATTTACAAAGTTTATATAAATTTTAAAAACAACTTTATAATTACCAATTACATCCCTAATCATACTAGGCCATCTTTGGGGCCTCATATGACCCATATGGATTCTCATCACTTCATTGTGCTATATCATGCTTAATCAATCTTTCCTAGGTTGATTGGTTATTTTATGCCTTTAGTTGCCATATATCGTCAAAATTCAATTCATGAACCTAATTGTACCATATAGCCAATATGTAATTACATCAATTCATTATGTCTTACCATGCATTATCATATGCTTCTTGTTTAATGCCATATTTGTCAAGAAAACATCAAAATATAAGCTTGTATACCATAATATGTAATTCAGCCACTACTATATTCAAGATATTATGGATTAATTTCAAGCTATTTTGCATTTTTTTTTTCATGTCATTCATCAATTCCCTAAACAATATTAAGTTATTTCAACATTTTATACATGTTTACTAGTTACATAATTGAAATTTATGAAAAATTCAAAGGTAATTTAACGAAACCAAGCGTACTTTTATATCCACTAACATTTTGTGTATGGTACACCTCAAACACCTTATCCTTGCCTTTATCACCTTTCTTCTTCTCTTCCTCTTCTTTTCACATTATGGCCATGTTCAACAAGAGAAAATTCATAAGTTTTTCTTCATTATTTCAATATAAAATCACTCAAAATCATTTATTTTACCCATTTCCTACAATTTTCAATCAAAAAATTAAATTCTACTTACTTTGAAAATTTTCCCTAATTTTTAATGTTCTAAATTTTTGCCTCAAATCCCTCCTAAGTTCAATTAAGGTGAAATTAATGATGAGGATGAAGAATGTAATGGATTTGGGGTGAAAACTAAGAAAGAATAGAGTTTTAGAGCTTGAAAATGGATGAAAATAGTTGAAAATGGTGGAGGAAGAAGAATTAGGATGGAGGGGGCTATTAGGTCAGTTGGGCTGGCTATTTTCTACCCCATGGCTATATTTTGCAGCCTCTAAAATGAATGGCTAAGATTGATTGTGCACTATTTGATCTAAAGGCCTGAATTGTGCTATTTTTCAAGTTGAGATTGGCCAATCATTTTTGTAGTCAAATTATCATGAAAAATCATCCAAATATATGTAAAAATAGTATTTAGGGCGTGTTTAAAATTTTGGATCAAAATGAGATCATTTCAATATATTTCTTGATCTAGAGGTGAAATTACAAGTCTAAATGGTTGTTTAACTTAATGCATTTGTATTCCATGATTTATGGTTTTCCAATATGTAAAAGTGCACTTTACTTTTCTATTGCTATGAGGTTTGTGTGAGAAAATGGTTAAAATCATCAACCTAAAGGCCTAGAAAGTGTCATATTAACCAAAGGTATGAATGAGAGTGAGATTTCAAACCTTTCTCTCAATTTTGACTTCAGAAGGTCATACCACTATCCTAATATCCTATTGGATGGTGACTCAACTATACCCACCTTGTGATGCATAAACACACATCTCAATATCGATTGCCAACAATGGGGTAAGGATTCTTTGACCATTGTAAAGCAACAAAATTTGAGGGGCAGAAGAATTTGCCTAGCCGACCCTAAAAGTGGGACAAGTAAAGGTAAAAGAATTATCTCCATACCACCCACATGCATCACACATGTCATATTAGATTTGAATAAAGAATTAAAATGAATATTTTATCTAAAATAATAAAGTTGTACCATCTTTTGATATAAAATTTCATTAATAAAAATAGGGCTAAGCCCTCAATGCATTTGTTACTAAATAAAATAGGCCCACAATTGGATGAATATTATAAAAGAATTTATTTTTTATCTCATCAACATAAATGGGAACAACGTTCTAAGCCATTTTATCAAACACTAAAATGAACAATGTTCCTAGCATTGATTAAAAATAATTATAAAGGAACTTCCTACAAAACGTTCCCATAAAGTCCCTCAAGTATAGAATGGCGAACTTGGGTTGAGTACCTTGTCATTGTGAAGTGACCAAAATTGGAAAAAAAAAATTAACTAAAATAAATTAGGATTAAAAGATCAACATCCTAAACCATAAATAGGCCGGTGGCCTAATCTACCTAAATAATGGACCTATGTCCAAAAGATGCCAAAAAAATGAATAAGCTGCTTTCATAAAATCCGATCAAGTAATTTAGGATCACTCATTTTTAATGATGAGATATGCGCCTATTTACCACTTTAGATGCATATTGTATTAAAAAGGAAAATAATAAACATGGAAACTATTGAGCATGTTAAGATATTAATTAAAGGCAAAAATAAAATTGAGACTTCTAAATCTAATACCTCATGGGTTTATGCCTTGGCCGTACCCATCGAGTGGCAAACCTACTATAAACCACCTCATAACATTATAAAAAAAACCTAAATTAGGAACTAAAATTACCAACTACAAACTTTTCATCACTATTTAACGAAAAAAATCAATGGCAATTTTCCATTTTAAATGTCAAAATTTATTTTTTTTAAATTAGTGATAAGGTTAAAAATGAAATAGCGATTAAACTAAGAAAAATATCACTAATTGTTAGCAGCAATGATTAGTTCTTTTTTTGTGATGAAATTCGCGACATACAAAACAATTGCTAAAAAATTTCAATTTGAATTTAGTAAAATAATTTCCAAAAATATAAGATTGAATTTTAGTCACTAATTAAAATTTTCTTAAATAGTTAAAAATGGTGATGAGTATATTTTGACGCTAAATTTGGAGGAAATTTTTTACACAACTTTTAGTACTAGATTTAACGATAAATTTATGTTGTCGATAATGTTATTCTAATGATTTCATTAAAACTAGTGACAAAAAATTGTAACCACAAAGTTAGTCACTATTTAAAAATTCATATATCTATTAGAATAATTTATAAATTTTATAAAACACATGTTGTCAAAGTTATTCCAAAACTACCAAATCATGAAATGGAAAACCTCTCAAATCAAAAAACCTAATTTCTAAATCTCCTAAATTGCTACAATATTATTATAGCAATTTCCCAATAATCACCAGTAACCAAGCCAGCAATAGCATCTCTAATTACTTCTTGTGTATGAAAGGTAAGTTAACTTCCCATTTATGTCCATATAAGGTTAGGGTCCAACAAGATTAAATAGATTTGTTGATATGAGCTTCATCTTTATGCTTCTTCTTCTCTGATTAGGTTTTTAGCAATACTGGGCAAGCAAAAAGATAGCAGACTTGATGGGATTTGCTTATGCTTTCTTTAGGTCTTTAAAGTTCACTAAAGCAAGAACAAGTATGAAAGTGATAGCTTATCCTAGTTAAAATAGGTTCTTACTATTTGAATATAAAGCAATAATGCTTTCTGTAAATTTTTTAGATGACAAAAGGCAATATTCTTTATGCATTTCACTACAAGTTTTCTAGTTCCAAAATGTGCTTTGGTTTTATTTTCTTACATGCTTTTTTTATGTTTCTTTTTCTTTTTATCTTTTTCCTCATATGATTAGACACGTAGTTTAGGGGAAACCCATACATAATTGACATTTATAGCAATTTTTCCCCAATACTCATTTAATCTTTTAATAATTAGATTAAGTTGGACACAAATGATTAATTTAGTATATTAGACATGAAGTTATTTATAAGTTAGACTTTTTGTTATTCCATTTATCATTTATAAGCAAATTAATATAACTACTTAATTTGAGATTTGATCTTTCAAAGCTAATTTCATTATGGGTTTGGAAAAGCTAGGAAATTTTAGGATTATCTAATTTTCATTGAGAATTGTCTATGTGATGAGATGACTATTATTAAAATTATATTTTAGCTTTTTTTTTTCTTTTGAAGACTCTACCATTATGTTGTCTTCTGCTCTGGAATGATCACATAAACTCATCTTGGAATTCCTATATAAGAAAAAAACATGTGATGGAATTAGGGAAAAAGGTTATACTCTTTTCCACTTTTTATTTTACTTTAATAATTTTTTGGCTATGAATTTTTTTTATTGCCTTAGTATATGTTATTTCAGCCTACTATGATAAGTTATTACTTGCAATAATTTTGAAGTCAGTTGGCTCATATGGCCACATTCCCTCTATTGTTAACTATTTTTTATGGAACCCTCTACTCTTATTTAAGATTGTTGTATTGTAACACCCCAAAGGATAAATGAAATAAATTTTCAATTTGGTGAATTAGAATTTAAAGAATCTTAGAGAACTTCTTATGGTGGGATTGATTTTGGAATTTATGAACAAGCTGGAAGTTTTGGCTATATCTTGCTCACTAAAACTTAGAATGATGTAATTATAGTGTCAAATGGAAGCCAATATCCTAAGCTATAATTTATATGAATAATATTTTCCCAAATTCTATTTTAAATGTTTAATAATTGATTCAAAATTAGGCATATATTTTTCATTAATTCTATAATTGAGTGAAATTTTATAATACTCTCTATGAACATTAGCATATAGCTTTGGCCATAGGGCTTAACATTAAGAAATTTTTAATTTTTTTTGTAAAGCTTAGACATAAGCTTATAAATTTTATGAGTGATCTAAGCCTAATTATGTGTCTAACTTACCTAAAATTGTCCTCTAATCTTGGACATCCATTCTATCCAGGATCAAAACTTTATAAATTGGTAAAAATGACTTATAGGATTTTCATAATAACTTCCTCTCTAAATCTCGAATTTCATTGATTCTAATTTATGTTAAAAGTTAAGATAGAGAATAATAGAATTTATGAAAGACTATTTGACCTTATTTTAACTCTTTATTAGTTAAAAATTGACATTAAGTTTAGACTTAAAATCTATTCCTAAAACTTAGATCTATAAAAGTTTACTTATTGTGATTTGATTTTCATGTTAGTTTAGCATAAAAATAAATAGGAAAGGTGTATTAGTGATGATTGTATTTTAATATACATATATTATTTATTTGAATACGTTAGACCTAAATTAGGAAATGTGTTATGGCTTAATTTGGCCAAAGCAAGATCTTAAGTTTGTATTTGAATATGAGTGTAAAATAATTAATGCAAGATAAATAAGTTTTGTAGGGGCTTTTTATGAAAATAATTTAAAAATTTGTTAATAATTTTTAATTAGCTTATTTTCACATTAATTAAGAGGCATATAGCTAGTATAAAAGGTACATTAACCAATTGAGTTCCTCAAGAACCAGTAGAGACAATTATGGATTTAATGACTTCTATATTGAGAAACAAGGGATACTAATGAATTGAATGAAAGTAACATGTATATGCCTATTTAATAAGCATGTCATGTTTAAATTAAATTTCCCTTGTGTTTTATTAAAACTTCAATTATAGAATTAGAGAACACATTTTATAAGTGATGTTTTAGTTTCTATTTACTACCATTGTCATCTTATGGTCTCATCTACCAATACTTCATACTTCTTTTATTTTTCCTCACATAATTAACACTAAAAATGTTAGAGAGTATGTCCTAGAGCCCATGTAAATGGGATAAATTTCATATGTATGAATTTATATTCTTAATAAAAGGCATTATTCATTTATTAATGCTATGTTTAAATACATGAGTTTGTAAATCTTAAATTAATAAATGAAGTCCTTGATATTATAAACACAGTACAAAGGCAATCATGAAAGTGTTCATGATATGAGGTGTCTATTGCATGCAAATGTGTTAATATCTAAATATCCCTACTCATAGAATTAACAAGATAGGACATTGTTAATTCGGACAGACTAGCATATGTTATGTTTCTTAAATGGTTCAAGCAGTGGTTCTCATAACTGTGATTATAGAAGATAATCAAAGCTAACATATGGATGCTTGTTAGAAGAACAAGTTCATTGGAGACCTGCAAAGAGAATCCTCACATGGATATTAAATCTATGTCAGTGAGGAATCTCTTCATAGCGGTTGTGTAAGTATCCTTAGACTTGAGATCACCAAAGTTATCTTAAGTAGCAAGTGGTATACTTTGACTCCATAACTAATTACTAGGGGTGAACATAGTTAGGAGGTTGGGTATATCATGACCTACTTGAAGATAGTTGAGTGATTGACAAATTATTCATCATCCCAGATTTATTAAGGGAAGTTATCTCGCAGGATTCTATAATTGCCTTATTCAGAGAATCTCTGGCCAGAGTAATATGCAAAGATGGATAGAGATCTATGAAGGACATTTTGGGAATAATGGTTAAATTAATAGAACATACATAATTAGATTTATATGGGTTGACAGAAATCCATACTCAAAATCTAGTTGAGATAAGAGTGGTGAAAGGAGTAATTGCATGGTAACTATTCTATGGAAGGGTATAGTCAAACCACTTGACTTTCCTGACATTTGGGTAGTCATAATTCCTAGCTAGAGTCCAATCATGACTTGTATAATAATGTATCATAAATATCAATAGGGATTGATAAAATGATTTAAAGGAGTTTAAATCATGTGGGTTTTGAATAGAACTAACAATTACATATTATACTGTCAATATGGATATGAACCCAATAGGTCACACACATATAGAGAAAAGGATAAAATGGTAAAATGATAAGGATAATAATATTTGATACTATTATGGGGATAGAGAAGTGAATAAGAGAATAATTAATTAAAGAGTTAATTAATTATGATTAAGTAAAATTATTCGCAGAACTTTTTAGAAATGTTCTATAAAATGGACCTAATTAAAATAATGTATTTCATAATTAATTATTATTATTATAGAAGTGTTATAGGGCTGATATAATAATTAATAGATCCATTGGAGGAATTAAAGAGGCCCAAAGAAGTGAAGTTGGCGTAGAAACCCTTAAGAGGAAGGGTTACATGCTAACTATAAACAAAAGGCCTTAGAGGTCTAATTCTTGGACCAAATAAATTAAATATTTTTTATAAGTTTTATGGAGCCTACATATTTAATTTGGTTGGATTTGGAATTTATTTGGGTAATTAAATCTAAGTATATGCACAAAAGGCCTAGTTTGTGGGTTTTGTGCATAGTCTTTTGTGAAAGGGCATAAATTGGATTTAATTGATTCCAAATAAATTATTAATAATTTAAGAAGCCCAATTAATATTTTTCAGCAATTGTAAAGAGCCCAATCCTATTATGAAGTTGGATTTTTAACCTCACTATAAAAATTCAAGTGATAGAGTATTAGGGTTAAGTGTAAACAATTAAGAGAAAATATTTTCTCTCTTTTCGCTCAACCCTAGCCGCCACTTCCCTTGCTAGAATCTAGGAATTTTGGCCAGCCCTTGTTCTCTTCCTTATTAGGTTCAATCAATCCTTCTCTAGTGTGGATTACACATTGGAGGTGTTCGATTTTGGATACTGTGGTTTGCAACAACCCGGTGAAAAGGAAAATCAACTGTTTAACAAAAATCAAAGTTAATTTTTCTTATTCCCATTAATATGTATATTATAAATTCATGTCAAGATCATATATATTGGATAAAAATTTTAAATACCGCTTATGTATGAGATGCATGTAACCAATAAATTCCAATATGGTATCAAAGCCTCGATTTTGCCATGAATCTACAAATCTATATTTTTTTGCGGAATAGTTTTCCTTTTTGAGTTATTTATTTCATGAACTTTAAAATATCAGATTTTATTTTTCATGAATGAGAAATATTGATTTCTGGATGTATGTGATCAAATATATAAAACGAAAAATAAAAACGATTCTTTTGAGAAAATAACCATTGAGAATGGCGTGAATGGCTTTTATTTTTCAATAAAGTTTAGGGGCTGTTCTAAATTAAATTTTTTATTTATCCACTCTAAAATTATTTTTATGATAATTTATGTGTTTAATATGTGATATTAAGCCATAGGATCAAACAAAATTAAAATCGAACAAGTTTTACATGAAAACTAGTTTAGTCGAAAAGTTCGATAAATTGGTGTTTTTCATGTGTTCTTGGTATGTTCTTGGTGTGTTCATACTTAGAATGATTTTTAATCTTCTAAATCTAATATATCTGATATATTAATGTGTTTTTAATCAATTGGATTAATTAAAATGGGCCTTGAATTAATTGGATTAATTTTAATTCATTAAAACCTCTTAATGGGCTTAATTATATTTACAGACTTGGTTTAAATTAGTGAATGACTTGTTGGACCTAAGGAGCTGATTTAAATCAAATATAATAAACTTTAATTAAGTTTATTAATGGGTTTTAAGGGCTGGAGTGCACTTCGCTCATTCCAAAAGGCCCAAATGATCTAATAGACACAAAACTAGTTTGTGTATGAACACATTTTAGGGTTTTATTGTGTGGGTTTCGGCCCACCCTTGTTTTAAGCCCAAAATTGATTTTTTAATTATTTAATATGATAAATTAATTAAATATTCAATTGATAATTAATTAATAATCAATTGGATTGATTATTAAGGCAAAAACACATGCATGCAAAAAGGTTTCCCAAAATGGAAGTTTCCAAAATGAAAAAGTTTCCTAATTTGATCAAATTATTAAAATAACTCGAATGCAAGTTTCAAGAGTTGAAAAAAAGTTAGTAATCCATTATATGTTTTATTTTATGCATTAGAAATGCATATAAGGGTGTATGATTGGCATAATGGATAGTTATGGACAAAGGCCCAATGTGATTGAGCATAATGCATGTTTCGTCCCAATGAGGACTTTCATGTCCCGGCCACTTGTTTTTGGTTTGTATTTCTTTTTCAAATTGTAATATGTAATTATATTACTTAGATTATAATTATAAATAGAGATGGAGACCTATCAAGGAGCAAGTGGGGTCGGATAGAGATCCAACAAGTTTGAAGATAATTTAATTATTTTACTTGTTTGAATCATGCATACTACCTAAGTGTGACCTTTTGATTTCCCTTTTGGCTCAGGGAAATCAATATAGTAAAGTCCATAACTATACCATATTTGTATGCTTATATTTATGAGATAGATATAGGATGCGTACCAATGTATGCCAACTATGTATAATGAGACTTAATTAACTAAAATCCCTCATACTAATACTAAGGTATATAATCCTTCCATTAATTTGAGGAGAACCAGAGTTCTTTATAGTGTGGGTTGTTGAACATAGTCATGCTCACATTATATCGAATATGTTCGAATCTAATTAAATGGGTCATCTTAGTTAGCCCATTAGCTTGTTGACCACAACCAAGGCTAATGGTTCTAGAGGCAAGATTAGGAAATGCATATATGATATCCATGTATCAAGAGTTGATAACCTAATGATCCAATAGTTGTGTAGAGACACAATTGGTATAGAGATACCTACCTTTCAAGGGTATGGAGTTTGATTTGTTGACCACAGTCAAGGTCAAATTTTATATCAAGGATTGGATATGGGCCCACTAAGAAAACCATCAGGTTTTCTCGGATTAAATAGTGAGAGCTATTAATTTGCAATAAAATAGTGGGAGTAAATGGATTAATTAAAGACCTAATTAATGCATACATATATATGAACATACTCTCATGTGTTTTCTTTTTCACATCTAGGTCATCATCATGAGCACATCAAACATTAATATACGATCAATCTTGGATTACAAGCTGGTTGGCAGCAACTATTCTGACTGGATCAGGCAAGAGAGAATTGTTGTCAGAGCTAAAAAGATCCATTATGTCTTGGATAAAGATCTACCACCACTTCCATCAAATGATGCCATTGATGAGATCAAAGGCACTTATCAAAAATACATGGAGGATAGTGAAGCAGCAGCATGCCTGATGCTGGGTGCTACGTCCTCAAAGCTTCAGAAGCAACATGAGATGATGGATGCTAGAACCATTATTTTGCATTTAGAGGAGCTTTATTCTTCTCATGCTAGAACTGAGCAATATGAGATTGCTCGAGCCCTATTTAGCTACAAAATGGTGGAGGGCACTTCGGCTGCTACTCATGCATTGAAGATGTATGGGTATATTGAGCATTTGAGTAAACTTGGCTATGTAATGGATAATGATCTATACATATATTTAATCTTGTACTTTTTGGCTCCAAGTTATGCACCTTTCATGCTTAACTTCAATATGAACAAGATCCATGTAACCATTTCTGAGTTAATCAACATGCTCAAAATAGCTGATGGATCCTTCAAAAATTATTCAAAAAGTGTCATGGTTGTCAGTTCTGCTAAAGGTAAGAAGTAGAAGAAGAAAAAGATAACCAAGACACAGCCAAAGAATGGTGGGATCTCCAGGAAGAAGGTTGCCAAGAAAGAGAATCCCAAAGGAACTTGCTTCCATTGTGGAAAATATGGTCATTGAAAGCATAACTATAAGGCCTATCTAGATTCTCTCAAGGAGAAGGAGCAAGCTTATGCTTCTACTTCAGGTATTCATATGATTGAAATTAATACTTATTCTATTGCTTTAAAACAATCTTGGGTATTAGATACCGGATGTGGATCTCATTTGTATAATGATCTACAGGGGCTTAGAAGCTTTAGAAGAGTTGGAAAGGTAGAAATATGTTTACAGTCATCTACTAGATAAAACATCTCTACAACAATTATGGGGACTTACCATTTGCCTCTTCCAAGTGCATTAATATTGGAATTAAATAATTGTTATTATGTTCAAGCTTTATCCAAAAGTATTATTTCTTTCAGTTGTTTATTGAACGATTATGATATTTCTTTAAAGGACAAGTGTTGTTACATTTTTACGAACAATATTTCTTATGCAAAAGCTATCATTGAGAATGGTATATTTTTTCTTTATTTAATTAAAGAAGTGTATAATGTGGATACCAAGAGAATAAAATAAGATAATCTAAATACCTCATATTTATGGCATTGTCATTTAGGACATATAAATGAAAAATGCATGACCAAATTACACAAGTCAGGTGATTTGGGATCATTTGATTATGAATCATTTGATACATGTGAATCTTGTTTATTGGGAAAAATGACAAAAGCTCCCTTTGTTGGTAAAGGAGAATGAGCAAAAATGGTTTTGAACTTAATACATTCAGATGTATGTGGTCTAATGACTACACATGCTAGAAGAGGTTACTCTTACTTCATTACTTTCATAGATGATTACTCCAGATTTGGATATATCTATCTAATGAAATATAAATCAGAAGCATTTGAAAAGTTCAAAGAATTCAAAAATGAAGTAGGGAAGCAACTTGGCAATAGTATTAAAACACTTAGATAAGATCGAAGTGGAGAATACTTAAGTCAAGAATTTCATGATTATCTTGGAGATAATGGGATTTTATTTCAATGGACTCCACCATATACACCACAATACAATGGTGTATCTAAGAGGAGAAATCAAACACTATTAGATATGGTTCGATCCATGATGAGCCGAGCAGACTTGCCTAAGTCCTTTTGGGGATATACACTAGAAACTGTTGTTTATGTGTTAAACAGAGTTCCTAATAAATTTGTTGATGTTAATCCATATGAGACGTGGAATAACAAGAAACCCACACTTTCTCATATGAAAGTATGGGGTTGTCCTGCTTATGTGAAGAGGACAATGTTAGACAAACTAGATGTTAAGTCTGACAAATGTTTATTTGTGGGATATCCAAAAGAAATGTTTGGATATTATTTCTACCATCCCTTAGAACAAAAGGTGTTAGTTTCAAGGCATGTTGTCTTCTTGGAAAGAGAATTTCTCCTACGAAAGGACAGTGGGAGTAAAATTGAACTTGGTAAAGTTCACCACAAATAGAAGTAGATCAACTAATTGAACCCGAGACTGAATTTCATAATGATGAGATTACAGTTGAACATGATTATACACAAAATCCTAGAAGATCTACTAGGATGTGTTCTATCTCTATGAGATATGGATTTCACATTAATTCAGATAGAGGCATAACTGTAGTAGAGGACAATGAGCCTACTAGATATCAAGAATTTTTGAACGGTTCAGAACATGATTTACGGCTTAAGGCTATATAGTCTGAAATGGACTCCATGTATGAGAATAAAGTATGGACTTTAACTCAACCACCTGAAGGGATAAACCCATAGGGTGCAAATGGGTCTTCAAAAAGAAGATCGATATGGAAGGTAATATAGTTACCTATAAAGCTCGCTTAGTAGCAAAATGCTATCGTCCAAAAAAAGGTATTGACTATGATGAAACCTTTTCTCCTGTAGCGATGCTTAAGTCCATAAGAATTTTTTTAGCCATTATAGCTTATTATGATTATGAGATTTGGCAAATAGATGTGAAGACAGCTTTCCTAAATGGAAATCTGACTGAGGATGTGTATATGACACAACCAGAAGGGTTCACATCAGGAAATGGCGAAAAGGTATGCAAGCTTCAAAGATCCATTTATGGATTAAAGCAAGCCTCTAGGAGTTGGAACATACGGTTCAATGAGACAATCAAAGAGTTTTTTTCTCACGGAATGAATATGAACCTTGTGTACATAAAAGGGTCAGTGGGAGTGCAATTGTCTTTCTAGTTCTATATGTGGATGACATATTGATCATGGGAAACGACATTTCTCTTCTCCAATCTGTTAAAATATGGTTATCCAAGCAATTCTCCATTAAAGACCTTGGAGAAGCATCCTATATTCTGGGAATAAGGATCTATAGAGATAGATCCAATAGGTTGCTAGGTCCTTCTCAAAGTACATATATAGATAAGGTATTGAAGAGATTAATATGGATCTCTCTAAGAAAAGGTTTTCTACCCATGGTGCATGGGAAATACCTTTCTAAGTCTATGTGTCTGCATACACTAGAGGATAAAGAGAGCATGAATAGAATACCATATGCATCAGCAATTGGTTCTATCATGTATGCTATGTTATGTGCACATCCAGATGTAGCATTTGCTTTGAGTGTCACAAGCAGATTCCAATCCAATTTTGGAGAGGAACACTGGGCAGCTGTCAAGAATATCCTTAAGTACTTGAGAAGGACTAAGGATATATTCTTAGTATATGGAGAGGGTTGTTTGGAAGTAAGTGGGTATACAGATGCCAGCTTTCAATCTGACAAGGAAGATTGTAAATCACAATTTGGTTATGTGTTCGTAATGGAAGGAGGGGCAGTTAGTTGGAAGAGTTCCAAACAAAAAACAACTGTTGATTCCATGACAGAAGCTGATTACATTACTGCTTCGGAAGCAACCAAAGAAGCAGTCTGGATCAAAACGTTTGTATCTGAACTAGGAGTTGTGCCTAGCATTGTTGACCCAATTCCTCTATATTGTGACAACAATGGAGCCATTGCACAAGCAAAGGAACCACGGTCTCATCAACGATCCAAGCATGTTCTCAGATGTTACCATCTCATAAGGGAAATAGTAGCTAGAAATGATATGAAAATAGAAAGGGTCCCTACATATGATAATTTGGCGGGTCCCTTCACTAAAGCACTTTCCTAGATAAAGCACGATCACCATATAAATAGCCTAGGTCTGAGACATATGAGTGATTGGCTCTAGTGCAAGTGGGAAATTGTTAGAGAGTATACCCTAGAGCCCATGTAAAAGGGATGAATTTCATATGTATGAATTTATATTCTTAATAAAAGGCATTATTTATTTATTAATGCTATGTTTAAATACATGAGTTTGTAAATCTTAAATTAATAAATGAAGTCCTTGATATTATAAATACAGTGCAAAGACAATCATGAAAGTGTTCATGATATGAGGTGTCTATTGCATGCAAATGTGTTAATATCTAAATATCCCTAGTCATAAAATTAACAAGATAGGACATTGTTAATTTGGATAGACTAGCACATGTTATGCTTCTTAAATGGTTCAAGCATTGGTTCTCATAACTGTGATTATAGAAGATAATCAAAGCTAACATGTGGATGCTTGTTAGAAAAACAAGTTTATTCGAGACCTGCAAAGAGAATCCTCACATGGATATTAAATATATGTCAATGAGGAATTTCTTCATAGCGGTTGTGCAAGTATCCTTATACTTGAGATCACCAATGTTATCTTAAGTAACAAGTGGTATACTTTGACTCCATAACTGATTACTTCCAACTGGGGATGAACATAGTTAGGAGGTTGGGTATATCATGAACTACTTGAAGATAGTTCAATGACTGGTAAAGGATTCGCTATCCCAGATTTATTAAGGAAAGTTATCTCGCATGGTATTATAATTTCCTTGTTCAGAGAATCTCTAGCCAGAATAATATGCCAAGATGGATAGAGATCCATGAAGGGCATTTAGGGAACAATGGTTAAATTAATAGAACATACATAATTAGATTTATATGAGTTGACATAAATCCATACTCATAATCTAATTGAGATAAGAGTGGTGAAAAGAGTAATTGCACGATAACTATTATATGGAAGGGTATAGTCAAACCACTTTACTTTCCTGACATTTGGGTAGCCATGATGCCTAGCTAGAGGTCAATCATGACTTGTATAATAATGTGTCATAAATATCAATAGGGATTGATAAAATGATTTAAAGGAGTTTAAATCATGTGAGTTTTGAATAGAACTCACAATTACATATTATATTGCCAACATGGACAGGAACCCAATAGTCACACACATATAGAAAAAAGGATAAAATGGTAAAATGACAAGGATAATAATATTTAATATTATTATGGGGATAGAGAATTGAATATGAGAATAATTAATTAATGAGTTAATTAATTATGATCAAGTAAAATTGTTAGCAGAACTTTTTAGAAATGTTCTGTAATATGGACCTTAATTAATTATTAATCAACTATAAGTGTTATAGGGCTGATATAATAATTAATAGATCCATTGGAGGAATTAAAGAGGCCCAAAGAAGTGAAGTTGGAGCAGAAACCCTCCAAAGGAAGGGTTACACGCCAACTACAAATAAAAGGCCGTAGAGGTCTAATTCTTGGACCAAAATAAATTAAATATATTTCATAAGTACTATGGAACCTATATATTTAATTTGGTTGGATTTGGATTTCATTGGGTAATTATATCTAAGTATATGTACAAAGAGCCTAGTTTGTGGGTTTTGTGCATAGTCTTTTGTGAAAGGGCATAAATTTGATTTAATTGAGCCCAAATAAATTATTAATAATTTTAGAAGCCCAATTAATATTTCTCCAACAATTTTAAAGATCCCAATCCTATTATGATGTTGGATTTTTAACCTAACTATAAAAATCCAAGTGATAGGGTATTAGGGTTAAATGTGAACAATTAAGAGAAAACATTTTCTCTCTTTTCTCTCAACCCTAGCTGCCACTTCCCTTGATAGCATCAAGGGAATTTCAGCCAGCCCTTGTTCTCTTCCTTATTTGGTTCATTCAATCCTTCTCTAGTGTGGATTACTTATTGGAGGTGTTTGATTTTGGACACTGTGGTTTGCAACAACCCGGTGAGAAGGAAAATCAATTATTCAACAAAAATCAATGGTGATTTTACTTATTCCCATTAATATGTATATTGCAAATTCATGGCAAGATCATATATATTGGTTAAAAATTTGAAATTTTGCATATGTATGAGATGCATGTAACCGATAAATTCCAACAAAAAATAGCGTAGACAAAATATACTCCTAATATCATAATTGGATGTGCAATCAGTATGATGGAAAAGGAAGGACTATTTCCTAGTTCGTAAATGGAATTGAGATCTATGTTAATTTGCCATTTCTCATCCTAAATAAATGAGTTGATCATATTAAATGCCCATGTAAAAATTATAATAACCCAAAGTTCCATGATGTTAACACTGCTAGATATCACCTCTTGCATATGGGATTTGTTCGGTTTATTTGGTTTGGAATTCCCATAGAGAGATTAATGTGATAGGTTATGAATGAAATTCTTATGAAATCAAATGTTTGTATAAAGTGGATAGGGCTCCTAATCCATAATCTCAACATTTTTATGATCTTCTTGATTTTAGTAATGCCAAGTTATATCCTAGTTATGGGAACCATTCTCAGCTTTCTACAATGTTTAGGATGTTGTATGCCAAGCCTGAGTTTATTCTACTGAAGAGGCTTTATGACACAAATGCTAGAGGAAAAATATTGCCTTACAATTTTTACCAAACAAAAAAAACTTATTCGAAGCTTAGGATTACCTATCCAAAAGATCATAAGCATGTTGTGTTGGCAAGAAGATGAAAACTTAACACATTGGAAGTTTTATAATCACCCTAGATAGAAAATGAATGTTGGATCTCATAAAATAGATTTAAATCTTACAAAAATATGTATTTCCTTTAATACCTCATTTGTAATGATTATATCAATTAAAAGTTGCAGTAACATAAATAAGATAACATCATAACCATATCCAAGATGAAAGGGTCATGCAGTATCTATCTAACTCTCTAGCTTGAAAGAATTTCAATGAAACTCATCCTTTATTTATTACAAAGCCTAGAAATTTCAAGTTGTACAAATGGATTATAGCCATTCGGATAGTATGGTAGGAAATACTCTTTGTGGCTTATAATTGTCAAGCCTTTCAACCTATCCCCTTAGATGTATATGAAAGAGGCTTATATGTTTCTAACTATCATTGTTCCTGGCCCTAAGAATCCAAAGTAGAAAATTGATATGTATCTGTAGCCCTTGATCCATAAGTTGAACGAATTGTAGGATACTAAAATGTCAAATTATAATGTGTCAAGGAAGCAAAAATTTCATATGCAAGTTGTGCTGATGTGGACAATCATTGACTTTCTAATACATTTCATGTTGTTAGGTTGGAGTAGATCTAAAAAATAAGCATGGCCTTATTGCATGGATGATACACAATCATTTAGATTAGATAATGGTCGTAAACAAACATGGTTTAATAATCATAGGAAATTCCTACCTCCCAATCATCCATTTAAGAGAAAAAGAACTTTAGAATTAGTCATGGTAAAACAAGGCCATCGTCATCAATTAGAACAGTTGACAAAATTCTACAAGATATTGATTAGGTGGGGTCTAGTCAACGTGACTGAGCTTGATGCAAATAAGGATAATAAGATCATATGTTAATCTTGTGGTTGGAAGAAACAAAGTATATTTTAGGATTTGCCTTACTGGAAACAAACATGATTCGACACAATCTTGATGCCATAAATATTGAGAAAAATGATGTTGACAATGTGATTAACATAATTTTAAATGTTGATGGAAAAACCAAAGACAATGCAAAAGCATGTTCAGATTTAGAAAAGTATTATTGCCTTCCAAAGTTGGCAATAAATCCAATAACCGACAAATATCTAAAAGTTGGTTACACCATGCAATTTGTAAATGGATACAAATTTCACTTTTAAAGTCATAGTTTAGGGAGAGTTCAATTAACAAATGTGTAAGAGGATCTAATTTAAGTGATAATATTGGTAACTATAGTGGACAAATTGAATAGATCATTACCAATCAAGTGAACAGTATTATTAAAGTGTTAATGGTATGATCCGACTTTAGAGACAAATGCTAAGGTTCATAGCCAATATGCATAGGTTATTATTAACCAGTATTGCCAGTTCAACAAATATATAAGATTTTAAAAAAAGAATAATATGCCAAAAAATATTAACTATATAACATTGAGGTTTAAAAAAAGACATTAACTACTTGTTGGGAATTATCGGTTACATGCATCTCATACATAAGCAGAATTTAAAATTTTTAACCAATAGATCTGATCTTGCATGAATTTACAATATACATATTAATGAGAATAAGAAAAATCACCTTTAATTTTTGTTGAATAGTTGATTTTCCTTCTAACCAGGTTGTCGCAAACCACAATATCCAAAATTGAACACCTCCAATTAGTAATCCACACTAGAAAAGAATTCAATGAACCAAAAATGGAGGAATACAACGGCTGGCCAAAATCCTTTGATGCTAGCAAGGGGGGGTGACAACTAGGGTTGAGAGAGTGAGAAAATTTCTTTTCTCTTAATTGTTCACTTCCCCCTAAAATCCCTATCACTTGGATTTTTATAGTTAGGTTAAAAATCCAACTTCATAATAGGATTGGACTCTTTAAAATTTCTGGAGAAATATTAAATGAGCTTTTGAAATTATTAATAATTTATTTGGGCTCAATTAAATCCAATTTAAATCCTTTCATAAAAGACTATGCATAAAACCCATAAACTAGGCCCTTCATACATACACTTGGATTTAATCACCCAAATGAATTCCAAATCCATCAAAATTAAATATGCAGGCTCCATAATACTTAAAAAATATATTTATTTTTGTTTTGGAGAAAGAATTAGGCCTCTAACACCTTCTACCAGGGTTTGGCATGTAACCCTTCCTTTTGAGGGTTTCTGCGCCAAAACAAATCTTCTGGGCCTCTGTTAATTTCTCCAATGGATCTATTAATTATTATATCAGCCCTATAACACTTATAGTCTAATAATAATTTATTATATAATACAATATTTCAATTAGGTCCATCTTATAGAATATTTCTAAAAAGTTCTGCGAACAATTTTACTTGATCATAATTAATTAAACTCTTTAATTAATTATTCTCTTATTCACTTCTCTATTCCCATAATAATATCAAATATTATTATCCTTTTTATTTTACCATTTTATCCTTTTCCTTATATGTGTGTGACCTATTGGGTTCCTATCCATATTGGCAGTATAATATACAATTGTGAGTTCTATTCAAAACTCATATGATTTAAACTTTTTTAAATCATTTTATCAATCCCTATTGATATTTATGATAAACTATTATACAAGTCATGATTGGTCTCTAGCTAGGCATCATGACTACCTAAATGTCAAGAAAGTCAAGTGGTTTGACTATACCCTTCCATAAAAATAGTTACCATGCAATTACTCCTTTCACCACTCTTATCTCAATTAGATTCTGAGTATGGATTTCTATCAACTCATATAAATCTAATTATGTATGTTCTATTAATTTAACCATTGTTCCTAAAATGCCCTTCATGGATGCCAGTCCATCTTAGCATATTATTCTGGCTAGAGATTCTCTGAATAAGGCAATTATAGAATCATGCGAGATAACTTCCCTTAATAAATATAGGATGGCGAATCCTTTATCGATCACTCAAATAACTTAAAGTAGGTCATGATATACCCAATCTCCTAACTATGTTAAGCCCCAATTGGAAGCAACCAGTTATGGAGTTAAATTATACCACTTACTACTTAAGATAACTTTGGTGATCTCAAGTCTAAGGATACTTGCACAACCACTATGAATAGATTCCTCACTGACATAGATTTAATATCTATGTGAGGATTCTCTTTATAGGTCTCTAATGAACTTGTTCTTCTAACAAGCATCCACATGTGAGCTTTGATTATCTTTCATAATCACAGTTATGAGTACCACTACTTGAACCATTTAAGAAACATAACATGTGCTAGTCTATCCGAATTAACAATGTCCTATCTTGTTAATTCTATGACTAGGGATATTTAGATATTAACACATTTGCATGCAATAGACATCTCACATCATGAACACTTTCATGATTGCCTTTGCACTGTGTTTATAATATCTAGGACTTCATTTATTAATTTAAGATTTACAAACTCATGTTTTTAAACATAGCATTAATAAATGAATGATGCTTTTATCATGATTATGAGCTTATACATATGAAATATATCCTTATTACATGGGCTCTAGGGCATACTCTCTAACAATCTCCCATTTGTACTAGAGGCAATCACTCATACGTCTTAGACCTATGCTATTTATATGGTGATCGTGCTTAATCTGGGAAAGTGCTTTAGTGAGGGGATCCGCCACATTATCATCTATGAGGACCCTTTCTATTTTCACATCATTCCTAGCTACTATTTCCCTTATGAGACTATAGCGTCTAAAAACATACTTGGATCGCTAATGAGACTGTGTTTCCTTTGCTTGCGCAATGGCTCCATTGTTGTCACAATATAAAGGAATCAGATCAATAATGCTAGGCTCCACTCCTAGTTCAGATATGAACTTTTTGATCCAGATTACTTTTTTGGCTGCTTTTGAAGCAGCAATGTGCTCAGCTTATGTCGTGGAATCAATAGTTGTTTCTTATTTGGAACACTTCCAACTAACTGCCCCTCCTCCCATTATAAACACAAATCCAGACTGTGATTTACAATCATCTTTATCATATTGGAACCTAGCGTCTATATACCCATTTACTTCCAAACTGCCCTTCCCATATACCAAGAATATATCCTTAGTTCTTCTCAAGTACTTAAAGATATTCTTAACAGCTGCCCAGTGTTCCTCTTCAAAATTGGATTGGAATCTACATATGACACTCAAAGAAAATGCTACATCTAGACGTGTACATAGTATAGCATAAATGATAGAACCAATTACAAATGCATATGGTATTCTATTAATGTTCTCTCTATCCTCTAGTGTCTGCGGACACATAGACTTAAAAATGTGTTTCCCATACACCATGGGTATAAACCCTTTCTTAGAGAGATCCATATTGAACCTCTTCAATATTTTATCTATATATGTACTTTGAGAATGACCTAGTAACCAAATGGATCTATCTCTGTAGATCCTTATTTCCAGAATATAGGATGTTTCTCCAAGGTCTTTCATGGAGAATTGCTTGGATAACCATATTTTAATAGATTGGAGGAGAGAAATGTCATTTCCCATGATCAATATGTCATCCATATATAGAACTAGGAAGACAATTGCACTCCCACTAACCCTTTTATATACACAAGGTTCATCTTCATTCTGTGAAAAGCTAAACTCTTTTATTGTCTCATTTAATCATATGGTCCAGCTCCTAGAGGCTTACTTCAATCCATAAATGGATCTTTGAAGCTTCCATAACTTTTTGCCATTTCCTGATGTGAACCCTTCTGGTTGTGTCATATACACATCCTCAGTCAGATTTCCATTTAGGAAAGCTATCTTCACATCTATTTGCCAAATCTCATAATAATAATGAGTTGCAATGGCTAAAAGTATTCTCATAGACTTAAGCATTGCTACAGGAGAAAAGGTTTCATCATAGTCAATACCTTCTTTTTTACGATAGCCTTTTGCTACTAAGCGAGCTTTATAGGTAACTATATTACCTTCCATGTCGATCTTCTTTTTGAAGACCTATTTGCACCCTATGGGTTTTATCCCTTCAGGTGATTGAGTTAAAGTCCATACTTTTTTCTCATACATGGAGTCCATTTCAGACTGCATAGCCTTAAGCCATAAATCACATTCTGAACTATTCAAAACTTTTTGATAGCTTGTGCACTTATTGTCCTCTACTAGAGTTATGCCTCTATCTAAATCAATGTGAAATCCATATCTCACATTGATAGAATGCATCCTAGTAGATCGTCTAGGATTTTGTATATAATCAGGTTCAACCGTAATCTCATCATTATGAAATTCAATCTCAGGTTCAATCTCTTGATCTACTTCTATTTGTGGGTCTTGAACTTCACCAAGTTCAATTTTACTCCCACCGTCCTCTCGTAGGAGAAATTCTCTTTCCAAGAAGACAGCATGCCTTGAAACAAGCACCTTTTGTTCTAAGGGATGGTAGAAATAATATCCAAACATTTCTTTTGGATATCTCACAAATAAATATTTGTTAGACTTAACTTCTAGTTTGTCTGACATTGTCCTCTTCACATAAGCAGGACTGCCCCATACCTTCATATGAGAAAGTATGGGTTTCTTGTTATTTCATATCTCATATGGAGTAACATCAACCGATTTACAAGGAACTATATTTAAAATATAAACAACAGCTTCTAGTGTATATCCCCAAAAAGACTTAGGCAAGTCTGCTCGGCTCATCATGTATCGAACCATATCTAATAGTGTTCAATTTCTCCTCTCAGATACACCATTGTGTTGTGGTGTATATGGTGGAGTCCATTGACATAAAATCCCATTATCTCTAAGATAATCTTGAAATTTTTGGCTTAAGTATTCTCCACCTCGATCTGATCTAAGTCTCTTAATACTCTTGCCAAATTACTTCTCTACTTCATTTCTGAATTCTTTGAACTTTTCAAATGCTTCTGATTTATATTTCATTAGATAGATATATCCAAATTGAAGTAATCATCTATGAAAGTAATGAAGTAGGAGTAACCTCCTCTGGCATGTATAGTCATTGGACCACATACATTTGGATGTATTAAGTCCAAAACAATTCTAGCTCATTCTCCTTTACCAATAAAAGGAGCTTTTGTCATTTCTCCTAATAAACAAGATTCACATGTATCAAATGATTCATAATTAATTGATCCCAAATTACCTGACTTGTGTAATTTGGTCATGTATTTCTCATTTATATGGCCTAAACAAAAATGCCATAAATATGATATATTTAGATTATCTTGTTTCATTCTCTTGGTATCCATATTATGCACTTCTTTAATTAAATCAATAACAAATATACCATTCTCAATGATAGCTTTAGCATAAAATATATTGTTCTTAAAAATATAACAACATTTATCTTTTAAAGAAATGTCATAATTGTTCAATAAACAACTGAAAGAAATAATACTTTTGGATAAAGTTGGAATATAATACATGAAGTAGAAGCATCAGCTTGCTTCTTCTCTTTGTGAGAATCTAGATGGGCGTTGCAGTTACGCTTCCAATGACCATCTTTTCTACAATGGAAGCAAGTTCCTTTGGGATTCTCTTTCTTTGCAACCTTCTTCTTGGTAACCCCACCATACTTTTGTTGCACCTTGGTCATCATCATCATCATCTTCTTCTTCTTCTTCTTCTTCTTTTTCTTCTTCTTCTTCTTCTTCTTCTTCTTCTGCTTCTTGCCTTTGCAGAAGTGACAACAATGACACTTTTTAAATCCTTCTTGAATGATCCATCAGCTATTTTTAGCATGTTGATTAACTCAGGAATGGTTACTTGGATCTTGTTCATGTTAAAGTTAAGCATGAAAGGTGCATAACTTGGAGCCAATGAGTACAAGATTAAATCTATGTATAGAACATTATCCATTACATAGCTAAGTCTACTCAAATACTCAATATACCAATACATCTTCAATGCATGAGTAGTAGCCGAAGTGCCTTCCACCATTTTGCAACTAAATAGAGCTCGAGCAATCTCATATTGCTCAGTTCTAGCCTGAGAAGAATAAAGCTCCTCTAGATGCAAAATGATGGTTCTAGCATCCATCATCTCATGCTTCTGAAGCTCTGAGGACATAGAACCCAGCATCAAACATGTTGTTGCTTCACTATCCTCCATGTATTTCGATAAGTGCCCTTGATCTCATCAATGGCATCATTTGATAAAAGTGGTGGTGGATCTTTATCCAAGACATAAATGGATCTTTTCCACTCTGAGAACAATTATCACTTGCCTGATCTAATCAGAATAGTTGCTGCCAACTAGCTTGTTATCCAAGATTGATCGTATATTAATGTTTAATGTGCTCATGATGATGATATAGATGTGAAAAAGAAAACATATGAGAATATGTTCATATATATGTATGCATTAATTAGGTCTTTAATTAATCCATTTACTCCCACTATTTTATTGTGAATCAATACCCCTCACTATTTAATCCGAGAAAACCCGATGGTTTTATTAGTGGGCCAATATCCAATCCTTGATATGAAATTTGACCTTAACTGTGGTCCACAAATCAAACTCCATACCCTTGAAAGGTTGGTATTTCTATACCAATTATGTCTCTACACAACTATTGGATCATTAGGTTATCAATCTTGATACATGCATATCATATATGCATTTTCTAATCTTGCCTCTAGAACCATTAGCCTTGACTGTGGTCAACAAGCTAATGGGCTAGCTAAGATGACCCATCTAATTAGATTCGATTATATTCAATATAATGTGAGCTTGACTGTGGTCAATAACCCACACTATAAAGAACTCTGGTTCTCCACATATTAATGGAAGGCTTATATACCTTAGTATTAGTTTGAGGGATTTTAGTTAATTAAGTCTCATCATACATGGTTGGCATACATTGGTATGCATCCTACATCTATCACATAAATATAAGCATACAAATATGGACTTTACTACATTGATATCCCCAAGCCAAAAGGGAAATCAAAAGGTCAAACCTGGGTAATATGCATGATTCATACAAGTAAAAATAATTACATTACCTTCAAACTTGTTAGATCTCCATCTGGCCCATCTTGCTCCTTAATAGTAGTCTCCATTTCTATCTCTAATTCTAATCTAAGAAATATAATTACATATTACAATTTGAAAAATAAATACAAACAAAAAACAAGTGGCTGGGACATGAAAGTTCTCATTGGGCCAAAACATGCATTATGCTCAATCACATTGGGCCTTGTCCATAACTATCCATCATACCAATCATACACCCTTATATGCATTTCTAATGCATAAAGAAAAACATATAATGGATTACTAACTTTGTTTCAACTCTTGAAACATACTTTTGAGTTATTTTAATAATGTGATCAAATTAGGAAACTTTTTCCATTTTGGAAACTTTCATTTTAGGAAACCTTTTTGCATGCATGTGTTCTTGCCTTAATTATCAATCCAATTGATTATTAATTAATTATCAATTGACTATTTAATTAATTAATCATATTAACTAATTAAAGAATCAATTTTGGGCTTAAAATAAAGGGTAGGCCGAAACCTACAAAATTAAACCCCAAAATGTGTTCTCACACAAACCAGTTTTGTGTCTATTGTACCATTTCGGCCTTTTTGAATAAGCCAAGACCACTCCAGGCCTTAAAACCCATTAATAAACTTAATTATAGTTTATAATATTTAATTTAAATTAACTCCTTGGGCCCACCAAGTCATTCACTAATTTAAACGACGTCCATGAACATAATTAAGCCCATTAAGTGGTTTTAATGAATTAAAATTAATTCAATTAATTAAAGGTCCATTTTAATTAATTAAATTAATTAAAAACACATTAATATATCAGATATATTAGATTTAGAAGATTAAAAATTGTTCTAAACAATAACACACCAAGAACACCAATTTATCGAACTTTTCGACTAAACTAGTTTTCATACAAAACTTGTTCGATTTTAATTTTGTTTGATCCTATGGCTTAATATCACATATTAAATACATAAATTATCATTAAAATAATTTTATAATGGATCAATAAAAATTTAATTTAGAACTGTCCCTAAACTTTATTGAAAAATAAAAGCCATACACACCAAACACAATGATTCTTTTCTGAAAATAATCGTTTTTATTTTTCGTTTTATATATTTGATCACATACATCCAGAAATCAATATTTATCATTCATGAACAATCAAATCTGATATTTTAAAGTTCATGAATTAAATAAATCAAAAATAACAACTATTTCGCAAAATATAGAATTGTAGATTCATGGAAAAACAGAGGCTCTGATACCATTTTGGAAATTATCGGTTACATGCATCCCATACATAAGTGAAATTTAAAATTTTTAACCAATAGATCTGATCTTAAGATGAATTTAAAATATACATATTAATGAGAATAAGAAAAATCACCTTTGATTTTTGTTGAACAATTGATTTTCCTTCTCATCGGATTGTCGCAAATCATAGTATCCAAAATTGAACACCTCCAATTAGTAATCCACACAAGAGAAAGATTGAATAAACCAATAATGGAGGAATACAAGGGCTGGCTAAAATCCCTTGATGCTAACAAGGGGGGTGGTGGCTAGGGTTGAGAGAGTGAGAGAATTTCTTTTCTCTTAATTGTTCACTTCCCCCTAAAATCCCTATACTTGAATTTTTAAAGTTAGGTTAAAATTCCAACTTCATAATGGGATTGGGCTCTTTAAAATTTTTGGAGAAATATTAAATGGTCTTTTGGAATTATTAATAATATATTTGGGCTAAACTAAATCCAATTTAAATACTTTCATAAAAGAATATGCACAAAACCCACAAACTAGGCCCTTCATGCATACACTTGAATTTAATCACCCAAATGAATTACAAATCAATCCAAATTAAATATGTAGGCTCCATAACACTTATGAAATATATTTAATTTATTTTGGTCAAAGAATTAGGCCTCTAAGGCCTTCTACTAGGGTTTAGCATGTAACTCTTCCTCTTAAGGGTTTCTGCGCCAAAACCAATCTTTTGGGCATCTTTTAATTTCTCCAATGGATCTATTAATTATTATATCAGCCCTATAACAATTATAGTCTAATAATAATTAATTATGAAATATAATATTTCAATTAAATCCATTTTACAGAATATTTCAAAAAAGTTCTGCGAACAATTTTACTTGATCATAATTAATTAAAAAATTAAACTCTTTAATTAATTATTCTCTTATTCACTTATCTATTCCCATAATAATATTTAATATTATTGTCCTTTTCATTTTACCATTTTATCCTTTTCTCTATATGTGTGTGACCTATAGAGTTCCTATCCATATTGGCAGTATAATATGTAATTGTGAGTTATATTCAAAACTCACATGATTTAAACTTTATTAAATCATTTTATCAATCCCTTTTGATATTTATGATACACTATTATACAAGTCATGATTGGCCTCTAGCTAGGCATCATGACTACCCAAATGTAAAGAAAGTCATGTGGTTTGACTATACCCTTCCATAGAAACAATTATCGTGCAATTACTCCTTTCACCACTCTTATCTCAATTAGATGCTTAGTATGGATTTCTGTCAACTCATATAAATCTAATTATGAGTATGTATGTTCTATTAATTTAACCATTTTTCCCAAAATGCCTTTCATGGATCCCTATCCATCTTGGCATATTACTATGGCTAGAGATTTTCTGAACAAGGCAATTATAGAATCATGCGAGATAACTTCCCTTAATAAGTCTGAAATGGTGAATCCTTTATTGATCACTCAACCAACTTCAAGTGGGTCATGATATACCCAACCTCCTAACTCTGTTCACCCCTAGTTAGAAGTAATCAGTTATAGAGTCAAAGTATACCACTTGCTACTTAAGATAACTTTGGTGATCTCAAGTCTAAGGATACTTACACAACCGCTATGAAGAGATTCCTCACTGACATAGATTTAATATCCATGTGAGGATTCTCTTTGCAGGTCTCCAATGAACTTGTTCTTCTAACAAGCATCCATATGTTAGCTTTGATTATCTTCTATAATCACAGTTATGAGAACCATTGCTTGAACCATTTAAGAAACATAACATATGCTAGTCTTTCTGAATTAACAATGTCCTATCTTGTTAATTCTATGAGTAGGGATATTTAGATATTAACACTTTTGCATGTAATAGACATCTCACATCATGAACACTTTCATGATTGCCTTTGCACTGTGTTTATAATATCTAGGACTTCATTTATTAATTTAAAATTTACAAACTCATGTATTTAAATATAGCATTAATAAATGAATGATGCCTTTTATCAAGAATATTAGTTCATACATATGAAATATATCCCTATTACATGGGTTCTATGGCATACTCTCTAACATTACTAACTAATTGTTTACTCATGCCATTAAACTGTGGCCAATTTTCTTTAATGTGATAAATCCTATTTTCGTTTAAATAATTGCATGAAATAGGAGAGGAAAAGTGAAAGAAAATAAAAAAATACCAACCGTTCATGAGAGAGTACCTTTAAATTTATAGTTTGTCCTTTATATTCAATTTCAAAAAAATATTTTATGGACGAAAATTTTAATTATCAATGCTAATTTTAGACAGTCAGAAACTAGCCCTTAAGTGCCAGTTTTAGTAAAATTTTGCCAAAAAATGTAGGCTCCACATATTTCTAAAATCGAGAATGAGACTACCAATTTCTATCAATCCCTAACTTCTAAGTATTTTCACTGTAGCACCATATTTCAAAATTTATAAAAAAACATTATTTCTAAAAAAATTCCCATATATATATATATATATATATATATATATATATATATATATATATATATATATATGCGATGGATATAGCAATAATCTAACTTTTCCTTAATAATTCACTTTTATATTATGGTAACTAATTTTAAAATTTATTTAGCGATAGAGTTTGACTTTTGCATATTAGTTTTTGTGATTGTTTTATGTTTTAGTCATGAAACATTTTGCAATTAAGGTTGGCACAACAATTGGTCACAACATCACTAAAAGTAATTAGTGACTAAAATTGCTGCCATAAATTTGCTATTGATAGTTTTGCGAGAGTTAACCCTTACGTATCATGCTCTCTCATTGGAACTTAGGCCTATTACTTATAAAGGTATATACCGTATCCATCTAAAGAGCAATCTTCCCACACACCTACACTATGTTTCATGAGAACAACATGCATCTATAAAATCAAAATACAAATTCTATAAGTTTTAAACATAAAAGTGAAAATAAAAATATAAGTTATGCAAATTTAATGTCACTATAATAAAAGAAATTACATAAACACTCTACAAGACAATTAAAAAAAATTCAATACTAATTTATCACTCATTAATATTGATAAGTGGATGATTTTTAGTGATTAAGGTATAAAATATATTCATATTTATGTAAATAAAAATGGGAATAATTAAAATGTCGAAATTATTCTTGTAGATTATAGAAAAATTGTATATGTATATAAGAATCGGCTAACAATTAACCAACCAATTATCCAAATATTCAAGTTTAAATCCAAATCTATTAACCATATATAATTATTAAAAATTAAAATCCATGGTTGCATCCAATCAGACTAATTAACCACAGAAACTAGTTTAGACTCGGTTTTGATTATTGATTTAACGAGATCTCTATTGTTTTGTCCAATCCTACTTACTATAGGAGCATATTTGTGTATGTATTAAAGGTTTGACTTGTATTATGAATAACTAACTAATTATATTTATTTTTATATTTGAATTAAAATAATTCGCAATTTCATATAATTTTTTATTGATTAAAAATTATCATAAAATGTTTTATGAAATATGGTATACGTACAAATCACCAAACTAGTATTGATGAAAAAACATAAATCATCGAAAATTTGATTACAAAATAGGGAAAAGAAAATATAAGTAATGTTGTGAATAAATTAAAAGATAAAATAATAAATAGAACAATAAAATAAAAAATAGAGAAAACTGTTATTTTCTCCTCACTATTGTGTATTTATAAACAACCACAATGGCCATATATATAGTTACAAAGATTTGGTCCATATAGGAAGACTTTGTCTACATAGAAAATAAATACATCTAGACACAATTTAGGTTATATAGGAAATAACCAATAATTAGGAATAAAAGTATTCATCCATAATAGGAATATTACATAACATTTCCCCTTGGATGACTATACACTACGAACATGTCTTGTTAAAACCTTAGTAAGAAAAATCTAGTGGGATAAAAATTTAACGCAAAAAAGAGTACAAAATTCATAGGTATTTTTCCTGAAAACTATAATGAAGTATATTGAATATTCCTCTAGTTGATGTATTGCAATGTTTTGTTTATGCCTCTTTAAAATTGAACTTAGTAGTGCCAGTGCCCTTATGAAAGAATAAGTTGATTTGTCGCTTGAACAAACTTTGCAATTTGGCATTCATTCATGATGTTATACTATTGATTATTGTTCTCAAACAATAATATACACACTTGTTTAAAATGTTGAGTTGTGGCTCTCAATCACATGGGTTCTTAACTAATTTTATGATTATTCAACATTGAATAGTTCAATAATTACTAGTCTTGTAGCCAAAACATGTGACATCATCTGGTATATGGATTTCTTGTAACACCCTATACCTATAAGGAAGGATATATGAGTGCACACACACAACCAAAAAGCTGATATCTAGAAAATCTAGATTAATTAAAAATTTTATGTCATAAACACATTGTTACTCAATACATTCTAACAGTTAATTAACATATTTCTCATCAAGATATTATAATATGCATAGATTTTGCCAATTATATTTTAAAACCCTAAACATATGTATAGGTAAAGTTACCAAATATTACATTAACTTCAAATTTACATTTATATGCCAAAATATAAAATTACATAATCATTCCATTACATGAGTATTACAAAAATTTAACTACAAAACTATCTTCTATTACAAAATCTTCATTTATATTCTTTTGATTGGCCTAGTGGTCGCACTGTCCTAAACCTAAACATAGATGCCAACCTACAAAGAGGAAAAAACATCGTACTATGTAAAATGCTTAGTGGGGAGAATAAAATACAAATGAAATCCACTCATAGCAGTTGTCTCACAAGCACACACACATGTATGCTTTAAAAAAATAAAGATTATGAGAAACAATAATATAATAAAAATAATATTCATTAACCCATACATAAAAATTACCCACACAAGCTCCTCTTATTCAATAGTTTAGATAGATTCACAAATAATCTCAAATATTACTATTAGAAAAAAATTAAAATGCTAAACATTACAAAAGAATAATATAGAATCCCATAACATTACGGGTTGCTTGTTAACTCCTAATCGAGTAGGTAACGTATACTAAAGATACTTGGATAGAGTATCAACTAAAAATAACATAAGAGTATTAACTAAAGAGGCCAAGCCTCAAATAGTGATAAAATACTAAAGTTGTTGTAGCACTGACTAAGCAGAAAGTAGTCTCAAATAAGACATCGCAGTGTCACAAGATAGAAGCAACTATATAAGCCTTTCTAAGCATGCCTATTTAACCACAACTAAGACTCATTAGGCCAAAAACTAAATACTAAAGCAATATAATATCATTCCGGAGTCACATTGTTAGTGAAAAGATTCATATTGTATAAACTCATTCAAATAAGCTTACATTATTATTGTAAGGACCCTAATATGACCCTAGTTAAAAATGTGTATGCTTTTACAGAATTATGTTGATTATGATTAAATTAAAAATATGTATTTCATATAAAGTATGAGGCAAGTGATAAATTATTTTGTTATTATATTAATTGCATGAAAATAGAATTTAATATTATAGTTTAATATTATTCGAGGGTATAATTAAAGTACAAAAGATTAATTTAGGGTAAATTTGTAATTATGGAATTTTAGAGCTCAATTGTGAATAGAAGAATAAATTGAGAGGTTAATTTAAATGAAGGAATAAATGGAGAGGTTCATTTAAGAAAATGATTAAATAGAGGGGGTCAATATTAAGCATGCAAAAAGGTGTGAGGTTAATGTGTGACATGCAAAATTTTGAAGGACTAAAAAAGGGATTTTACATATCACTATATAAGCTATTTTGAGTGGAGAGAGGCCTAGATTTTTCAAAGGGAATTACAGAATTTGGTTCTCTTCTTCTTCTTCATCTTCTTTGATCTGTTAAAGACTATCTTAGTATTGTTGAAGAAATCCTTGCATGTGGTGATTAATCAAGACCATTAATGTTAAACAAAAAGGTAATTATCTTAATTTAATAATTCATCATCTTCTTCTTTATATTCTTCTTGATTTTTTTGAGTGATTGATTAATCAAATTCTGTAAGTTTGAGTTAATAGATGAAATTGTTGATAAAGTAGAAGAGGAGAGTGGAAAGACCAAAGGAAAAAGAGTGGCAAGAGATTGAAAGTGAAGGGGGATTTCGGCCAAGGTATGGGATAAGGTATATCTTGCATGTATTTGAATAATAATTATATAATTAAGATGTAAATTTATGTTGGATTGATTAAATAGAAGGAGGCATGAAGTTAGGATGAGTTATATTAAGTGTTACTTGAGAAATTAATGAAACTAGTGGCTGTATTTTTATTATAAAATGGGTTAGGAACCTTTAATTGAGACCATGTTAATTTATATAGCTACATAAGAGTTATATGTATAATTTTGTAGTTGAAATCTAGCACTAATTTGCCCTCTAAACTGCCCTTATATTTAATGGAATATTGGGAGAGTTGTTAAACCCGGTTCTAGAACAGGTTGTGGTAATTATGTTATAATTTCTTGTGAAATTGTGAGAATGCTATGAGGTTAATTCCTATACAAAATAGACTATGAAATTCACATTTTTTATGTAGGAATGATGAATTAAAATCATGTACAAGCATGTCAAATATTGACTTGTAATTCATAGGGACTGGAGGTACTGTTGGGCAACAGACCATAGTAAATTAGGAATAAATTTTGGTAGATTTGTTAAAATGCTACAAAGTAAAATTCTAGAAAAACTAGAGACATGGAAGTATAACTTTTATTAATAAATTTTGATCTAATTACTTCTTTATTGTATTCTAAAAATCTTTATATGTGGTAACAAACACTATTTTGGCTCTATGAACATCCTATAGGTTTTCTCAAATATCTCGAGCTATAGACAAGATATTAAGGTTCATTTTGATGCTTTGGAAAATAGATACATAGGAAAATAAAATTGTAGAAGGTCATTTAACATAAAAATGACGTTTTCAAAATAATAAGTGGCTTACAAGTTGGGTCCAGAATGCTGCCCTGTGTAGAATTTTAATATATCTTACATTAATTTTTTTTATATAGTTGAGTTAAATTTGTATCTATGTGAATATACAATGAATTGGATATGGCATACGATATGACTATTAATAAAAGGGTTATATATATATATATATTCATGCATGTATATAGGTAAGGATTATTGATAAAGATATATATATATATATACACACACACACACATATGGGATTAAACTTATATATACATGATTGTTATATACAAGATTAATTTTATGTATGTAATCCTATGATGAGTAAGTGTATATTTTAACATGTACCTAAACTTTGAAATAAGAAATACAATAGTATGATCATGTTCACATGTAGTGTATTATGGATCACATGTTAAGGTATCTATTATGATGATATTTGCACAATTGTCAAAATATTGAAATGTTAAATGGTAAATTGGTTGCATGTATTTATATAAACTAGGGGTTTGGATCTTTTTACATGATCACATACCTAAATTGTGCTGTATTGGAATGTTTTAAGAACAAGGCATGACTTATGTTGAACACTTGAATAGGTATGATATATTACCTGATTGACATGGTATGATCAAGCTAAATATGATGCCTACTGATAACGTGATCAAAAACTATGTGAAACATTATACGAACTTTGCATACATAGTTATGCTATAGTAATAATATATTTGTACTTTGGTTATATGTGAACAAATTGATTTAATCTAGTGCAAGCATGATATATGAAAACAAAATTAAATAAAGTATCGCCTGTAATTAGAGTTCAATTGTGGATAGATAGGCGCATATAGGGATTTTGTAGCTGCCACCATCGACCTGATTAGGTCTAAAGTACAGTGATCCTACTGGATCGTGAACACCACATTTGGGTTGTTAGTTGACCCCATATGGGTCCATTTGACCAGTCCACCATATAATCGACCCTGTTTTGGTCCATAAATCTGATATCCTCGGATATCCACTATTTTGATACCCTCGGGTATCCACCGATCCCATTTGTCCACCTTTAGAACTTAAGCAGGCTATGTTACAGTATAAATACATCATAATTGGTTACAGTATACCAAGACATATAATTTATGGAGTATCCTATTTAATTGAGTTTTCCAATGCATGTATCTTATTCTTATGCTTATATATATATATATATATATATATATATATATATATATATATATATATATATATATATATATATATATATATATATATATATATATATATATATATATACACAGAACACTTTATGAAATGTTGAATGTATGGAGACTACTTGAATGCAAGAATACATTGCTGATCAAAGACATTGTTACTTTTATCATATGCTTATTGTTTATGTGTTATTTTAAATGTTTTTAAATTATGTATGATTTAATGAATCTGACGATCACTATGAGTGGTTGTCCTTCAGTTTTATTATCCCTACTAAGTTGTATAGCTTAGCACGGGTTATTTTGATCTGTGTAGGTTTTGGTAGTCAAGGCTTTTGTAGAGGAATGTTCTCTACATTAAGACAGGCCATCACCAGTATTTAGAAGTTGATGTAGGTATTATTATTAATTTTGTATAATTCCTTACATGTTTAATATGTATAAAGTTTATATTATATATGTATGTCATATGGAGGTTAAGGTTGTAATAAGCTTATAGCGAGAATGTTAGTATATGCATGCATCTAGAAGCTAGAATGACTTTATTCAAATGTACTAGAATGCTCAATGTTATGCATGATAGTGAAATGACTAAGATAGTTGAATATAGTATGATTAAGATAATGGGTTGCAAGATGACTCTCTGTATTTATTCAAAATGAAATGTACATGAGATATGAGATAAGCCTAATTATAATACAAGTTATATGATTAGACGGATCAGATGACATGAATGCATGTAGATGTTAATCGCATTAATTGCCTAACATAACATGACTTAAGCAGACTTCATAATATTTGATAGAGATGTTAGATTAGGGTGTTTCATTTTGGTATCAGTGCCTAGGTTTAGTCTTTTCTAGGCAATTTTAGTATAGGATTCTATATTATGAGATAGTGTTGTGTTGGCCTAATGCAAAAGTCCTTGTTTTCTTATAAATTAAAGATGTAGAATTCCTCTAGGGATGCCATAGAAGAATCGTCTGAAAGTAATTTACCGGCTAGATCAAATCCTTCTAATCCATTGACTTCATCATCACATTAAAGTGAAATTCGTACTTTGGTTCCTGGAGAAGCCTTGTTGAAAATTTCTCAAGATATGGCCCAGATTCTACAAAGAATGACTATGTCCAAAGCTCCAATATTTGAAACTAGGAAACATGGGGCACAAGAATTTATGGGCACTAATCTAGAACAATCTGAAGAAGCTGAGTTTTGGTTGGAAAGGCAGGAGAAGATTTTTGATGAAATTAGCTACCCTGCAAGTCACAATGTATCTTGTACTGTGTCTTTACTTCAAGGTATCGCTTATGATTGGTGAAAACTAATATTAAGACAACCTCAGTTACCTGACCCTCTTACTTGGGAATTCTTTGAGGAGGAGTTCAGGAAGAAATATATTACTGAGGCATACAAAGAGGATAAATTAAATCAGTTTTTGAATTTGAGATAAAAAGTTTTATCTGCGGCTGAGTATGAAAAAGAATTTAGCCAGTTGTGCAAGTATATTCCTAAGGAGATGTTGACTAGAGTTTTTAAATGCAAACACTTTGAAGATGGGCTGAATGATCGAATAAAAGAAAAATTGTTTGGATTTACATCTCTAAATGTGGTAGATTTTAACCAACTGGTTACAACTACTATGAAAGTTGAAAAATATGAGATAGCTAAAAGAGAAAGGGAGCACAAAAAAAGTGGTTATAGGGGAGGATCTTCCACTAGAAAAAAATTTAGAGGAGCTCAAGGAGGTTAGCCTGTAGAGTCTATTTTTAGTTCTACTAATAAAGCAAAGAAACAAGAATCCTTTACCAAGTTTAAATCTGAGAAGGAAGCTTCAGAAAAATAGAGTGGGGGTCAAACACATGAATGTCCACATTGTTCCAGGCACTATTGGGGTAACTGATGGAAACTGGCTGGAGAATGCTTTAGATGTAGGTGTGCTAACCACTTTATGGAAAATTGTCCTTTGAAATGGGATCAAGGTTTTAAGCAATAGGGTAGCAGGGGAGCTTCTAATACACCCCCATCTAGTAGAGGTAGAGGCTGAGGAAGGGGTGGATCAACTCATCATGGATCCCAATCCCAGAGTGTGTCAGAAATAGTTGATAGATCTTCTGCTCAAATGGTTGCTAGTCTGGCTTATGCAATGAAGGCTTGAAAGGAACAGAATGCTCCAGAAGTTATAGCTGGTACTTTTTCTCTCTATAATTGTGACATACATACACTTATTGATCCTGGCTCTACTCATTCATATGTTTGTATTGGGGATTTGGATAGAGATAGGTTTAAAATACAACAGTTAGATTTTGATGTATGTGTGACTAGTCTATTAGGACATAGTGTAATTGTTAATAAGGTGTGTAAAGACTGTCCTATAATAGTTCAGCGGAGATAGTTTCCAACAGATTTGATTCTGTTGCCATTTCTTGAGTTTGATGTAATTCTGGGAATGGATTGGTTATCCAAGCATCATGCAGTGGTGATTTGTGAAATGAAAATAGTAACTTTCAAGGATGAAAAATGAAAGGAACTGGTAGTGGAAGGTAGTTGTTCTAAGCTACTGACTAATGTTATATTAGCAATGCAAGCTAGGCGTTGTCTTAGAAAAGGATGTGAAGCATTTTTAGCTTTAGCCCTTGACTTAAAAAGGGATACAATAAAGCTTGAGAATATACTAGTTGTGAATGAATATCTAGAAGTATTTTCTAAAGAATTACCTGGTCTTCCTACAAAAAGAGATGTTGAGTTGTCTATTGATCTATTACCTGGTACAGCCTCGATCTCCAGGGCACCATACAGAATGGCTCCATTTGAATTGAAAGAGTTAAAGGTTCAATTACAGGAATTGTTAGACAAAGGCTTCATCAGACCTAGTGTGTCACCTTAGGGTGCTCCGATTTTATTTGTTAAGAAGAAGGACGGATCTATGAGAATGTGTATTGATTATAGACAATTGAACAAAGTGACAGTGAAGAAAAAATATCCTTTACCTTGAATTAAGGATTTGTTTCATCAGTTGAATGGTGCTGGTGTGTTTTCAAAGATAGACTTGCAATCAGGTTATTATCAGCTCAGAGTATAGGATGGGGATGTTTCTAAAATTGCATTTAAAACCCGTTATGGGCATTATAAATTCTTAGTTATGCCATTTGGGTTGACAAATGCACCTGCTGCATTCATGGATCTTATGAATAGGGTATTCAGACCCTACTTGGATCGTTTTGTTGTGGTGTTTATCGATGACATATTTGTTTACTCCAGGAATGAAAATGAGCATGTTGAACATCTGAAGATTGTATTGCAAACTTTGAAACAAAATCAGTTGTTTGCCAAGTTGAGTAAATGTGACCTTTGGCTTAAGGAAGTTTCTTTCCTAGGCCATGTTATATCTGCTGAAGGCATTAGGGTTGATCTAAATAAAATTGAGGCTATTGTTAATAGGAAACCATCCAAGAATATGCATGAAGTTAGAAGTTTTCTTGGGTTGGTAGGTTATTATTGTCGTTTTATGAAAGGTTTTTTCGTCATTGCTTCACCACTCACTAAGTTATTAAGGAAGAATATTAAGTTTGAGTGGTCTGATCATTGTCAAGCAAGCTTTGATCAGTTGAAGAAAATGTTGACTGAAGCACCAATGTTAACCCAACTAGAGTCAGGGAAAGAGTATGCAATATACAGGAATGCCTCTAAGATTGGGTTGGGTTATGTATCAATGAAAGATGGTAAGGTAGTAGCTTATACATCCAGACAGTGAAAACTGTATGAGTAGAACTACCTGACTTATGATCTAGAATTGGCAGCTGTTGTTTTTATTTTAAAGATTTGGCAACACTACTTGTATGGGGAAAATGCAGGATTTATACTGACCATAAAAGCCTTAAATACTGGCTTACTCAGAAAGAACTTAATTTGAGGTAGAGAAGATGGTTGAAATTATTCAAAGATTATGATTGTATATTTGACTACCATCCAAGAAAAGCAAATGTGGTTGTTGATGCTTTGAGTCGTAAGACAATTGCAGTATTGATGTTAAAGCAATACAGATGGAAATTTGCATCAGATGGTGCATTACTAACACAGCTTAAAGCTAGGCCCATGGTTAGGCAGATAATGATAGATGCTTAGAAGGATGATGAAAAGTTACAACAGATTGTCAAAGCAGTTTGTGAAGGAGATCAATTAGATTTTTCAGTGAAAGAAGATGGTGGTGTATACTACCATAATAGGTTGTGTGTTCTTGATGACAAAGATGTGAAAAGAATATTGTTGCATGAAGCACATAATACTACATTTACTATGCATCCTGGTGGGAACAAGGTGTATCAAGAGTTGAAACAGTTTTACTAGTGGCTTGGCATGAAGAAGGATATTGTTGAATATGTTTCTAAATGTTTAAATGTCAACAAGTGAAAGAAGAACATCAGTTTCCTTTAGGTCTTTTGAATCCCATTCCAGTTCCATAGTGGAAGTGGAAAGACATTACCATGGATTTTGTTACCTATTTGCCTCTTACTCAAAGAAAATATGATGTTGTTTGGGTAATGGTGGATAATTTAACAAAAGTAGCTCACTTTATACCGGTTCGAACAGATTTTTTGATGGATAAGCTTACAAAATTGTATGTGAATGAGATTGTATGGTTACATGGTATATCGGTATCTATAATTTATGATCGGGATCCTAGGTTTACATTGAGATTTTGGCAGAGTCTATAGCAAGCTTTAGGAACACAGCTCAAGTATAGTACAGCTTTTATATTGAGATTTTGGTAGAGTCTACAACAAGCTTTAGGAACATAGCTCAAGTATAGTACAACTTTTCATTCTCAAACGGATGGACAATCCGAAATAATTATTCAGATTCTAGAAGATATGATGAGGGGATATGCTTTGGAGTTTTTTGAAAGATGGAATAAATATGTGGCCTTAATGGAATTTGCCTACAATAACAGTTATTAGAAAAGTATTCAAATGGCACCACATGAGGCTTTGTATGGTAGGAAATGTAGAACTCAAGTTTGTTGGATTGAATTAACTAAATGCAAAATAAATTGTCCTGACCTTGTTAGAGATATAGAGAAAAAAGTTCAAGTTATCAAGCAGAGGCTGAAAGAAGCTAGTGACAGACAAAAATCATATGCTGACTTGAAAAGATATGATATCGAGTATCAAGTGGTTGACCAGGTATTTCTAAAGGTATCTCCATGGAGAAAGGTACTTAGATTTGGGAAAAAGGGAAAGCTTAATCTGAGGTTTATTGGTCTTTATGAAATCCTTCAAAGAGTCGGACCAGTGGCTTATAGATTACCCCTTCCTATGGAATTAGCCAAGCTCCATGATGTGTTTCATGTATCTATGCTTAAAAGATATCACTCGGATGAGTCACATAAGCTGCAAGTTCAAGATATTCAAGTACAACCGAATTTCACACATATGATGAGGAACCAAAAGAAATTCTGGCTAGGGAGATCAGACAATTGAGGAACAAGCAAATTCCTCTAGTCAAAGTATTCTGACAACATCATGGTGCATAAGAAGTGACTTAGGAACCAAAGGCAGTCATGAGGGAGCAATATCCTCAATTGTTTGGAACAGGTATGAATTTCGAGGACGAAATTCTTTAAGAGGGAGAGAATTTTAAGGACCCTAACATGACCCTAGTTAAAAATGTGTATGCTTTTATAGGATTATGTTGATTTTGATTAAATTAAAAATATGTATTTCATATAATGTATGGGGCAAGTGATAAATTATTTTTTTATTATATTAATTGCATGAAAATAGAATTTAATATTGTAGTTTAATATTATTCGAAAGTATAATTAAAGTATAAAGTATTAATTTGAATTAAATTTGTAATTATGGCATTTTAGGGGTCAATTATGAATAGAAGAATAAATTGAGTGGTTAATTTAAAAGAAGGAATAAATGGAGAGGTTGATTTAAGAGAAGGATTAAATGGAAGGGGTCAACATTAAGCATGCAAAAAGGTGTGAGGTTAATGTGTCACATGCAAAATTTTGAAGGACTAAAAAAGGGATCTTACATGTCACTATATAAGCTATTTTGAGTGGAGAGAGGGCCGAATTTTTCAAAGGGAATTATAGAATTTGGTTCTCTTCTTCTTCATCTTCTTTGATCTTTTAAAGCCTATCTTAGTATTGTTGAAGAAATCCTTGCATGTGGTGATTAATCAAGACCATTAGTGTCAAACAAAAAGGTAATTATCTTAATTTAATGATTCATCATCTTCTTATTCATCTTCCTCTTGATTTTTTTGAGTGATTGATCGATCAAATGCTGGAAGTTTGAGTTAATGGATGAAATTGTTGATTAAGGAGAAAATGAGAGTAGAAAGACCAAAGGAAAAGGAGTGGCAAGAGATTGAAAGTGAAGGGGGATTTTGGCCAAGGTATGGGTTAGGGTTTATCTTGTATATAAGTTAATAATAATTAGATAATTAAGATGTAAATGTGTGTTGGATTGATTAAATGGAAGGAGGCATGAAGTTAGGATGAGTTACATTAAGTGTTACTTGAGAAATTAATGAAACTAGTGGCTATATTTTCATTATAAAATGAGTTAGTAACCTTTAATTAAGACCATGTTAATTACTATAGCTACATAAGAGTTATATGTATAATTTTGTGGTTGAAACCTAGCACTAATTTGGCCTCTAAACTGCCCTTATATTTAATGGAATATTGGGAGAGTTTTTAAACCCAGTTCTGGAACAGGTTGTGGTAATTGTGTTATAATCTCTTGTACAATGGTCATAATTTTATAAAATTAATTCCTATGCAAATTAGACTCCTAAATTCATATTTTTATATATGAATTATGAATTAAAATCGTGTGCAAGCATGTCAAATATTGACTTGAAATTCATAGGGACCATAGTTAAGGAACAGACCATAGTAAATTGGGCATAACTTTTGGTAGATTTGTTAAAATGCTACAAAGTAATATTCTAGTAAAACTAGAGACATGGAAGTATAACTTTGATGAAGAAATGTTGATCTAATTCCTTCTTCATTTTATTCTAAAAATATTTATAAGTGGTAACAAACATTGTTTAGGTTCTATGAATAGCCTATAGTTTTTCTCAAATATCTCGAGCTATAGACAAGATATTAAGCTGAATTTTGATCATTTGGAAACTAGAAATATAGGGGAATAAAATTATAAAAGGTAATTTAGCCTAAAAATTATGTTTTCAAAATCATAAGTGGCTCACAAGTTGGGTTCAGAATGCTGCCCTGTGAAGAATTTTAATATATCTTACACTATTTTTTTATATAGTTAAGTTACATTTGTGTCTATATGAATATACAATTAATTGGATATGGCATGCGATATGACTATTAATAAAGGGTTATATATATATATATATATATGGGATTAAACTTATATATACATGATTGTTATATACAAGATTAATTTTATGTATGTAATCCTATAAAGAGTAACTATTTATTTTAACATGTACCTATACTTTGAAATAAGAAATACAATGGTATGATCATGTTCACATGTAGTGTATTATGGATCACATGTTAAGGTATCTATTATGATGATATATGCACAATTGTCAAAATATTAAAATGTTAAATGGAAAATTTGTTACATGTATTTATATAAACTAGGGGTTTGGATCTTTTTACATGATCACATACCTAAATTGTGATGTATTGGTAAGTTCTAAGAACAAGGCATGGCTTATGTTGAATACTTGAATTGGTATGACATATTACCTGATTGTCATGGTATGATCAAGCTAAATGCGATGCCTACTAATAACGTGATCAAAAACTATGTGAAACATTATACGAACTTTGCATACATAGTTATGCTATAGTAATAATATATTTGTACTTTGGTTATATGTGAACAAATTGATTTAATCTAGTGCAAGCATGATATATGAAAACAAAATTAAATAAAGTATCGCCTGTAATTAGAGTTCAATTGTGGATAGATAGGCGCATATAGGGATTTTGTAGCTGCCACCATCGACCTGATTAGGTCTAAAGTACAGTGATCCTATTGGATCATGAACTCCCCATTTGGATTGTTAGTTGACCCCGTATGGATTCATTTGATCGATCCACCGTGTAGTCGACCCCGTTTGGGTCCATAAATTTGATATCCTCAGATATCCACCATTTTGATACCTTCAGCTATCCACCGATCCCGTTATCCACCTTTAGAACTTAAGTAGGCTATGTTACAGTATAAATACATCATAATTTGTTACAGTATACCAAGGCATATAATTTATGGTGTATCTTGTTTAATTGAGTGTTCCAATGCATGTATCTTATTCTTATGCTTATATATATATATATGTATATATAACACTTTATGAAATGTTGAATGTATGGAGACTACTTGAATGCAAGAATACATTGTTGATCAAAGACATTGTTACTTTTATCATATGCTTATCATTTATGTGTTATTTTAAATGTTTTTAAATTATGTATGATTTAATGAATCTAACGATCGTTGTGAGTGGTTGTCCTTCACTTTTATTATCCCTACTAAGTTGTATAGCTAAGCATAGATTATTTTGATCCGTGTAGGTTTTGGTAGTCAAGGCTTTTGCACAGGAATGTTCTCTGCATCAGGACAGGCCAACACTAGTCTTTAGAAGTTGATGTGGGAATTATGATTAATTTTGTGTAGTTCCTTACATGTTTAATATGTATAATGTTTATATTATATATGTAAGTCGTATTGAGTTTAAGGTTGTAATAAGCTTATAGTGAGAATGCTAGTATATGCGTGCATCTAGAAGCTAGAATGACTTTATTCAAATGTGTTGGAATGCTAAATGCTATGCATGATAGTGAAATGACTAAAATAGTTGAATCTAGTATGATTAAGATAATGGGTTGCATAATGACTCACTGTGCTTATTCAAAATGATATGTATATGAGAGATGTGATAAGCCTAATTAGAATACAAGTTATATGATTAGATGGATCAGGTGACATGAATGCATTTAGATGTTAATCGGGTTAATAGCCTAACATAAGATGACTTAAGTAGACTTCATAATATTTGATAGAGATGCTAGATTAGGGTGTTTCAATTACAATAAGCATTTTTCATGCATAAAATTATTTAAATATACTCTATAATCACCCTTATAAATGTGTTTGTGAAGTTTCAATAACATTCGAGAAGGTTGGGGTAGGATTCGTTAACATTGAAGAAAAAATGTACAACATAGTATAAAGTTAGGAAGGGACATGGCTGTTATAGTTTTGGTAATAGTCATATAAGTCATGTTTGGCTGAAATTTTAGGTTTAGGATGTTGTATACACAGCTATTACCTAAACTATAATAGTACTATAGTACCTATATTCAAGATTTCCTAAAGATAGATTCTCAAGAAAAATTTGAATAACCATTAAGACATAAACAAAGTTTTTAGGCAAAATAATCTTTGAAAAATTGTTCATCTATGTCTCTATTTTTCATAGCATCAAAAATCAATTAATTTGGACAATTATTCCAAGACATATTAATAAAAAAAACACAAACTACTCCAAAACAAGGGTAGCATCAGGTTAACAAATTCAAGCAAAATTTTGAGTGTCCTAGAGACATAATTGAATTTAATTTCTTATAAAAAATTTTAGATCTATATTTAAGTTTAATCTCTAATTAGAATCAACCAATTTGGACATCTATAAACTGAGATATAGCCAAAATACTAAAATTGGTCATGGTGAACTTATGGTAAAATTCTAGGAAATTTTAAATAAGGCCAAAATCCTACTCAATCATGCCATTGCTCCAACTAAATGTTCCAAAATCAATCTAAGGTATCAATTCAACCTTAAACCTAATTATTTCATGTAAAACATACACAAAAAGGAAAGGGGATTTCCCATACCTTACTCTAGCTCGTTCAATCACTTCAAGCTTTCTTTTTGCCTTTGTCTACCACTTTTTCTCCAACTAACACAAACCATATCTCAAATCAACATTTGCCATAAATGGACACCCATATTTATGTGTTAGTTGAATTAGAAAAAAAGGATAAATCATTGTTTTTTTTTTGCATAAAACACTTTAAATTAACTTATCTTGTTTATTTGATCCCACTAATTTCCTTAGTTTTCTTCCACTTCCAAAGAGTAAATTTTGGACACAATTTTGAGAGAGAAGAGAAGTTTATTTTTTCAAAACTGGCCCAAGAATAGAAGCCAAACTTTTTCCTCTCCCTCTTTATATGCCAATCTTACACATGTAAATTTCTAAAAGCACAAATGTTGACATCTTATTGGTTATGGTTTTTAAACCCTTACTTAATTACTAATCCATCATCCTTTTTACTTCCAATTGCCATTTTCATGCAATATTATTTTGTTTATCATATTAATTCATGTTTTTTAAATATTCATGAACATAAAACAAAATTTAAATAATTTACCAAATTACCCGTGACTTATGCCTTAATACTGATTATGTCCCAATCACATTAGTTAACTCACATTGCCAGTATCTCCTAAATCCTACTAAGGTATTATTTGGGGCTTTACACTTCTTGTCAAAATATCTTATATGAGTCTAGTTTAATGTGTATTGCTTCTTTCCCTTTTGGCCTCTCATCTTGATATCAAACCTTTTCAGTAATTTGAGACTTATTATCAACATTTTTCATAAGCAATGAAATTTATAAGTGCATTATCAACAACAATAATTATCCATTTTCACATAATTATTATAATTTACCATTACTAGAACTACTTTTATGGTTGCTTTTCTAGAAATATGGAATTATTAATTTATGTTACTTTTACATCTTCTAGAGTATCATTTTAGAAATTATTTCATTTTCTTTTTCAAAGAATGATATTTTTTGCATTAAAATATTTATTATGCTTCCGGTAAACTTTAGATTCCTTAACAATATTACAAAGTATCTTACATTGACAATTAATTAATATAGTTGTTTATCTTTTCCTATTGATAAGCAATGATATCAAACTTAAGGCATTACGGACATTTATAATTATGAGATTTATATTACATACTTTTACTTAAATGTCTATTAATATGTATTATGCCTCATTTAAACTCTATTTGGAAAAACCATATTGGATAAAAATCTTAGTTAAGGAAAAAATAGTATAATGTTTATTTTTATTTCTCTTATAATAATACCAGTACACATCTTTATAATTGTGCATATACAGTTTGATATGCAATATTATAAGATTATTTTCCTAAAAATGAACTATATATCTTCTAGATATGTTACATATTTTCTTGATATGCTATCTAATACCCTATACTCATCTGGACATAATTATTGTCAAGTTATAAACCAAGTTACTAATTAGATTTTCACTTGCAATATTGTTGCCTAATTCATAATTCATTGCATTGTAATTTCAAAGTTAGTTTCTTATTACCAATTCATTTATCCTTCATGTGCCAATTATATCACCTTCATAATTTCACTATTCATTTAGTCAAAAATTACTATTTATTTGGTAAAAATTTCTACAAAATAATTTTAACCTACCCTCCTGTAAGTTTTCAAAAATACACTCATAATATTCAATCTCTAACTCTAATACTCCAATCAATAACAAAAATACTCCTAAATTTCATCATAAACACAATTTATCAATCGCGTTTCTCATTCACACATATACATACATATTTATATCCTTATATGCATATCATCCTTCATTACATAAATTACATATACATGCCTTCATACATATACATCATGAGTCTAAGTATATGCATTTCAATTTAAATATTATACATACAAATAGATATTTTGAACTACTACAAAATTAATTCCCTCCTTCAAGCTATCATACATCTTCAGCATCGAATACATGTCCCTATGTACAACAAATAACTAAGTGCTATGTAACGGCCCAAAATTCATATTTGACATGCATGGTACATTTTAGAGCATGACTAGTAGCCCTGAGATAGTTTTTGGAGTAATTATAGTAGTATAATATGTAAAAACTTAAAAGTATAAATTTATTAAACGTGCTCTGACTAGGGAAATTCGAGGATGGGTGACCTAGTGAGCAACATGACTTAAGCCTAGAATAAAAAAAATAAATGTTAAATGGAGTCCATTGGTACAATTTGAGACAAAATTGAGCCTAAATAGGCCCTCAAAACAAGCAATGAAGATTTTGCCCAATACCGTAGAAAGGGTTAACTAAAAGTTTAACCGGGCTTAAAAATCTTTCACGGACCTCCAAAACTTTTTCCAATTGCTTAGATATATTAGAAATAGTTTAAATTAGTATCTGAAAGTGAAAAATTATTTTTCTAGGAATTTTGAATATTCAAGTTTTAGATTGGTTGATTTTCCCTCTGAAGCTAAAATTATATTGAAACAATCTCTAAATGACTTCAAATTTTAACCATACTCTCCTACATATGTAAGGACATGGGTAAAATTTTAGAGCATTCTGATGATTGAGACATTAGTTTTTGAAAAATGGTGAAAAACTGGATTTAATTTAATTAAATGAGTTAAAGGGCATTTTTCATTGGTTTAAGGGTATAATTGTCATGAGGAATTAATTTAAAATTTATTGGAACAAGAAATTTGGCAAGGGAATTAGTAGAGCAATTATTTGGGCCAAAAATGTGTTATTTAGGTAAAATTAGGCCAATTGGTTGGGCCAAAGTGAATAGGCTTAATTTGACCCAATTAGGATGGTTATAAATAGAGAAAAAATAAAAAAAAATGGAGAATTCAGCCATTTTTTCCCTTGTTCTAGCCATCCCTTAAAGCTCTCATTTTTTTTCCATTTTTCTCTTAGGTAATCCAACCAAATCTTTCACTCTAAATAATTCTAAAGTCCTAATTCCATTTAAAACCATCTCTGAAGCTTATGCTCTATCATGTTGTGTGGAGAAGGTGGAGAAAACGGTGAAGAGAAAGGTTGAATCAACAATTTAAGTAAGTGTGATTAATGACTATTTAATGTTTTAAATAGATATTTAGATAGAATTTGATATGGAAATTCATATTTTGAATTGTAATTGAATTATGGATGAGTAAAAATAGAGGAAACAAATCATGGAAAATTCGATCAAGGTGGGAACTAAGTGGAATCAAAGTGGAAAAGAGAAAAGCAAGGAGGAGAGAGAAAGGGAAATGGAAGAATAAGGGATTTCAAGCTACCAAAAAGTTAGTGGATATAAATTACACTCTATTTCATTTAATTTTTTAATTTTTTCATGAAAATTACATTATGTAACTAAGTAAACCTAAAAACAATAATGGGAACTACTTTAGGATAACTTTGCAAATTAAGGATTTAACATAAAGTAATTATGAAATTAAAAAGAAATTAAACAAATAAATAGCAATCATGCTTTGGCCGAATTACATTTCATGTAACATAATATTTTAATTTGATAATTACATGTATATTAAGCATAAAATGTGTGATATTAAGATAAATAAATACACCATGATTGATTAGAGCTTAAATTAATATATAGACATAAAGCTTACCATGTTAACATAAAGGTATGTCATTATGTAACTAAGTGAACATTGGTAGAATTAAGAAATAAATTCAAATTTTATGATATAAAGATGTAATATCATGAAATAAATGAAAAATAATGAAGAAAACAAACAAAAAGGTGATGAACATTAAGTGGCCAAATTATGTAGTAAGGTGTACTATGAGATGTTTTGACAACTAATTAAATATGTAATTTGAATTATGCATTACAATGATAAATGAGTATAAATTGATGAATTGGAACTCAAGATTTCAATTAGATACAATGTTATATATTTGAACATAAGGATGTTCATAAAGATAATAAAGTAATAATGATAAATTTTAAATCTATATTAATACATAAAGATCCAAAATGATCATTAAGATATGTAAGGCATGATAATACATTTAGAACCATGATGAAAACATGAAGTGATTACATGGCTAAATGGTAGCTCACATGGTATGCCTAAATTTCCAATGACACCGAATTAGGGACCTTATGTAAAATGTCATATTTTCATTGTGTATGGATGTTATTTATCATTTATGTTGTGATTTCATATGTAATACTGATGAATGCATGAAGAATGAAAAACATATGATATGATACATAATGGTAATAACATGAAGATTGATGTAGAAAAATAACATGATGTAAGATAATTAGTTGCCCTTAGTACACAGTGGGCAATCTAGGATCTTAGGATAAAATGGTTAGCCATAGGGACCCATACACTGCGATAAAAACATACAATAGATTTTCATCGAGGGATGGCTATGCCCAAGTAGTCACCTTGCTCATACAATCACACAGTGTATTCATACAATCATACATTCTTCATCCTGTATATCTGGTTTAAGGATTTCCACTAGTCATCACTAGAGGCAAAATAGTAAATATATAAGAACATAAGAATTAAATTATAAATCATTCATAAAGGATACCATAAAGTTTAATAAATAAGAAATAACATGAAAATGGGGTTAATAATTCAAAAGGGCAAAACTATAAATATATGAAAAAAATGAGGATAAAATGGTAAAACATAAATGTAGGATGCCATAAAGTTAAATAAATAGAAAAATAATGCAAAAAATGTAGCTAATAGTTCAAAAAGGGCAAAATTATAATTACACGAGAAAATAGAGACTAAAAACTAAATTAAGTATAAAAGATGTCATAAATGTGAATAAATAAGAAACGAAAAAAAACATGGAAAATAGACTCAAAAAGGGCAAAGATGTAAATATGCAATAAATTAGAGGTAAACCCGTAATGCGGCATTAAGAATATAATTAAAGAAGTTAGGATTGCCAAATACGTGAAAAAGGACAAAATTGTAAATAATGAAAATTTTAGGGACCAAAATATAATTTTCCATTTCAAGAGGAAACATAAGGACCAAAATGTAAATTTTCCACTCAAAATAGAATAAAAGTCAAAATAAGTAAAAAGAGTCAAATTGGAGGTCAAACAGGATCAAACATGATGAATAAAGAGTTTAGGTGCCTAATTGAAATTTTACATACAAGTAGAAATTATGTAAGATTTAATAAGAAAATATTGAATATAAAATGATTAAAGAAAAAGGGGCAAAATTTAATGTCAAATTAAGTTAAGCATAAAGAGATAAAAAGTTTAAGGACTAAATTGTAATTTTACACTCAAATAAGAATTATGTGGAAATTAATAAGAAAAATAAATATCAAAAGGATTAAATAGGAAAATTAGAATAATAAGAGGATCAAATTGATTTAATTTGCAAAAAGTAACATAAAGGGTAAAATGGTAATTTACCCTTACATGATGGAGTGTTGAAGACTAAATTGTAAAAGGAGTAAAAAAGAGATAAAAGATACAAATGAGTAACAAGGGTAAAATGGTCAATAGGTAATAAATTTCAGATAGAAAGTTAAAAAGGGAAGTTGAACAAATTTAGTATATTAATGGTGAAATTATAATTTAGTCAAAAAGTCGAGAAAATAAGGATGAAACAGTAATTTTGGCAAAGGAAGCAAATTTATGGACTAGAACGAAAGGAAATGCAATGCCATGGTAAAAAAATATTAAAAAGGAGAAATGGAGGATAGAATAGTAATTAAAAAGAAAGAGACAACAAAAAAGTCAATTTAGTTAGAAAAGGGCTTAAATGTTAATTCAGTAAAATATAAGACCTAGATACCATGTTGAGGTAAAATAAGACTTGAATTTTATCTTGTTAAAGATTAATGACCTAAGTGTGATTTTCACAAAAGATGGAGATTTAAATACAAATTCTGAATCATATAGTCAGTATGCTTAATAAGAATTAAATTCTAAATTGTAGTGAGATCAGAATAAGATTTAGATCAATCAAAATGAATAAGTAAAATAAATATGGGACATGGATTATTATGTAACTAAATAGAAATGTAGGAGCATAAATGTAAATTAATGATGAATTATAATTAATAGAGGTCAGATGGCAAAAAGATGAAAATGTGACGCATTTATGGACACGAAGATTAGACAATTCATGTATTACATTTAAGATAATTGGCATGTAGTAATTAATGTTGTACGTTGGATGCAAATGAACTATGAAAACTAATTATATGTGTACATATTTAAGCATGTGTATGGAAATTTATGGTTGTGTTGCGATGTGGATTGATGATTGATATAGAAGTACTATGAATGCATTAAAGAATTGGAGGTGGAGATGGGCTGTTGGGAGTGTTATTTGTCAATTTACAAGTTTAGGTAGCACAGTTTACAAGCCATTATGTTGCCAAAATTTTTATCAAATGAATAGTAACCATGTAACGCCATTAGTAACAATATTCAGTGTATGGAAGTCATGAATGAACTGAGGGTGTTACCCGCTAAGCATAAAACCTAGTGTTAGATATCCCCAACTAATAAATTTCATATATTACATACTACAACGCTAACTCATTAAATTTACAAAGTCAAATTAGTTTATTTAATATTTCCTTATTAAATATAAATTTCCTTATTCTAATAATAATACCCCAATTTCTTTATTTTTCCTTAGCTATATATTTAGTTATCACAATTTCATTATTATAGCCTTAAATTCCCAATTTCTATTCTTATTCTTATTTTTGGGTGAAATTTCCATTTCTACCCCTAATGGTCTTAATTTTTATCAAAATTACATTTTAGTCCCTTTTACCCCTAAGTTCATCTTTTAAAGCTAAACTTATCATTATTTTACATTTTCAACACCTAAGTTACGTTCTCTTTCATTTTAGTCCCCACATTCACTTTTTTCACCAAAAATACAATTTAGTCCCTATTTTTATAATTTTTCACTTATTTATAATTTTACCCTTTTCTTACCAAATTTAATCCATAATCTCATTTTAACTTTTAAAATTTTGTTTTACTTTGTCTTTTTACCATTTTACCCTTGAATTCACATTTTTATTATATTTTTTCCATTTTATCCCTTATTTTGTATCTTTATTTGATATTTACCAATTTCCCAAAATTTCTATCTTCTTAGTATTAGTTTTGCCCCTAGTAGTTTTTAGTGGAAACAAAATTCTCAAACTAGATATGCAAAACGTGGAGCCTATAAGTTTAAAGCTATATAATTTCTCACTTCTCTCTCTCTCTCTCTTTTCTTAACTTTTTCTCATATTTACAGTGTGGATCCACCTTTGGTGCACTTTTACGAGTCATCATGACTTGCTACCATGGTGAATGTCCCTATAGCTAGCCACTTTTATCCTATACTTCTGGTTTTACTTCTAGAAATTAAAGGCAACACTAATGAACTTCATACCATATAAATTATTATCATCAAATTATTACTTTTCATTACTTAACATTACTTATATTAGCATAACCACATCAATATGCCACCACATACCATTCGGCCAATATATGTACATGACCAATAATATTCTTTTTCATACCATTAGTTCTTCCTATCATGTTTTTAAGGCTTAAATCATGCATATCTACTATTAATTCATCATAATTAGCATTTATTCCATCATAAACATGCTTAGATAATTTCACTTCCATTCAGCCATAATGGAACCTCACAAATATCAATTTGTTTAATTTACATAAATCATTTTAAATATATTTTTCAAGTATAAATTGCATAATTCAAACATTTATTGAACTCAATTTCACTTACAACTCTAAGTTTATATACTTACATAATAGGTTCAAATTCTATTTTCCTATCATTGATCATATTTTCAAGCATTTAACATCACCAATTTCATTATTTGGTATTCAATTTCACTTACATACTATCAATTTAAATTTAAACACACCTACATATAAAAACTCCAAGTTACATAATAGGTTCATATTAGTTATTTCCTTATTTACTCTTGTTTACATATATTTAAGCTCACTAATTCCATTAATTAACATTCAATTTCACTTATATACTATTAATTTGAATTCAATTATACCATAGATGTGAAAGCCTTAAATTATATAACTCTAATTATATGAAATAAGCTAGTTTAGGTATCCACATACCTTAATTTTGTTTTGCTCTTCTAGTTTTCTTTTTCTTTTTCATTCCTTTTCTCCTTCTCTTCTTTATGTTCCTCACCTAAGCTAAATTGTACATATGTAATGACCATGATTTTTCCTTTAATTTCTCATCCAAAATCACATGAAAATGATAAATTACCTAATTAAATCTCATAATTTCACTTACTTGAATAAATTTATCTCTCTAAATTTCCTCACTTTTCAATCTTCTTTTTGCTTCAATTCTTTGCCTAGGGTAGAGAGGATGACAATTATTTAATTTAGGAGAATTTGGGGTTAAAGATTTTGTGGGAATTTGAAGTTAGAAGAAGAAAATGGTGGAAGTGAGAATGGAAAGGTGGTTCTACCAAGGAAAGGAGTGGAGAAGATGGTTAATTTTTGGAGAAGTTTTTACATTTTTCTTTCATCTTTATATACCCTAAATAGATAGTTATGATTAAATCAAACACTATTCAATCCAATGGCTTATATTAAGCCACTTGTCATCCTCTCATTGGCTACAAGTTTTAATTATTAAATTACCTCCAAAATAGGTTAAATATATGTAAAAATATTGACTAGACTCTGTTTAACATTTTGGATCAATCCGACTTCATTTCGATGTACTTCTAAACCTGGAGGTGAAATTTACCTGTCCAAAACCCTAAACTTTAAAGTAGTCCAAAAATTTATTTTTCACTTCCAAATATTCATTGAAATTATTTCTAATGGTTTTATGTAATCCAAATAATTTTATGAGAACTAGAACAATTTTTTTTCAAACCGATCAAATTTTGGTCAACCCTAATACCATCCAGGTAAATTTTTCACTATGCCTTTTGAGGGACCACCAAATTTGTCATGAATTATATTTTCCAGTGGTGACGAAAAATTTCCATAGGCCCTGGTTGGTATTATGCACCTCGGTGTTACTATTTAGTTCCGGGAAGTACTATTCAAACGATCTGAATTATGAGGGCATTACATGCTAATCACATGCCTTCTGGATATGCTAACCATATATTTTCTAGATATGTTATGCATGAACTAAAAATTAACAACTAAAGTTATTTTGCAAAATTACATGTTGTACATTCAAAAGTATGTACAAATTTATCTCTATATCTTTCATTTCTTTTAGATGGAGAATTTATAAAACTTAATAATATGATTATACGTACAACAGGCACATGACAATATCATATCATAAATAAGTTATCCATTTTCAAATGGTTTTTTTAACCATTCTTATTATTTCTTCTAATTATCAACCACTTCAGGTGGTAAAAATTAATAATACAATAGTAATAATTATCATTTCTTCCAAATACAATTTTTATGGCCATAATTTTATATTACTTCATTCACTTCAAAAAATGAAACAAATTTAATAAAGTAATTTCATGATATGTATACAATATAATCATATAATAACTAAAACGAATGCATGTACTAATTTAATTTTAAATATTTTTAAAGAATTAATTAAAAAATAGACAACAATAATAGGATTATCTAAATGAAACATATATGATTATACAAAAAAAAACTAAAAGTTCTAGAATAATACATAATTTTAAATAACAATTTGATAATGACCTTATAATGCATTATTACATAATGCTTCAATTGCAATAATATATGATCATGGAATATGTTGTATTTAGTGACTTTACAACTATTAGGCTACTCAATGAAAGATAATTTGTAAACATATAATCACATTGTCAAAATTATTCTTTTAATCAAATAGTACTCGATTTTCAAGTTGAGACAAAATTTTAGTATCTGAAATTTGTTAAAATATTTTAAACTTTTTAAGAGTTTCAATAATTAAAATCATAAATAAATCATGATAATAGGTAAATTATAATACTTTAAAATAATATACAAAAAATTCAATACATGTTTGTATTAAGCAAAAATCTTTCAGAAAATATTTATATACTTCAAGCATGATAAATTCTTTAGAGATTTTATCTAATAATTTAATTATCAAATGGGAAAATGGTATCAATTAGTTACATACTAATATAATGTAAGACTGATAAATATCAAAAACCTATTACAAACATTATAAGAAAATATATATCTTTATAATCAATGCCGATTCATTGCAATAAATGACATAAAACAAGTCATATTTTATGACTTCATTGCATATTGCATGAATATTATATGTACCCCTTTGGTATCATATATTTCAATATTTGAAATACAAGTTGTTGGAATTTTATGGTTACATGCATCATATACTAGGCAGAAATTTGAAATTTTTAATCATAATATCTAAAAATCTTGCCATGAAATTACAAGAACCTAACTAGGGAATTTGAAATCCACCTTTATGGATTGTTAAACATCTAATCCGAAGCAAAACACCTACAATGTTAATCAATTTAAGGGAATGGCAAGAGAACCAAGAAAAAAACTTAGAGCAGTATGTAACACCCATATGCCGTGAATATCAGGATGAAATATTACAATAATTTTTTGTATATTATGAGTACAAGCACAATCCTACTCATACATGCCACATGGAAAATACCAAAAAAAATTATCTCCAGACCCTTCGAGTACTGACCTATATCCTTTAAAACATGCGAGCAACAAATAGCTATACAGCAAGCATATAATGCTAAGTGGTGGATACCAAACTAAAAACTTTCACAATTACAAATATACATGCTTAATTTTTTTTCTTTCTTTCATTTAAATATCAAATAATATTTAAAACATTTGAATTGATTCATTTTATTTCTCATTCTTACATGTCTTTTTCTTTGATTTCCCTTTTTATTGATTTTTAGTTGCATCATTATCATCAACTATTATTCTTATTTTTATTCCCTGTGAGTTGTTTGATCGGTGTTTAGCAAGTGTACTAGATTAGCTAGTACTATAGGCAAATAAGATTAAGATCCTGAATATCATACCCAAAGGAAATTGTGTAAGTGCAAATTTATTTTAGATTTTAAAATGAACACTATATGCAAAGAGTAAGAGAAATCATAAGTTTTGTGATGATGAAAATTTAATGAACTAAAAATAGTAATTTTTACAACTAACTTAATAAAGCCAAAATAATCAAGCAGAAATTTAAGCAGAGAATTCTAAACTTAAACAAAGTAAGTAATGTAAGTTGGTAAAAATCAATAATAAAGACAACTTCTGCTAAAGGACTATCCATCTTAACTAATATTGTAATGACTCAGTTAAAAGGAACACAAGTAATTATGGAAAAATCAGCTATATAAAGCCAAATAACTTATTTAAACTATCAATCTATGTATTAAACCTTCTTATTTAGAACAATTCAACACCTAGCATAAGAATATGATTTTAAATTCCTAAACATCCATTAAACTCTTTTTTAAGCAAACTTAACTTCAATCTATTCTTAGTTTAACTTTTATTAGTTCTAATCCACTTTTATTAACACACAATTACCTCTAATTCAAAAAACAATCATGCATCAATACTAATGAACTAAACCAAGAACATGCATATCATAGATCATATGTGAATCAATCACCAACTATTAATAAAATAAGTTAACAATCAATTTTAACACAATCTGAGATATGAAATTTGCACAAAACTAAGAAATAATCAACTTGTATTGAATGAAAGCACAACTAAGTCATTACAATAAGAGTTTATTCAAGTATCCTTTAGCAAAAGTAAAAGAACTACTCACAGTTCATCTTAAAACTAAATAAAATAAATAAACAAAAATGATACAAACACTTAGAATTTTTCCACTACTTTTGAAGTCTTTGCAGAGTCTTCAATTGTAGCCTCTAAACCCTAACTGTAAAACTAAAATAAACTAGAACCTTTTCTTTGCAAAAATCAAATCCCTCTTTAAACTAATGTTCTTTGCTACTTAAATAGCTCAAGACTAGAAGAAATTCAGCTGCCAAAGCTTCCCAAACTAGAAGAAAGCAGAGTCTTATTCTAATTCAACAACTAGACTCGATAAAATGAGATTTCACTCCACCGAGTGGGGCTTCATTGTTCTTAACCGTTGGAGTGACTCAGTAGAGTGAGATTTCACTCCACCGATTGAAGCTTTTCTTCATGCCCTGTTCCTCTTGCCCTACTCGGTAGCGTGAGAATTTACTCCACTGAGTAACTGCTCTCTGGACTAAACATACGATTTTTTATCTTCAAAAATCCTTTCAAAGCTAAATTTCCTCTTATGCCGTTAAAACTTTTCTTTTTCTTCAATTTCACATCTAAAAACACCAATTTATGCAATTAAATACATGATAAAATGAACTTAACAATTAAACATTTAATTAGATAAATAAACACCAAAATGACACAATAAACACACTAAACACATATTATAATTCATAATTATCAAATACCATACACTTAGTCTTTCAAGCAAATTAGAACAAGCCAACTTCTCAAAATAACCAAACTTTAACCAAGAATTATGCATTTCGAAACAAAGCTTAGCAATTAACAAGAGCATTTAACAAAATTCTAACTAGAATAAATTCAAATAGGACAATATGAGGTAGTTTCCATTTGTGAGTGCAAGACTAAAATAATTCAAGCATTATCAAAAAAAACCAACGCAAATTCATAATCAAGCTTAGAATGAATTTACACCTAAGTGTACAAATGGTTTTGTACTTAAAACTCTAGAAACACCATAAGCCTCTCCTTTAGCATTGGAACCCAAAGATCATCTCCACTAAATAACTCAACACAGAACTTAGAATCACTTAGGTCTTAAAAGTTGTTAATAGGGTTAAGGTGTTGGTTATCAAAGAATGGATAATAGATAATTAAAAGGAATAGCCACTCTATGACAAAATAGACTAACATTTCTAAAATTTCTCCTATTACTTGAAAATTATAGTACTAAGCCAAACTTGCTTATCCCTTTATATTCAAAGTACCCTTGAGAGAAAGAGCTATTGCACTCTCTCAAATTTACAATTCATCCCCTTTCTAAAGTCACAATTGCTTTCCCTTGTAACTACCCCACACTTAAAATTTTTGCCATATATGCTAGGTTTATTTCTTTCTTTCACACTAGTTTTTTTTTCATATACTTGCTTCATTATTGGCAATATAATGATAAAATAGGTAGTTACAAGGTAAAATTTTTCACTATTTCTTTACTTCATTTATAAACTTTGCTAATAATCCCAAAACTATCTTACTACACCCTTTACAATACTAAACAAAAGTTAATCTATCCAATTCTAGGGTGGCCAATTCTAGAGAAAATATAAAGGCTTGTTAGGCAATATGATTAATAATTGATTGTAATATGAAAAATAAATATGGAAAGCTTTAAGCATGCCTCATTAAGCTCAAAATGGCTAACAAGGGATAATTAAACACATAAGGTAGGTAAAAAGTCTCAATATGGATCAACAAGAAAAATTATGCCTAGATCACTTTTTAAGCTGCCTGAGTTATTTCTATGCTTCGAACGGCAATGAGGAAGGTTCTAGTGTCCTAAAATTCCTTGCTCAACTACTACAATGCACTTGTTTTTTTCTTATTTCAAAACTGGTCTTAGTGCTCAAAAAGTAAAAACTAACAAATATAAGTCAAGTTGAATGCTAAACTAGCTAAAAAATCATTAAACAACATACTTCTCTTAATGCTAAACAAAGATTTTGAACACGATAAATTCTAAGTTCAAGTTTGACTAGTTCAATTTTTTAGTGTAAAAATAGGACAAACTAAGTCTAGTGCAAGCTAAATGACAATTCTAAAATAACTATTTGATTAGAGTAACGAAAATAGCAAAACAAACTACTAGCAATGACTAGCAACATTTAATAGTACTATTACTGAAAACAAAATACAAGATTGCCCCTAAATTTAACCTTAAAGACAAAGCAAATAGAACTTTAAAAGAAAACACACAAAAGCAAGAAAATAACCATAAGTGTTTTCATGAAAGGAAGAATTAAGTTCTACTTCCTCAATCTAAGCAAAGTTTAGCTTAAAGAAGCTCTACCCGCCTCTCAAAAATTCGCTGCCACAACAAACTGAAACTCATTTAAATGGTGGGAGTGGTGGTGGTGGATATCATTCTTAAAAATTAGCAACAAACTACTTGAGAGTCTGCTTCACTTCATTAGTACTATCCTGCATATTATCCAATTGACCATTTACTTGATTTATAAAAGTAATAATTTGGGGCAAGGGTTCCTCTGGTGTAGGTTCTTGTTGAGCAACTTCCTCAGGAGCATGAGCATAAGTAAAAGGATCATGATCTTCCTCTCTGTTTTTACCCACAGTGACTGGCCTCAAATATTCATCCCTATCAAACCAATGTCAACATGGCTTCTTGACTAACACCTTTATTGATATCAACATCTCATAGTATATGAATGTTGGCTCTTCAAGAAATTACCTCATGTCCATATGACCCACTACTTTTTCGTGATAGTTGCAATCCACCCTAGTGAATTCTCTTTAATGGTACTCTTCATTTTCTACAATTCTTTTATTTTTCGACACAAAAGGACTGCACCATTAATCCATATACCCTCAACCATGCATCTTAAAAGCATACATTCCTCAACATTAATTACACTCGGGCTACCAAGGTAGCTAAAGAAGGTGAGGGATAAAAATTAGTGAAGAACTTGAAGTGCATAACTGCCTAAAGCATAGGCCTTTAGCTTACTAGATTGATAGGGCACTAGGCTTATGGGATCTCTAATGAATTCCCAATTCTCCTGTAGGGTGGCATTGGGTAATTTGCCTATACCATATGTGGTAAATACCAATTTTTGTGCAAACTCTAGAAAAGGCATATGGTGAGTCTTTCTACCAAGCTTAAAACTAACTATGCCTTCTTCTTATTCTTCTTCAAAATAAGGCTTAAATGATGTGAAGAAGTTTCGTACGAGGTACAAGTACACCTTCGGTTCGTTTTTTATGAACTTCTGCCAACCAGTATTTCTAATTAAAGGAAAAATCTGGTCCCATAAATTTCCAATTGCTATATCCATATAAAATTGCTTCAAATAAATTGGCTTGACAAAATTGATCTCCCTAAAATATTCATACAATTTTCTATCTTCCTTATCATGTATGCCGAAAGTTGATTACCAGATAAACATGATGCTTCAGTCTTTTTTGATCTTTTAGATGCCACTACACATAAAGCAATACTAGCAAATATCAATGCTACCATATATAAGAGTCAATAAGCTCACTCAAGAAAAACATTCCATAATTAGCCTAAATTCTTCACATATCAATATATGAATTTAAGTGTAAAACACATTTAAAACAAGTGTGGAAATAAAATGCCAACATAGGAGAATGATTTATAATGGTTAAGATTAATAAAATTTAAGCACAAAGTATGAACATAGTCTTTGAGGAATTTTATCGAACATGTTGTGTGCACAACTTAACTAAGCTAAATTGCATGCATTCTTAACCATTTAAAACCCAAATAGAAAATATCATGAGCATTTTCCAACACTCAATGCAAAAATAATCAATAAGGGCAAGAATATTGACATATAAAGCTTAAATCAAGTGAGATAAAATGTACATAATTAAGAGCAAAAACCCCTAGTACAAAGTCACTACAATGTCTAATTGAAATAATTAAAGTGAAAGTAGAAGACTTACTTAATTAAATTAAGGATGCAAAGATGAGAAACAAAAACTTAATTGCCTCGGTGAAGTGAGTTGGAAGAGTGAGGGAGTAAGAGCAATTTTCAGGTAAAAAGAAAGCAAACACAGTGGAGTGAAAGAAAGAAAAAAAATTTGGTGGATTATAAAATGTGTGGCTTGGTGGAGTGAAGAGGGAGTTAGTGGAGTGAGTTTTCACTCTATCGAGTGACAAGGCTCTAGATGGAAAAGTGAAAAAATAACAAGTATGGGGCATTCTAAAGGACTCAGTGGAGTGAATTCTCACTCTATCAGGTGGTGTAGCAACCGATGGAGTGAAAATTCACTCTACCGAGTGATGAGCCATTGGACCAATTAAAGCAAAACATTGCCTTACTAATTTGATTAATTACTATTCTACAAAATCAAAATTCTAACAAAGAATTTGAAGCACTTAGCAAAAATTTATCTTTTATGCACAAACAAATTAAAATGGCCCTAACATTGAACATGCTTAGACTGCACAGAAATCACTGTACAAACAAAATCATTGCTAATATAATAGCTATTCTTCTAACTCTAAGTCTGCATATGTCATATTTCACTTCATGAAACATTTAAACACAAAACCAAGAACAAACTAGCTCATATTGCAACACAAAATAACACAAAACACAAACTAACAAAATCAAACCAAATCACACAAACTAACAGCACAGAGTAAAAACTAATAGAACAAAACCAAAAAACACAAATAGAGATAAGAAAGGAGTGTTGTTATGATTTTAGAAAGTCTTCAGCTAGACTTTTAAAACCTTATTAATAGTCCCGAAAAACCATGGTCGCTTCAGCAACCTCTACTTGCCCAATGCGATAAGGCTTCAATCTGTGCCCATTGACTTTATATTTATGCCCATCCTTCAAACTCTTAATGGTCACCACTCCAAATTCATTGCTTGACAATACTTCATATGGCCCAAGCCATCTTGATTTTAGCTTACCTAGAAATAACAACAATTGACTATTATACAATAAAACTAACATCCCTGGGACAAATTCCTTCAAACTTAACCTCTTATGAAGCCATTTTGTCTTCTCTTTTTAAAGGGCTACATTGTCATAAGGCCATTGTCAAAACTCAGCAAGTATATTGAGTTGTAAACTTTTTTTTCTCCTGCACATCTTAAATCAAAGTTAAGCAATTTTGTCGCCCAGTATGCCTTATGTTCTAATTCAACCAACAAATGACACGCTTTTTCAAAAGTCAACCTAAATGGAGACATGCCTATAAGGGTCTTATATGCAGTTCCATAGGCCCATAGAACCTCATCTAAATTCTGAGACCAATCTTTTCTAGCACCATTTATTGTTTTCTCTACGATTGATTGCAGCTCCCTATTAGACACTTTCACTTGCCCATTTACTTGAGGATGATATGGAGTTGTTATTTTATGGTTAACACTAAATTTTCTAAGTAATGTTATTAATTGATGGTTGACAAGATACTTGCCTCCATCACTTATAATAGCTTTTGGTGCCCTAAACCTAGTGAAAATTTTCTTCTTGAGGAACTCAAGCATAACCCTAGCATCACATGTCCTAGTGGCTACTGCTTCTACCCATTTACTCACATAATCCATAGTAAATAGGATATACTCAAATCCACATGAGTTCAATCCTCTGCAACTTCCTTGCCTTTAATCTTCTTTCTTTCTCCTTCTTCTACTACCACTACAAGAAAAATGCAATTTAGCAATGAAAAATTAGCAACAGAAATTGATATTTTCCGTTCCTAATAAAAAATAGCAGCGGAAATTAGCAACGGAAATTTTCATTACTAATCCGGCGGTTGCTATTTTTTAGCAACGGAATTTCATTTTCATTGCTAAATTTAGCAACAAAAAATGAATTCCGTTGCTAAATTCAACCAACTTATTTTCAGTGAATTGGTAATTTTTATCAATGGAAAATGAAATTTTGTTGCTAATTTTAGCAACAAAAATATCAATTCCACTGCTAATTTTAGCAACGGAATTGACTTTTTCGTTGCTAAATTTTAGCAATGAAAAAAAATTCTGTTGCTAATTTTAGCAACCAAAAGTCAATTTTATTTTCTTATAAGCTACAAACCCAACATATTGTTATTGACCCATATGTTAAATTAATAACATAAGTTGGCATAAAAAAGCACTAAAAGTTTTTGTCAACAAACACATATAATTCAATAGATTATGGATAAAATCAACAATTACCATCAATTTATCATCAAAAATATAGATAATAAAAACCCTAAATTAAATTAGAATTTGAGAAGAAATGAAGAAATCTAACATAAAGTCTAAATGGATAATTTTTATGGTACAAACTATTTTGGTCATAACTTTTGCTACAAGTGTCAGATTTCTTATTATAATATGTTTTCGAAAAACTTGTTTCGAGATGGTCATTTGTTATGGAGCAATGCTCTTGTAACAGCATTTTTCGGGCCCAAAAAGTGACATTTAGGTTGCCATTTTTCAATTTAAAGTTTTTAGGAATTTTCAGGGACATTTGGTCTTTTTTTGTTTTCACTCATATAAATTATTTTCTTTCCCTAATTTAAGTGAAAGGAATCTATATCTTAATCACATAATTTAATAATAAATTTAAATATAATTATTTATTATTTATTATTTTTAATTAAATCTATGGAAAATCCTAACCACTATCTTTTATATGCCAAAACTATGGACAAGAACTGTAATTACCTATTTCAGATGATGTTTCGACTGAAGAATCGGCAGATTTATGGTTTTCTTTCCAAGATTTTTCTTGTTCTTTGTCTTCAATCCCAACATTATTTTCATTTTTTAGTATGAAAGTTTTAGCATTTGCATCTAGTTATCATAAATAATAAATGGCAACAAATTAAAATCTATATATATAGAGAACATTAATTAAATGATGCAAGAGCATGAAATTAAAAATACTGGAAGGGATAGGTCCAGGTACAGGGAGAATTTTGGATCCTTTGAGGACAAAATCATTGTCACAGATTGGAGTGATAAGATCATCATCAACCAAGTCCTGCCAAATGTAACCATTCTTGTGTCTCTTGTTTTACCATAAAAATGTTTATTAATAGCTTATTCAGGAGCTTAGAATTCAAAATGGCTACATAAAAATACATTTATACATAAGTGAACGTTCATAAATTTAATTGAGACAATTTCAGGTTCGGGAGTACTATTCATCCCCATACCTCTTGTATGACCAAGCAAAGGCCTCCACCATATCTCTTCCTCGCAAGTCTGCCATCCATCTCTTGGCATCTGCTTAACCAATTAATGAGATGAGGATGCTCCATTCAACCCATTATGCTAAGAAAGTATATTATGTGAATGCACCTAACTTCTTCCATTTTTCCTCTTTTGCTCTTGTTTAGTTATACAAAAATAACACAACACTAATTTTTAGGCATTATCTAATTGATAATGCTCTATCTATTAGTTAAAAAGGCCAATAATTTATATTTTATATATACATAGGAATCCAAGATAGAGAAATTCAAGTTTTGTCTGTGCTTTACCGGCAAATCCCACTAAAAACTGAAAATAATATTCCTCTATGTTGAAATGTTTTATAACGAAATAAAAATTAAAAAAAAAATTGCAGGCCAAGGGTAATATATACGAATAAAAAAGTATATGATGAGTGAAAAGAGACTTTGAATTTCGAGATTACCTGAGTTATGCTAACAACTCTTCTATATGTGCCTGTGCTTGTCTTTACCCGATTTTTCACCATTTAACAACAAATCCAGCTTTTGACCAAAACTTTACACCATCTTTCAAACTCTTTAAAGTAGAGCATTTCTAATATCGTAAACAATTTTTAAATAATGAAAAAGAATTAAAACAATTCCAACTAAACAATACTTAATTTCAGTAATCAAAAAAGAAAGAAACAAAACAGAGAAAAGGGTACCTGTATTAGAAGGAGTATAAGCCTAGTCGAACCAGTTTCAAATGTAGTGTTGTAAATTGAAATAAAAAAGCATACAAGTAACACACCAACAACTAAATGTTGTACCAAAAATATGTCATTTTCTCAGATTTTCTCATCCTTCCTGCCTTAATTTTCTCAGCTACCAAACAAAAATAAAGGTAACTCAAAAGTACAGGAACCTTAAGGTAACTTCTTTCTAATACGCTCAAACAAATTTCATTTCCTTCTGCTCTTCAATAATTTCCCAGGAAATAAACAAACTACAAGTGAGATCAAAGCCAAAAAAGTTGTAGAGAATCTGGTTAGTAGAGAGTGAAAAGATACCTATATTTGTGAAAATTGATGGATTTTGAACCAACAGATCTCTGTGGATTGATTTGAAATTCTCCATAGTCAAGCTCCAAAAGCAGAGAAAATGAAATAAAATGAGGCGAAGAGAAGAACAGAAATAAAAGAAATAGGGTTTTTTCCTATATATATTATTTTTTAGCAACGGAATTTAATTTCGTTGCTATTATAATAATGATTTCAAATTTAGCAACGAAAATTAGATTTCGTTGCTAAATTTCATCCAAAATTTTTTCTGCAACCATATTCAGCAACGGAAATTAGATTTCGTTGCTATTTTAGCAACAAAAATTAGATTTCGTTGCTATTTTAGATTACTATTTTGCCCTTTTAACCCAAAATTGAATTTCTCTTAATTAATTAAACATTAAATATGAATACGATCATTTAATCATGAATTTCTACTAGGGTCAAAATTAGGGTCTTCTAGCATCAAACAGTCTTGTAATGCATCAACTAATAGAATTTCCCCTTGTTTTTCCTCCACACATTCCTAAACACTATCCATAAAGCAAATGGACTCTTTAAAGTCATAAGACGAGTGTTTCATCACCTTATTCACATTAAAGACCATCTCTTCCTCATTAAACCTCAAAGTAATTATCTGTACATGTACATCAATCAATGCTTTTTCTGTGTTTAGAAATGGCCTTCCCACTATCAATGTCACCTTATGGTCCTCATCCATATCTATAACTACAAAATCAACAACAAATAAAAAATTTCCAACCTTCACCAATAAGTCCTATATTTTGCCCTTTGGCCCTTTCATTGATCTATCTACCAACTGTAATGTCATTCGGGTTATCTTGATGTCTCCCAAATATAATTTTTTACAAATTGAGTAAGGCATCAAGTTTATGCTAGCACCCAAATCAAATAATGCATAACCTTTAATTAACTAATTATTTTGGGCTCTAATTAAATCCAATCCATGTCCTTTTAGAAAAAGCCATACGCTGAGGCCCTTTCACTTAGCTTTATGTACGAACTTGGATTTAATTTTCAAATTAATTTTGAATCCAACCAAATTAAATATGTGAGGTCCATAACCCTTATGAAATATATTTAATTTTACTTGGCCTAAAAACTAGGCCATTAAAGCCTTCTACCATGCTTTTGCGTAGATCACTTTTATTTTAAGCCTTATGTTAATTCTCTAAGTGACTCATAATATTATTTCAATCCTATAACACTTATAGTCCAATAATGTTTCATTTAAGATTAAAATGGACCTCATTGGCCCATTTTAACAGACAATGCATAGACACTTCTAGCAAGTGTATTATGCATAAATTTTTGTTAAGTTTTATACTTATTGTATAATTAATTAAACCCTTCTAATTATTTATTTCCTTATTCAATTCCTTAAACCATAACAATATCAAATATTATTACATCTGTCATTTTACCATAATGTCCTATGCCTATAGGTGTGTGACCCATTGGGCTTTCTAATCTACTTGGTAGTACAAACAACTGTAATTATAAAATTGCATGATTTAAACTCTTTAAATCATTATATTAATTCTCAAATTAATATTTATACATATGTTCATGTACAAATCATAAGAGGCTTTTAGGTAAATATTATGACTACCTAAGTGACAAAAAAAAGTCAAGTGGTTTTGAAAGTTTCCTTCTATAGACCAATTACTGTGCAATTATGCATTTCACCTTACTTCATCTTATTTAGGTTTGAGTATGGATAATGTCAACTCATATATAGTTATTCTAATAATTTAATGTTTATTCCCCAAATTCCCCTTATAGATCTCATCAACTTTAGCATTCCACTCTAGCCAAAGATTTTTTGAACAAGGATGTTAAAGCACGTGTGAGATAATTCCCTTAATAAATCTGAGATGGTGAATCCTTTATTAATCACCTAACTATCTTCAAGTAGTTTTTGATATACCTAACCTCTTAACTATGCTCACCCCTCAATAAATGTAAGCAGTTATGGAGTTAAAGTATATCACCCACTACTTAAGATAACTTTGATGATCTCTAGTTTGAGGCTACTTGCACCACTGCAATGAAAAGATTCCTCATGGACATAGATTTAATATCCAAGTGAGGATTCTTTTGGCAGGTCTTCAATATACTTATTCTTCTAACAAACATCCCCATGTTAGCTATGATTATCTCTATGACCACACTTATGAGAACCACTGCTTGAACCTTTCAAGAAGCATAACATATGCTAGTTTATCTATATTAAAAATCACTCAAAAAAAAACCTGAATTAGCAATGAAAATTAGCAACAGAATTAGCGATGAATTGGTGACTATTTTTAATTTTAGCCATGAAACTTAATTGGTCATAAATTTATGACGATTTGCGAAGAAAAACAAAAAATAGTTGCTAAATTTACCAGTAAAGAATGGTGCTACTTTTTGCAAAGAAATTAGCAACGGGTTTTGTCACTAAAACAATTTTAATTTTTTAATTTAAGAAATTAATTTCCTAAAAAATAACTAAAAATTAGCGATGGAATGTTTGTCACTATAACAATTTCGATTAAATTTTAAAAAAATATATAATTTTAATTATTGATTTTACTAAACATTATAATATTAACAAATAATATACATAGATATTTATTCTTGCTGAATTATATATAATAATTTTATTTTACAATGAAATTATATGAAAATTTAATCTTTTTACTAATTTCGATAAAATTCACATTTAATATCAAAATTATATAATTAAAAACTTATAACCAAAATTTAATAATTATTTTTTAATATTTTTATTAATTAAAATAAATTTTTTAATTTTATTTTTTTGGTTGCAATCGCATTATATCATATATTTTTTTCTTGTAATCTTATTATACTATAAATTTAACCAAGTATAATTTACTTCTAAAACTAGTGAAATTGACCATTTTCTTCTTTTTTAATATTATTTTTCTCAATCAATCCATCTTTATTGATTTCTAAATCATTCCATATAAAGTTAAAAAAATTTTGTTTCTTTATAATTTTAATAATAGTGGATAGATATTAATTATAAAAGTAACTTTTATGGTGAATATGTATTTATTATGTGTACATATTATATTTATGGATACAAATAAAAAAAACTTTATATAAATTATTTTACAAAATTATCCCCTATTTAATAGTTGTTATACATATGAAATTATAGATGTTTTTTCTTTTAATAAACCCTAACAACCTTTTTTCTCTTTGGCACTTTCTTTTTATGAACGAAGAAAAAAAGAGAGTGAGGTAGAGAGATGAGAAAGCTTCGGGTTCTCTTTCACTCGAAAGCTTTTACTTGAGATTTTAGGCTCCTCTAGCTTCCGATAATAACATGAGCAGCACCAACAAGACCTTAAGTATGAGGCAATCATACGGATGTCCTCCATTCCTTCCCACTCATCAGTAATGGGTAGATTAGAAAAAGGGTAAGGCAGCTGCTCCTATATGGATTCTGACCAGACTAATAGGCATTAGAGCACGTGAACACTCCCGGGAGATTATCGATAGTCCTAACTCCAGTTAGGTAGAGGCGGTGCATCTCCCACAAAGCTCCAACGACCTTGTTTTCTCCACTATTAATTTTTATTATTTTGGAAAAAAATAAGAATCTGATATTGGTTTATTTCTTTGGGTGGGAAGATGGTTAGCTCATCAGGTTTTTTAGCTTGGGATTTAATCCATGAATCATCAACATCAAAAAGATTGATCTTCTAAAAGCTTCATTGAAATAAAGGGGAGTATAAAGTTCAAAAACTTCTTGAGTAAAGTTGAGGATTTTAGTTGCTATTTTCTACTCTAACAATTATTACAATATCACCTAAACTTGGTTCTTTGGTCCTCCTTCAAAGGTAGTTCCTTTCTCTCTCTGTATTTTTGTATTTATATAAAGGCATTGATGTTTTATCAATTTATGTAATTTTGTTAGATGGTAGTAGGATTAGTTCAAACTTTTTAGTAATCTTTTATTCCTCAAAGAGGAAATTGATTCTGTTGTTGAAAGGTGATGTGCAACTTGCTTAAAAGTTGCTTTTTATTTAACTAGATTGCTTTCTAATGTGTTTGATAGCTAAGATTTATGTGGCTTGATGAAGGTTTGTAGTTAAGTTAATTATTGTATTGATAGTGGAGCGTTTATTAAAAGAAAATGTAAGAGTTGATTATTTGAACCAAAGACTCTATGTATCCCCTTAAGATTAAAAACACATCCTTGTTTTCTATGAATCATTAAGACTAAGTAATCGTTTACTTTTTCAAACTCAAGAACTAATAGTTTCGAGCTTTGAATTTTAAAGGGTTGAAAAATCCTTTTTCATTTTTTTTGCTTGCGTACTATTTCGCTGGTATTGTATTAAGTGTGTATCTTTTGACTTCTCTAGAAATAATTTATAATGAAGATAACTTGCCTTAATCTTTGAAATTTTGATAGTCCTAATCAAACCTACTATTTCTTTAGATTGTTAGTTTAATCTAAACATGAACTTTGGTGAGTGAATTATGATGTACATATTGATTATTATTGAGTTGATTAAACATAAAGTAATGATAGTCTCATGTTTATTGAAGAAAAATGCCCAATGGCTATCAGTACTACAGTTTAGGGATTGGGATCAAAAGGGTAAATTTCCAAATTATTCAATGGATTTCTCCAAAATCAGGGAAATGAGGAAGCAGAATAAGAGAGATCCATCAAGCGCAAATCTTGGGAATGAAAAAGACTTCATCAACCCAATAACTACTACTGCTAAATTAGCCACTAATGATCATCATAACCATCAAACCCACCATCACTCTCCTAATGTAAGATGTCATTTCTTTCTCCTTTTAGAAAGTTTTTTTGGATATTATATATGTAGTAGATTCATAATTACGATGTGGTTGTGTTCAACATTATATATGCAACTAGCAGTTGGTAGTTATTAATTAGGAAGAACATTATTATAAAGATTTATGGTTGGGAAATGTCTTAGTTTTATATATTAAACACTTGTTATATTATCTGTAGAAAATTGTCTAGCTTTAAGTTTATCGCCTTCTTCTTTTTATCTTTGCTTGCTTTTATTATTGTTATTTTTTATTTATTTGGTCAAAGCTTTATTGTTTATTTATTTAGTTGCTAGTTTATTGCTAATAAGATTTATTTGCTATTCTAAAAAATATAGAAATGTTAGAGATGTAATTTGTCCACTTTTGCTAGTTGACAATTTTGTTTCCTTTGGTAGTGATTTGCCCACATAAACTTTATTAAGATCTTTGAGAAACAAACTAAATTGTTGATTTCTTTACATTATATAAATGCCAAAAATCACTAGAGTGAATGGTCCCTTCAGTTAATATATATATATAAAGAGACAGAGAGAAATAAAGAGAGAGATGGAGAGAGAAAGAATCAGACGAGTTTGGTATGACCATGCTACCATATTGTGGCCTGAAATTAAAGCAAACCAAAATAATAAAAATTTGAAACGGCCCCATACATTGACAACAAAATACTCCAAATTTATAGACTTTTCAATAATCCCCATTAAATCTTCAATATAATTATTGAATCTTGAATTATTTTCTTTAAACCTTCACTTTTCTCTAAATTTTCAATTATCAAATACATCAAATCTTTCACATTTTTTATATACAGTTTGTAGCTTAGTTTATGATGGCTAAATAAATTAGAACGTGAATAAATTAGTTATTTTGATTAAAGAGTTGAGATCAAAAAATAGATATGTCTTGTGCTCATTTTTTGGATTATTGAGTAAATTATATTGATGAGTGATATTCAAATCATAAAGGTAGTGCTTGTGGTATGTTTAGGCATGTATAGTTGAATAGTTAGATTACGAAAACTAGAACTCTTTGGATGAAAAGTGTATAATCTATAGCTATGTATTATATTTTCTTCAAATTAGTTGAGTAATACTTTAATGTGATTATGATCAAATGCTGATAAATTTTTTGATGAAATTATGATTGATGTTCCAGAAAAAAATTATGTTCTAATGAGTTTCTGGTTGAATTCTACTTGGTTTCAAATTATCTTTGTATATCTACTAGTTATAGATATATTGAGTAAAATCAAAATTGTTAACAGATAAATATTTTTGTCCAACTTAAAGCTTGGTTTGTGTTAGAGTATGGATAGATAGGCCTAATAGGGTCACAAATCTATAGCTGCCCCTGCCGACACTTGCAAAGTGTCCCTTGTAATTATCTTGATACCTAATGATAGCCCCAGTTAATATGAACTAGAGACTACATGGCTCTTTTATTTGATACTTACAGTATCTCTATTTTTGATACCGATTCTAATATCCCCCATACGTACCTATCCACTCTTATGGAACATCTCATGTTAATATTAGGCTTTCTGATATAAATTGATTATAGAGTAAATACATTGAAATATTTTTATTGAAAATCTCTTGAAATATTTATAACTATGAATATATGTTTCAAAGATCCTTGGTATGATGCATTCTTGATTGTAAAATGGTAAATTATTACTTGAGAAAAATTTATTACTTATTAATTAGGAGAGACATGGTAAAATGGCTAAAACAAGTATATAGAGGAGATGCACCAATTTTAAGTTTGTTAGATCTATTTTTGATTTGATTGATTTTACATGGGTTTTTAAGTTTTTTAACTAGAGGCGTTACAGTGATTATTCTCAAAAGTTAGTAATGTAATATATTTGTTACATTGCACCCATTTATATATGACAACAAAGGAAATTTAATTCGACATAAAAGTCTATGTCATTTAGAATCCTAAAGGTATACAAATTCTTACCCTATCATAGCTAAATTAGTTATTCATTGAGGAATGATATTTTTTCTCTTTTACGGGATTCTCTCTATTTTCTATAATTTTCCATATTCAAAGGAACTAACTTGACTGTCAGAGTATTTGTAAACCTCCACAGGTCCTTTACCTTTTTTTGTAGGTATCGGACTCGGATTAAGAATTTTTCGAGACTGTTATCAATATATATAAATGTGCAACACTTATTCTCAAAAGTTTATAGAGAAGGAAAATAGAGAGTAAAGTTGTTAGGTTGGATAGCAGTAATAAGTATACATATAAATAAAGTAATTTTGGTTATTCTATGTTGATCAGTTGGTCATTAATTAATTATTATGCTCTCTCAAACACTTTACTTACTCTTCATGTTTTACTTCTTTTATTATCTTGAATTCCTTAACTGTAGGTTTCATATTCCAATTCTGAATATATATAACTCCTTTTTAAATACTTGCAATTAAGCTTTTTTTCCACTTTTAACTACTTGGGGTCCATTTTTTCTTAACATCATATTTCAATTTATTTTATATGTTCACCATTGAAATGGTTTTTAACGGATCAATATCATGCATTCATCTAGTATAATGTTTTATTCTGTATATATGTAGTTTCTTGTTGCTTGCATATTCTTACTGTATATAATTTTAAAAATAAGAAAGCATGGATAAATCATTGGGCATGAAAGTGAATGGATAGAGATAATCAAGTTGAAGAGAGCTATTGGATTAAAAGAAAGGCAGTTGGAGAGCAGCCTATATGTATAATTGGGCATGCCCTTAGCTGTCAATACTTTGTAGCACATAATTTTTTGGAAGTGAATGTGGATATTAGATCTTATATAGTTGCAAGTGCAATAGTACATTATTTAGTTTTTGTGTGTTTTTGGTTAGGTTTAATTTTTTAATTATTATGCAATTTAATATACCTGTGTGATATTATATTTTTTTAAATTAATAGTATTGGAAAATTTTTATTTACAGAAATTAAATTATGATTTACTTATATAATAAATTAATTTAAATTATGATTTTATATACAATAAATTAATTTGTTGATTATATAGACTACAAATTAATAAATACAAAATAAAAAAATTAAATTATGTTATAATTTTGTGATGGATCTACGACAACAAAATATGTCGCTAAATGCAATAAATTAAAATTGAGACAATGAGTATTAGTGATGGATTTCACGACGAAAAATGTGTCGCTAATAATTAATATTATATTTAAGGCAAGTAATTTCAATTTTATTTAGCAACGGTTATATTCATCTTCGTGACTTTTTCGTTGCAAATTTAGCAACTATTTTCTGTTTCTATTGCAAATAATTTCGCAATTGATCATTTCGGGAATGTTCGTCGTGCCGTCACTAACAATTATTCGCGATGAAAATTGCCATCGCAAATTGACAGTTTTTTTGGAGTGAATGTCTTGTCTTGTTAATATTATAACTAGAGATATTTAGATACTAACAATTTACATATAGCAAGCATCTCACATCATAAACTCCTTTATGATTGCCTTTGCATTGTGTTTATAATACCAAAAACTTCAATTATTATGTTAAGATATTAAAATCAAACAAGAGGTAATCGAAACATAGTATTAATAAATGGATGATTTTATAATAAGTTTATATAAATGAAAAAGATCCCAAATCTACATGGTGTAGACACCGGGTCCTAAGGCAACTCTTGATTAGAGTTACCTAATGAGAAAGGCATTTCTCATAAATAGATAAGGAATGGAAATGTTAGGCTTTCTCCCAAATTTTATAGTTTAAAAATGTTTTTTGGTCTCTCCTACGGGGTTTTAAATGTTTAAGAATCTCTTTTGGGATTTTTTCCTCTTTTTCCTCTGTCAGCAAGGTCAAAATGGTTTTCAAGGTTTATGAAAAAAAAAGTCAAAATCAAAGGGCATGAGTCACTCCCTTGACTCACTGGTCAAGGCTGTGACTTATTCCTGTAACCTATTATAGATGGTGAAACAAGGGAAAAAATAGGGGAGATTTTATTTGATCCTCATCCAAAAACACTTATTGCTTCATAGGGATATTTAATAAAAAAAAAGGTAAATTTTAAGGGGGATTTTTCTCTCTATCTCTGTCCCTGTCTCTCTCTCTCTCCCTCCCTCCCTCCCTCCCCTTTACATTTTCTGTATACATGCACACACTCTATTTTGAAGGAAAACCAAAAACATAAAGAGGAGAAAATGGGAAACAAGGCCAAAAGCACTAATTCCTTTAGTCTTTAAGCAATCTAACCTGAAGGTAATGTTCAGAGCCCCTTAAAAACAATTAATTTAGTATTAATCCCCTTTACACTAAATATTTCTATTTTTCTATTTTTATTCCTTTACTTTCTAATTTTACTATTTATTTGATTTATGTGATTTAATTTCATTGATGATTGTTTCCTTGTATTTTATTGATTGTTTCATTCATTAAGCTGTAAGAATCCATTTAAAAAGTGTAGAAATTGAGTTAATATGATTAATTAGATTTTACTATTCATGTTTATCTTCATCCTCTATATTTCTTATTTTTGTTCATTTTTTGTTTCATTGTTTCTTAATTGTAATTTCATCATTTCTTGTGATTCATGTTAATTTTGACCAATAATCCATGAAAACCAACTTAAATCATACAAAATAATTAAGTGGTTTAATGCATATTTGGATTTACTATTCATCATCTTCAACCTCTCTCCTCCTCAATTCTTAATTTTTGATTTCTATCTTTTTTTGTTTTTCTCCATTTAAAATAAGTTTTAATCACATTTTAATGAGTTTTAGTAAGTTTTTTAGCCTGTCCTTGCATTAAAATGGCTTATAATTGCATTTTAGTGAATTTTCTTGGCTTTTGGGCAATGTTCCAGTGCTGGGAGTCCATTTCTGGGTTGAGTCATGGCCTGAGGGCACGACTCGTGGGCCAACTCACTCCCTTGGCCTGTGACTCAGCCTAACTCATCTTGAATTGGTATGACTCCCTTGTCTTTTGTCTTTTATTATTTTATTTCAGTGTTTATTGGCCCAAAGTTCCTTAATTCCTCTTATTTCTTTTCTCATCTTCTTTATCTACATCTCACATTTGCATTAATTTTTCTTATTGTTTTTTTTTTCATTTTCTTATTTACTTTATTATTTCAATTTATGTGAATGTATTTTACATTACATTAATTTATCATTTTACTTTCAATTTATAATATTGTTTATTAATCTTTTATTAATATTATTTTATTTTTATTTATTTCTTTTGCCTAATTAATCTTTTATTTGCTATTATCTTATTTGTGTTTATTTATTTGACCTAATTAATTAATATTTGTGATATACTTGTTTATTTTTATTTATATATTTATACATATATTTAATTCCCTTTAATTTAATTATTTTATTACTACTCATATTTTTAGAGGTAACAAATGGACGGGTTGGATGGATTTGGGTTGAGTCATTAATGGGTTGGATCATTAATGGATTAAAAAATATGGGTCATTAATGGGTTGGGTCATTAATGGATTAGATTGATTTGGATGGACCCATGAATTTGAATCATTTAAAATATACTGTACATTCATAATCTGCTAATCACTTTCCTTTCTAAGTTTTATATCTCAATTTGTTTAAATCTTAATCTTTATTATGAAAAAAAATAATTAAGTCAAGCTTAATTTGATTTTCATGAAGCAAACATAATATTTATAAAGGTATAAAAATATAATTCTAATGATTTATGAGTTAACTTTTAAAATTAAGATTAGATGAGGGAGCGTATGGTATAAGAAATGATTGCATAATTAAGAAATGTGTGCAAAAGTAACAGTGGAATTGACGTTTTGGTAGACAAAAGGGAAGGATGATTGATTTTTAAAATATATAAATATAATAATTGTCCTTGCAAAACTATGCTGATGGCTGAGTTTAATACTTAGGTTTCATGGGGCACTATAATATACATTTACTATATAAAGATAAACTCGAATTTTAATCAATTTGAAAAATAATTACATTTTTAACTCCTTTTTTTTCCCTCATATGTATTTTACCTTGAAACGTTGCTATTAAAATTTTCAATTTATCAGGGTACCATAAGCATATTCCATTAAGGGTTGCTCTGTATTTTATGTTGAATTTATAAAATTTTGTTTGACCAAGTTTAGAAGAAAGAAGCTATTTTGTCCTTTCAAAAGGACACTGTCATCATTTCTTTCACGTAAATGAAAATTAATTAATTAATATGGTTGAATAAATAATGCATTTTTTAAACATATTTTTCATATATATATCAGCAAAGGGAAAATAAATTTTTCGATATCAATTAATTTAAATACAAAAATCAATTTTGAAACAAAAATACATGAAAAATTCGTTTTGTTTCAAATATTTTAAGGCTAAAACACTATTGGGTTAATACCCAATGGGTCAAGATATTTGAATCTTGAAAACACCCATTGGGTTAATACTCAATGACCCAATGGATTGAAAAGTGAAATAGGTCAATTTTGAGTTGACCCAATGGGTATTAGGTTAGGTTGGATTGGGTTGAAAAATAAAATAGGTCAATTTTGGGTTGACCTAATTGGTATTTATATGAATTGGGTTGGGTTTGGATCAATTATTTTTAGATAAATTTGGGTCAACCCATGGGTTTGGGTCAATTTTGCCAGGTCTACATATTTTTATTATTTTTTATTTTTTATTTTACTTTATTTCTAATTTATTTTGTGCTATATGATTTATTATATAATGAGTATTTATTTTTCTATTCACATATTTATGTATTTATTTGTTTCTTATTTTTTTAATTTATTATAGTTATTTAAAGTATGTTTAATATTGTTTTTTATTTATTTATGTATTATTATTGCTGTTATTATTGTTGTTGCTGCTACTGCTGCCATAATCGCTATTATTTTGTTATTTAAAATAAATGTACTATGTGTTTTTAATTAACTTTGTTCCCTTTTCATTATTATATGTTTATATATTTAATTATTGTATTTATTTAACTATTTTAACATACGCATGTCAAATACATGCTACATAAATTTTAGAATGCATCATGCATTTTATTTATTTAATTTTTTTTTCTTTTTATTATATTATATTAATTGCTCTATTTACATGTTGTTTAATATTAGAATAATTTAAATATTTGTTGTTTGCTTAATTTAATTTATTGATCATTTTATTAATCACTATTATTTTTGTCCCTTTTAATGCCCATAATATATCTATATATCCAATTGGGTTGGCGAATTAGAGAATGTGGTGGAGCGGACTAGCTAGGATTTATTTTATTATTTATCTATCATTTTTGGTCTATATTATTATTTTATGCTTTTGTACAATTGGTTGTAATAGCTTAATAAAAAATGGTTTTTACACTATAATTGAAAATTTCACTTTAAATATTTTCTACTTAATTAATTGGGGTTTATCACATATAAAGGACCAATGTCCACTTTTTATCTCAAAAATCACACAAAAGAATTTTGTGAATATGCATAAGGGAATCAATATTCCCAACTCAATAAATGGCCTAATTTATGTATGTTGTTTTGTCTTTTTAAGTGGTTCATATATGCTGTTTTGCTTTTCTAGTCAACGATATGCTCAAAAGTCACCTAAAAGTTTTATATAAGTTTGAGTGGGATTTTTCTGTAATAAAAGGGGACCTATGTCCCATCTTTATGCTCAAAAAATAATAAGTAAAGGTTTTCTTTTATCACCACAAAGGATTTTCAATCTTAAATTTGTTAACACAATTCTCTTTCAAAGCCGTATGGGCCAATGCCATCATTTTTATCCAAAATGCACCTAAAACTCTATATTTTTTGTAAATATGCATGCGATGACCAACATCCTCATCCATATAAACACTACAAACAAATTTTTTGATTTATACATTATTCTTTTAGTGATATATATTTATATTTTTATTACTTTTAAAGATATAATATATAATTATACGAACTACTTTACTGCTTTTTGATGTGCTTAGATGCATTTTTTTATTCTTTTCCATGAAAGCGCATGAGGAGAGGGTTAAAATAATTAATTTTGAACACTTATTTATATAAATGTTAACCAAGTTATAAATAAAAGTGAGGCCCTGAGCTATCTCTAGTCTTGGCCTCATAAAGTTAAAACTCACTTTTTCAATATTTTATTAGGTGGCGACTCCACAATACTTGCCTTATGGTGCCCAGTGATGCCCTCATAGGTTGATCGTCAATAATAGATGAGAATAAAATCATGTCTATTGCAAAGTGATCAACCTTCCTAAGTTAAATAAACATTTTCTAATCTCAAGCCATAAAAAAGGGCTTTCGAGAGCAAACTGGATTGCTTTGGGGTTCGGCATGCGTCACACATAGCCTCTAGGCATACTCCTAATACGAGTCCAAAATTCATATTCATGGAATTGAATACAATTAATATCTGTATTTTTTTAATATATTTAATTTTAAGATTTTCACTATATTGAAAACATCAACATCAATATTTTTATGTAGAATTATTGTCGACAACTTTATCTTTTTCTATTGGCTTAATATATAAAATGCCCTTTGAACTTATATTAAATTTCATTATTCATACCTTAGCTTTCAAGGTTTTTAATTCATCGTCTAAACTTTAAATAATTATGATAAATTAGCACCTAAAAATCAAATCATAGAATTGTCTTATTGCATGATACACACGTGCTGTTGATATGGAAAGAAACCAATACATGTTTGACATATGGCATAAGTAAATAAAAAACCCCTGAACTTGTATTAAATTTCATTATCCATACTTAAACTTTTAGTGATTTTAATTTACCAGCTAAACTTAAAATATCTATGATAAATTACCACCTAATTGACTTAAAAGGCTGATGTGGATTAAAATGTAAAATTCACGCAAAGAAAGCACATAATAGTGATAGGAAGAAATGAAAAAATTCCCAAAATCATACTTTCTTTTTGATAAGACAACTAATATTATAAACCAAATTAAGGCCAATGCCAAATACAAAACCACATCACATATCCAAAAAGCCAAACAAACAAGAAAACATATCAAAAAACCAAAATCATTCTAAAATGATTATTAAACATCAAAGGAACATACATAAACCATATTTATTCAAAAAAAACTAGAAGCATTAGTACCAACATCAGCAAGGGAGAAAGCCAAGAATATTCAATTAAATATTCTCAAAATTCACTAAATAAATAAGAAAACCCAATTGAATTCTCTCTCAAAATTCATCCTCTCTCAATTGAATTCATCATAGAAATATACTCCCAAATGTAACCTTAAACCTGCGATGATTAAATGTTCTTGGCTCCAGGTTGTCGATGACTTGTGAAAAGTTGCCAATGGTGATTGATTTTCTTAAGTCTATTTGGTCTGTTTGGTGGAAAAGAAAGTGAAAGGGAATTTTTTAGTCTTATTTTTATTATTGCATTTATTTTTTTATTTACTTATGCCACGTGTCAAACATGTATTAGTCTTTTTCCACTTCAATAGTACGTGTGTATCACGCAATAAGACAATTCTGTGATTTGATTTTTAGGTGGTAATTGATCATAGTTATTTAAAGTTTGAATGGTGAATTAAAAATCTTGAAAGTTAAGGTATTAATAATAAAATTTAATATAAGTTCAGAGGGTATTTTATATGGTTTTGGGGATTTTTTTCATTCATGCATATTACTATCATGCGCTCCCATTGCATGAATTTTACGTTTCATTCCACATTAGCCTCTTAAGTTAAGTAGGTGATAATTTATTAAAATTATTTTAACTTTAGGTGGTGAATTAAAATCACTTAAAGTTTAAGTATGAATAATGAAATTTAATACAAGTTCGAGGGTATTTTATATATTAAGCCTTTTTTATTCCTTTCAATGACATGACATATAAAAATCTCTTATTTAATTTCAAGTATTTGAACCACTTCTAAAATTTTGAAATTAGTTATGTCATGAGTTTTTTTAGGAGTATCCACCTCCATAATATGACTTTATGGATTTATTTGTTCCTTGTTATGCAAAGATTTTATTTTTATTTGAAACTGAATAATTTACTCTATAAAGAAAATTGTTTTACTAGGATATTACATTCAAAAGGAGCATTGTTACTAATACATATGAAATTTATTAAATTGTTACACATTAACAAATATATTAGTTGATAATTGTGAATTATAACTATGTTATTAGTGCATTTTTAGGTGATTTAATTGTTAGTTTAGTGTTAATATGGTTTTTAATTTTGTTAGTTGCAATGCATGTGGACTTAATTGCAATTTGGTGTTTTTAGGTGCTAAATTGGAGAAAATAAAAAGTTATTTAAAGAAAGAAAGAAAATTGGAGCAATTTGGGAATTTTAAAGCCAAGATGCATATTGAGTACAGAAGAAAAGCCCTCACCTAAAGGGATTAAGCACTCACCCGAGGGGATTAAGCCCTCACCCAAGGAGATTAAGCCCTCACCTGAGGCAGAAAGCTCCTTACTCTAGGGGATGACTTCCTATTAAGATAAAACTCTTTTTTCATCTGGTTTAGGAAGTTACAAGGCATCAAACTTCTTCTTTTAAGTGTATTTAAGCAAACTAAAACACCAGAATTAGGAGGAGAGAAAAAGAGATGAATTTTCTTCATAGTTGTAGCCGTTGTTTTCTTTAGTTAATTGCACAATAGTTTAGACTTATTTTTTCTTTTCTTCTTAGTTTTTAATTCTCTTAAAGATTCAAGCTTTCTAATAATGTGCTAAGAATTCATCAAGAACAAGTTTGAAGCTTCATGAGTATTGTATCTCTTTATGTTAATTTTTCTTTCATTTTAATCATGTTCTGTGAGTAATTTAATACTTTTACTAAGGAAAACTTGAACTCTCATTCTTTTATTGTAATGACTTTGTGTTGATTTAAATTTAAGAATGCTAAATTGAGATTGGGTTAGAGTTAGATCTCTCAAGAGAGGTTCTAATGAAGGTTTAGGAGTTTAAAAATGGATCATTATGCTAAGTATTAGATTGTTCCTAAATAAAGGATTTAGTACTTAGAATGATATGCTGAATAAGATATTTATTTTTATTTAACTTATTTTCCATAATCATTTGTGTTATTTTTTATTAAATCATTGCAATAAAAGTTGAGGTGGATAGCTCCTTTAGCAAAAGTGTTTTAATTTTTGTCAGTCTAGTCTTAGTTTTTATTTTCTCAATTGTCTATTTAGCTTAGTTCTTGCTTTCAATTAAAAACTTGGAAAATAATCTCAGATTACTCGAATTCAATTAGATAGATATTTTACTTGAAAATCCATGTTCCCTTGGGTTTGATATTCTTAGGGTCTTAATTATATTTTCTTATATTACTAGCCAATCTAGTACACTTGCTAGACATCGATCAAGTTTTTAGTGTCGTTGTTGGGGAACAGTAGTGTTGTTAATTTAATATTGGTAATGGAGTTAGTCTAAAATTTTTTTTATTCAATTTGATATGGTGTTATTCTTTGCAGGAAGACTTTTAGGCATGTGCAACATGATGTACGATTATGTTCAAGACTATAAATTGGTTCTTTTGAGAGCACAAATAGAAGACTTGAGGAGAGAGATGCAAGAATTACAATAATCTCATCAAACTTTAACAATCTATTCATCACCATCCTTAGAAGAATCTTGTTCTTTATGGGTTTCATAAGAGTCTGGTGCATCCAAATTACAAGTTCTTTTTTACTTGCTTGCAAGTAGGGAGAAGCAATTTAGAGATAAAAAAGCAGAATGGATGGCTACAATTAATTCTCAAAAGGAGAAGATAAAAAAAATCAAGAGGCTATATTGCAAACCCAAGAGAATGTGATAAAGACCCAAGAGCATCTATTGATGGATCAAGAAAAGGGAGTTAAAAATCTAGAATCCAAGATAGAGTTCTTGAGTATTTCTATAGACAGTCAAGGAGGTGGTGATATCAAGGATGAATTGAATCATGTGCCAATGATTGATGGGAAAGAAATTATGTATGGGGTACATAAGTTAAAGGAGGAACCAATGATTGTTAAAAACAAGTCCTGTAGCTTAGAAGATAAATTTGGATCTCTTGTGAAGGATTTTTCAACAAAGGAGCAATAAGTGTTCAATTCTCAAGTGGAAGCACTAAATTTAGTCCACTTGAAGAATTTATTAAGGCTAGAAGAGCCGATAGAGTTCATTTTTAATGAGCTAAGAGTTGAGTCATACTTTATTGAAGACATGGAATTTCTAGTTTTGGTGAACTTTGACGAGTTTCTCTTACTGATGGGAGAAAATAAGGAGCAAAGTTCGAAGAGACCAATATTTGGATCACAAGCTCGGCCTCCAGAGAGTGACATGAGTCAAGCTGGGACTCAATAAACTATAACTCTTCTAGCTCTTCTCTTTAAATTTTCATCAATTTCTTTTTATGAGTTGTGTTAGGTATGTTATTTTTAACAAGTTATTATTCCATCTTTATTCTGATTTCATAGGCTTTTATAGTTCAATTTATGTTCTTCATATTTTCTTAAGTCTATTGTGTTTTTGTCATACAACATGAGTTTAAGAATTTGAGGTTGAAAAAAGAAGCGACGTCTAATGATATTTGTGCTTAATTGTTGTATTTAGATTAGAATTAGTATGTGCTTCTAGATTAATTAAATAGTTCATATGGTTTTTGGGGGTGCCAATTAAAGGGAATTAAAATACAGTTGAACCTAAGGTGGATTTATAGTTATTGGGTATGTTTGGCCTTAGTGAGTGTGCTTTATGAACTTGGGAAGAGTTATTCTTATTCAAAGTGTAAAGTGAGTTTGGAATGCAATTTGACAAATATGTAAACATTTATTCAGTCTATTCATGGTTTTGATTCAAAATTGGTTAAATGTCAAAGTGGTGTGTAGTTGGATTTCGGGGTTCTTAATTTTTTGGGCACTTTGAGTGGATCTAATTTGTAATATGGAAGTTAATTAAGAGTGGGAATGAGGAAAAACTAAAAGGGATTAAGCTTAATTTTAGAGACTTGAGCTAAAAAAACATGTTAAAATTGGATTTTATGGAGTTAAGCCTTATGTCCCGTGGCTTTTCTATGAGATCCCAAACATGACCCTAATTGAAATTGTAAGCTTTTATAGGATTTTATTTGATTAAGATTAATTAAAAATGTGAATTTCACATAAGGTATGGGATAAGTGATAAATTCCTTATATTATATTAATTACATGAGAGAAATTAAATTATTATTTTGGTTTAAAAATTTTCAAGGGTGTAATTGAATCATGAAGTGTGAATTTAGGGGTCAATTTGTAAATATGGCATTTTAAGGGCCAATTATGAATAAAGAAAGAATTTAGTGGTTGATTTAAAAGAAACATTTAATGGAGGGGTCAATGTAAAGCATGCAAGAAAATAAGAGTCTTTGGTGGGACATGCAAATAATGAAAGGATTGAAAAGGGGATTTTCCCTTGCCATTATAAATAGTCATTTTTAAGGTAGCGAGAGAATGTATGGAGAGGGCTGAATTTTCAAGTGAGAATTCCAGAATTTGGTTCTCTATCTCCTTCATTTTCTTTGATCTCTTAAAGTATATCTAAGTGTTCTTGAAGTAATCCTTGCATATGAGATTAATCAAGGATAATTAGTGGTAAACATTAAGGTAAGCATTTTAATTTGGTGTTCATCTTTTCTTCTTCATCTTCTTCTTATTTGGTTAATGGTGGATTGGGTTAAATGTTAAAAGTATGATAAATGGATGAATTATTGTTAAAGGAGAAGAAGAAGGTGGAAGCAGCAACAAAAAAGGAAAGGTACAAGATTAAAGTTGAAAGGAGAATTTTTGGCCAAGGTATGGGACTTGTGTGGTTTTTAGTTATATGGATCTTCATGCTCTTTCAAATGCATGCAAATTTAAGTCTTTGACTAGGTTCTAGAAATGTTAATGCATGTCTAAAATGATGGAAGAACATAGAGTTCTTAGAGGGATTATTTCCTAATAGCTTAACATTGTTGGGTAATTATACTTCTAAAAGAAGACTTAGCATGAAAGGACCTTTAACCATTCATGGTATACACATGTTTCATATTATGTTTTGATGTCAAATTATGGAATCTAAATTAAAGGTATTTATTGGAAGTGTTATGAATAAATAATGCATGAAACCGGGGATAAAATGGTATAATCTTGAGTATGTTATTTAGGCATAAAAAGGAATCGTTACAAGAGTTATGTTAATGAAGAGATATTGAAATTGTATAATCCGCTTCTATTGTGCTCATGGGAATAGTCGTATTCATGACAATGCACTATATGTGGACTTTTATTTTTGCCTCAGTCGCGCTCGCGGTAATTCAGTATATGTGGACTTTTATTTTTGCCTCGGTCGTGCTCGTGACCCTTGTCACAGTCGAGACTTGCCTATGTAACATGTATCCTTCTTTTATTACCATGCTTTTGTATGAGAGAACTTGCTATGCTATCTTAGTACCTCTATAGATTATGTACAACACTATAGCATGCCAAGAATACATATGAGCATAGTTTTGATATATGTATAGTTAAAGTATGACCAAAGAATTCATTGAATTATATGATGAAATGCAATTAAATGTTATGACATGTTATAGATTTTCATATGTGAGGTGTGTGTTATGGTGAGCAACCAAATAGGTATGTTCCACTATTTGAATGAAAAGGCATGTTATGCACACATGAGAAAGCTATTGAAAGTAAGTCAAAAGAATATGAAAGACCATATGATTGATGCATATGAAATATGTCACAGTGATGAATCAATTGTTATATGACTATAGACACATTTTAATTATGTGATGTAAGAATGAATATGTTATATGAAGAGAGAATCAATTAAAGTATTGCCTGCATATAGAGTTAAATAGTGGATAGATAGGCGTCTATAGGGATAGTGCAGTTGCCCCTATTGACTGTTGATCCCGTTTGGATCATAAATAACCTCATTTAGGTTGTTAGCTGACCTCATTTGGGTTCGCTTGACCGGTCCCCTGTTCTGTTGGCCCCGTTTGGTTCTATGTTTCGATATCCTCGGATATCCCCTATTTTGATACCCTCGAGTAACCCTTGTTCCCATTATCAACCTTTAGAACTTAAGCACGCTATGTTAAAGTACAAGTGTAGCATAATTAATTATAGTATAAATAATGCATCTGATATATGGAATAACAGGTTTAATTGTGGCTTCTAATGCATGGGATATATTTACATACATTATGTACAAATCCTTTTATGAAATGCTTAAATTTAAGTATGATGAATTAAAAGTAGTGTTACATTATTATTTAAGATATTATATTTTCATATATATATATATATATATATATATATATATATATATATATATACATACTTATTTTGAATATGTTATTTTTAATATTTTTCAATTATCATATGTTATATGTTTCTGACGACCACTGTGAGTGGTTGTCTTTCATGTTTAGTATCCCCACTAAGCTTTATAGCTTAGCACGAGTTATTTTATCCATGTAGGTTCTGTAGTCAAGGCTTTTTCACAGGAACGTTCTCTGTATTAAGGTAGGCCAACACCAACTCATAGAAATTGATGTAAGGAGATTTTGGTTAATTTTGTATAAGTTTCTTTAACATGTTTAATATCTATAAAAGGCTATTTAAAATATGTATGTCATATGGAAGTAAATGATTTAATAAGCTCATCAAAAGAATGCTAGTATATGCATGCCTATAAGAGCTAGAATGTTTGTATATAATATGCTAGATGAATGTTGAATGTTAAGCATGGCAATGAACAGATTAAGATAGTTATATCATGCTTCAATATGATAAGTGGGTTGCATGATGAATCATTATGCATATGAAATTAAAGTAATGGAAGTTATGGGAAACCCCTAATTAATATATAGATTGCATGATAAAAGGGATCATGTGATATGATTAATGTTGATATAGTTGGGTTGACAACTTGCTGTATTATAACTGGAAGGTATGATATAATATATGATTAAGGCACTAGAATAGGGTGTTTTATTTTCCCTCTCTCGAGGGCCACACACCCTCACCCTCCCCTCTCTTGAGGGCCAAGCCCTCTCCCAAGATGATGCATTCTCCTCACCAAAGGGAGAATCCCCTCTTCTGAGGGACCAACCCCTTTCTAAGGCACTTAACTCTTCCTCACCCCTCTACGCTTCACTCTTGCCCCATTCTTGCACTCCCTCACCCAAGCAACACACTTCCTTACCCAAGGCACTCAAGTAAAAGCTTTAGTTTTTCTTCAATTTCCTTCTCCATTGCATCATGTAAGTGTGTTTATATTTGCTCAATTCTTCAATTTACATACTTAGATTACTTGGTTTGAATTGGATTTGGATGTGATGTTCTTACACATAGGATTGCTTAGAGCTTGTTTTGAGTTTAATTATGTTACACTTGCCTGCATATTGCACTTAGCTTACATGTTGTGTGAGAATGTTGATAGATTTCAATTGTTGGCTTAATATTGGTTAAGAGTGCATTTAAATTAGCTTAATTATTTTGTACTTATCATGTGCTTAATCAAATGCCACAATGTCCAATTTGAAATCTTTTTCTTCGTCTTATTAAGCCAAACCATCACCAATTATCCTTTGACTTGAGATTATTCACTCACACACTTGATGTCAATTATGCAACATATTGATTTTGTGCATTAAGTGTTGAAACATTTTTGGCTTAAGTGCATTTCTTCACTTGGCTACCATGATTATTAAGCCTTGTTTTCTACATTATTTTGGTTCTAGATGCATGTTTAAATTGTTCAATCACTTCTTTTGGTCTCATATTTCATCTTAGCTTGATCATGGTTCTTTACTTGTGATAGTATTGCCTTGAGTCAAGTGTGGTATTGCTTTAGTCTCCATTTCTCTTAGGCATTTACTTGTTCATCAAAACTTGTGCAATGAGCTAATATTTTTACTAGTTTACTAAGGACAGCAAGATTTTAGAGAGGGGGATAGATGTCAGTTGAACTCGATATTGAACATCAATTTAGGGAAGTTCTTTCATCTTGCTTATGAATTGTTTTAGTTTGTTTAGTTTGGTTTGTAATTTTGCATGTTAGTTGAGTACGTTTAGTCCAAATATCATGTATTGTACATTTAGCTTAGTTTGTCCTAGTTTATTCTCAAAATTGAACTAGTTGAACTTTAACTTATAATGTAATATGGTCAAAATCTTTATTTAACATTAAAGCAAGCATGTTATTTAATGAAATTTTAACTAGTTTAGCATTCAACTTGAATTATATTTGTGAGTTTCCATTTTTTAAACATTAAAATCAGTTATTTATGAAAAACCAGTGCATTGAAGTAGTTGAGCAAGGAATTTTAGAGCATTAGAATCTTTCTCATCACCCTTCGAAGCATAAAAACAACTCAAACATCTAGAAAGTGATATAGGCATTTTCCTTGTTTAGCCATAATTTAATTTGTTTCCCACCCTATTAGTACATTTTTCCCTTGTTAGCCATTTTAAGCCTAATAAGGCATGCTTAATGCATGCCATAATTATTTTTCTTTTTACACTTATCTATTTACCATATAGTCTTAAAAGCCTTTATCTTCCCTTCTAAGAATTGGCCACTCTAGGATTGGGATGGATTAAGATTTTTTGGGTAATTGAAGAGTGTAACAGAGAGGGGATACTATTATTAAGGGTTATTAATGAAGTCAAGAAATTAGTGAAAATTGAACTTGTAAATACCCATATCATCTTTGGTTTCCAACAACAAAGTTAGCAAGTACATATAAAAAAATAATAGAAAAAGAAAAAAAAAGTTTAACATAAAGCTAGCAGTCTATGGAAAAACTTTAAGTGTGGGGTATTTACAAGTGAAAAGAATTGTGACTTCTAAAATGGGATGAATTATGAAATTGAGAGGAGTTTTAATAATTTTTTCTTAAGAATGTTTTATGTATAAAGGGTTAAGCAAGTAAGTTGGTTAAGTGGTATATTTTGAGTTAGTGTAGTGAATTTTGGAAATATTGGACTTTTCAACCAAAAAGTTGCTATTCTTTTTATCTATCCTTTATCCATTCTTTGTAACCATTGCCCTAACCACATTACAACCTAATGAAGACCTAGTAATTCTATGTTTACTTTTAAGTTGTTTAGCAGAGATGACCTTCAAGTTTTGATGCTAAAGAAGAGATTTATGGTATTTCTAGAGTTTTAAGTATGAAACCATTTGTATATTAAGGTGTACATTAATTCTAATATTGATTATGAATTTCCATTGGTATTTTGATTTTGAAAAGAGCTTAAAATATTTTGCTCTTGCATACACACATATATGGAAACTAACTTATATTGTTGAATTTGATCTAGCTAAAGTTTTATTAAGTGCTCTTGTTAATTGTTAAGCATGGTTTTGAAATGCATGATTCTTGGTTGAAGTTTAATTATTTTGAGAGGTTTGTTTGTTCAAATTTGCTTGGAGCCGAGCAAAGACTAAGTGTGGGGTATTTGATAATTGTAAATTATAACTATGTTATTAGCGTATTTTTAGGTGATTTAATTATTAATTTAGTGTTAATTTGGTATTTAATTTTATTAATTGCAATTCATGTGGACTTAATTGTAATTTGGTGTTTTTAGGTGCTAAATTGGAGAAAAGAGGAAATTATTTGAAAAAAGGAAGAAAATTGGAGCAATTTGGGAATTTTGAAGCCAAAATGCATATTGAGTATAGAAGAAAAGCCCTCACCCGAGGAGATTAAGCCCTCACCTGAGGGAGAAAGCTCCTCACCCGAGGGGAAGACTTCCTATTACGATAAAACTCTTTTGTCATCTAGTTTAGGAAGTTACAAGGCATCAAACTTCTTCTTTTAAGTGTATTTAAGCAAACTTAAACACCGGAATTAGAAGGAGAGAAAAAAAGATGAATTTTCCTCATAGTTTTAGCCATAGCTTTCTTTAGTTAATTGTATAATAGTTTAGACTTAGTTTTTCTTTTCTTTTTAGTTTTCAATTCTCTTAAAGATTCAAGCTTTTTACTGTTGTGTTGAGAAGCCATCAAAAGCAAGTTTGAAGCTTTATGAGTATTGTATTTCTTTATGTTAATTTTTCTTTCGTTTGAACCATGTTCGGTGACAAATTCCTTACTATTGCTAAGAGAAACTTGAACTCTCATTCTTTTATTGTAATGAATTTGATTTGAGTTTAATTTTCAATGCAAGTGTGTTATTTCTTAATTCTTGGGCTAAATCTTATCTTTGGTTATGGTTGGATTGATGTTTTACATATCAAATAGATGGTTGAATGCTAATTCAGACTTTAATTGAGGATTTTCATGCTCTTAGTTTATTTCCCTTATGTTGATGTATTGTTGATAACTCCAATTCAGTGTCTATTTTTAGTTCTTTTTTAGTCTAGTTTCAGTATCTTTTATGTTATTTTTGCTTTAGTTTAATAATTTTTGTCTAAATTTAGTTAATCCTAGTTTTTATGAGTTTTGAAGAGCTTTTGATGGAATTTTTTGCTTTTGCGTAACTTTTATAGTTACCTCACGATCAGTAAGCTTGACCTATTGACCATAACCACTACTTTCTATCAAAATGCACCATTTCAAGGGGTGTCATGGTCATTAGTGCCATTGTTCTTAAAGAGGTGTTTACCATGACCTAGGAATCCCTCGGTACATAACCGAGAGCAAAAGAAACTCATGGTTAATAGAGTTTTGGTGTTGACCGTCAAGTAGTCAAGCTTTCAATCCAGAATGCAAAGGAGAGCTATATCACTGTCAATAGACTTTTGGTGTTAACCATGACCCCTGTCTAGAAGCTAGTTAAACATTACCTCATAGTCAACAGATTTATGGTGTTAACCGTGACTCATAGCAGTTGTTCAAGAAGATTTTAATATGTTACAATCAGCATAAAATTCCTATTGACTATGACCCTTTTTGGCCTATATAAAGAGGATTTTTTTTGTAGAGTTTGGGAGTTCTTATTCCTCTTTAGATCTAGGTTTTTCCATTTTCATTCTTTCATTCTTTACTTTATTTATACACACATATACATAGATTATACTTAAAAATAGGTAGATTTACAGCAAAATACTTATATTAAACACAATTCTTAGCTTAGATCTTTATTCTTTCCTATTTGAGAGCTCATTTACACTAAAGATTTGGAGAAAAAGGTTAAAGAAGCTTGGGTTTTAACTAGGTTTTCTTCATCTAAGAAAATTTTGGGTAAATTCTTTCCTTCTCCCTCTCATTATTTTTTGTAATGGCTACTGAGTAGTCTATAGTTGTTTGGGGAATCTTTGAATTCCCTATCTAAATGTGAATCTTGAATATATTTTGAATGTTTATATAGATGAATGGTATATTTCACTGTTGATTCATTTATTATTTCATTAGTTTTCATTATCTTGAGCTGATTTCCAGCTTTTAATGAATAGGTTGTCACTTATCATTGTTGGATTTTATGTTTGGATAGATAATTACTATGAATATATTTCACTCTTTTCTTTTATCATGATTACTGTTAGATTTAGATTGCTCCAATATAGGACTCTTAATATGTAGGATTTTATGATTTTAGAATTACAGTATGGAGTGAAATAAATGAGTTTAGGGTTGTTTGGCTCCAGAATAGGAATGCAACCTAGACTTAAGATTTAGACCCGTACTTAGGCTAATTGCAGGGCCTGCTCCAGAATGGGACGCCTTGAAATTAAAGTAGCTTGCTCCGAAATAGGATGCTTGGGTTAAGAGAGTTATCCCGAATTAATTTATATTTATCTTTAGGTTAATTGAATTCACATTTGATATGGAGAGGATGAGTGAACCCATGCAACTCTGTTATATCATTGAATTTTATACTTGTTCATTTTATACTTATTTATCCCATAGAAAATTATTACAAAGTTAATTTCATTATTACTCTTTATGAATACCAATTAGTAGATAGGTTATACATACAAAAAAATGGGAATTCTTTAGCATACAATTGATTTTTACTACTTGCATTCTCAATCCCTTAGGTACGATATTCGTGGGTCCAAACTATGCCCCAATTTATTATTTAACAATTTAGTGCACTTGCTAAACATGTGTCAAGTTTTTGGCACCGTTGCTGGAGATTGGCATAATTGTGAGTTTTGATTGTTCTTTATATGTCTTTTTCTTTTTCTTAATTCATTATTTTAATTCTTTTTAGGTGTTTCATAGCGTATGCATAGACTAAGACAAAAACAATTAGCACCCTTCAACCCTAAAATTGAGAGAACTCTACACCAAAGAAGGAGAGCCAACAAAGAAAACAACATGAATCCAGATCCTCTTATTGGTGAAGTTCCTCCCGATGCTAAAGAAGTGCCAAGAGCATAAAGGGAAATTCCTGGTAGACAAAGAGAGGCAATACCTAGGCAAAGGAAAATCCAAGATTATGTAGTGCCTAGATGGAATGAAGATCAGAGGACAATTGTGTTACCTAGAGGAGTACAGTTTAAGCTTAAACCTAGAATTATCACTATGGTGCTAAGAAACCAATTTTTAGGATCAAACTTAGAAGATCCTTTTCAACATCTTAACATATTCTTGAAAGTCAGTGATACGATATAAATCCCAGGTGTTTCAATAGATGTGATTCGTTTGAAGTTATTTCCATTCACATTGGTTGGAAAAGCGAGGGATTGGCTTCAAATGTTACTAAGATAGTCTATTTGGACATAGGAGCAGTTACAAGAGAAATTTTTTATGAGATTCTTTCCTCCAACAAAAATAGCCAGTATTTACAACAACATAATAAGCTTTCATCCAATGAATGAAGAGCCTTTTCATGAGGATTGGGAAAGGTTCAGGAGGTTATTAAGGAGTTTTTCGCATCATGAAGTGGTGGTTTATCAGTTGATGACTATATTTTATGCAGGAGTGAACCCACCTACACGATCTATCTTAGATGCAACATCTAGTGGTTTATTCATGAATTAATTACCAAAAGAAGCCTTTCATTTATTGGATGAGATGGTAGCGAATGATTCACAATGGGTTACCCCAAGAGAAATCCCAAAAAGGGAGGGTGTGTACAATGTTGATGAAATTGCGATGCTCAAGGCACAATTAGAGCTGATGAGGAAGGAATTAAGTGGATTAAAAGTACAAAATATAGTTGTTGTTTCTCAAGATTGTGTGGCATAGGAGAGTGGACCATGTGGATAAGATAATGGAGTTGTAGGAGATGTTAATACAGTGGGAGATTACAAAAAAAAGACCCCTACAGTAATACATACAATCCGAGTTGGAAAAATGACCCAAATTTTGCTTGGAGAAAGGGACATCAGAAGGCTTCATCACCTAAACCCCAAGCAAGAGCTCCCTTCAGCCAAAGTGTCAACCATAATCACAACCAATCTTATCAACCACAAGTGACCAACCACCACTAAGCACCATACCTATACCACCGCTACCAAAACCAAGGGCCAAATCCAAATCAACACCAAAATCATAGCTAAAATCCAAATATTGCACATGAGCACTTATTCTTTATTCAATTTCTTTATAGGTTATAGTGCTTCCCCAATACATAGCTGAGTATGAGAATTAAACTATTTAGCCATTTTACTGCTTCTGTGATAGCTTGATCAACTTTTGTGCATGTTTCCATTTTGCTTATGCCAAACCATATGATATTTAAGTATTGCCTAATGAGAACTGTACCAATTAAAAAGCATGTTAGACCTTGGATTACTTGCTTTGTGGGCCTAGTTACTTTGAACTGTTATTTCCTTGTGGACATAGTGCTTTGAGTGGTGATGCCAAATTTCCCAGATTTTGAACTAAAATTTAGTTTGTAGTTAGAAGTATTGATAATAATTGGTTGAGTATGAATTTTGCATCTGAGCTTTGCACTTCCTTTTTATTTGCAACTTAAACACTAGTAAAGTATCTGATTTAGTGTTTTGCTTTGCTTAATCTGCTTCACTTTCCATTGCTAACTTCATGAAAACAACCTTGTGAGCATTTTCCAACTTCCTGACTCTTTCTTTCAACCACATTTCTGACTTGCAATTTTGTTCCTAGAATTTATGCTTATTTAGATTATTGCAAGCACATTACACATACTAGTCTGATGTAGGGATTGTTGTCTTTAATTTGCAATTTTATTTAAATTCTTCATTTTTGAATATTGAGTGTTGCCTCTATTTCTGTTCTAGTAATTGCTTGACTGCCAACCACGTATTGTTGCTTAGCTTCACAGCATCTTGCAATCCATGCTTATGTTCCAACCACCATTGTATCACTTGGTTGCTATTCCTCCTTTTCATTCTCCGTTTAGCTTCCATTATGCTAATCATTGTTGTTCCTCTAAGTCTTTTGGTTGTGTTATTTTTTTGGGCCCTTCTTTTGAGATATTGTGCAAGTTAAACTTTATTTTGTTTTTATGTTGTTAGAGGCACCAAAATGATCTTGCACTCAAGGTTCTTCATCCTTCCAGGCTTAAGCCATTCAGCCTCTTTCCATTTAACCTCTACCATTAGGTGATCAGGCAGAACCTAGCAACTACCTCCACTGGCATCTATTTAGAGGTAAAAGAAGAAGAGATCCAAGGAGCCTAAAGTGCCAAATTGGGTGCCTGAACATTCCCACACTACTTATAAAATTTTGTCTAACTGTGAGTATCTGCCTTCAGCATAATTGGACTCTAACCTGTTGGAGAAGTTAGGTATCAAGAAAGAAGTGGATAGGCACATTGCTGCAATTGACTGGGAAAAATTTTTTGAATACAAGGAGCTGGTTTATCCTAAGTTGGCCAGCGACTTTTTAACTACCGTTAAGTGCCATTTTGGGCACAAAGAATTCCCTGACATGGTATCTTTTTGGTTAGAGGGTAAATACTATAAAAGGTTTTTTGCATAATTCTTTAAAGCTCTGAGATTTTCCAATGATGCTCCCTATGCCTACTCTAATTATGATAAGAACAAAGCCTGGGAAGAGATCAAAAACCCACAAGCTGAAGGGCCCTACATCTCAAGAACCACCAAATCCCACCACCTGAGGGATCATGCTTTTAGGATTTTGCACAGATTTTTTTTATTATCACCTATGTCTCATATGCAGTCTACAGGGCAGGTGAACTTACTATAAGTACTCTTTTTGGCTTGTATGGGTAGGAACTTTTCTATAAATGGTACTTACCATTAGTGGAACAAGCTCAAGGAGATACAGCAGCAGCCCACAAAATTGAAGAAGATTTCCCTGGGAGGTCGGGTAACTATAGTTGCTAGGGCTTTTGAGCATCCACTGGATGAAGATGATGACCTACTAGTAGTGGCTTACATCAATCAGAAGCTGCTCAAGAACATGAAAGTCATTTTTTATGACCCAACTATAGAGCATGGCATCAGACTCACAAATAGAGAGGAGTACATGAGGAAAATGGTAAGGAGTTTGAGCAACTCTAGTTTTTCAGTCTAGTTTCAGTGTCTTTTTACGTTGTTTTTGCTTTAGTTTAACATTTTTTTATCTAAATTTAGTTAATCCTAGTTTTTATGAGTTTTGAAGAGCTTTTGATGGAATTTTTTGCTTCTATGTAACTTTTACAGGTACCTCACGATCAGCAGGTTTTACCTGTTGACCGTGACCTTTACTTTCTATCAAAACACACCATTTCAAGGGGTGTCACAGTCATTAGTGCCATTGTTCTTAAATAGGTGTTTATCGTAACCTAGGAAGCCCTTAATATAGAACCAAGAGCAAAAGGACCTCATAGTTAATAGGGTTTTGGTGTTGACCATGAGGTAGTCAAGCTTTCAATCTAGAATGCAAAGGAGAGCTATGTCACTGTCAATAGACTTTTGGTGTTAACCATAACCCCTAATCCAAAAGCTAGTTAAGCATTACCTCACGGTCAATAGATTTATGGTGTTGACCGTGACTCATAACAGTTATTCAAGAAGATTTTAATATGTTACAGTCAATATAAAATTTCTGTTGATCGTGACCCTTTTTGTCCTATATAAAGAGGATTTTTCTACAGAGTTCAGGAGTTCTTCTTCCTGTTTAGATCTAGGTTTTTTTCATTTTCGCTCTTTCATTCTTTACTTCATTTATACACACATATACATAGATTATACTTAAAAATATGTAGATTTATAGCAAAATACTTAATTAAACACAGTTTTTAGCTTAGATCTTCATTCTTTCCTCTTTGAGAGCTCATTTACACTGAAGATTTGAAGAAGAAGGTTAAAGAAGCTTGGGTTTTAGCTGGGTTTTCTTCATCCACGAAAATTCTAGGTTTATTCTTTCCTTTTCCCTCTTATTATTTTTTATAATGGCTAGTGAGTAGTCTATAGTTCTTTGGGGGATCTTTGAATCCCCTATCTAAATGTGAATCTTGAATATATTTTGAATGTTTATATAGATTAATGGTTTATTTCACTATTGATTCATTTATTATTTCACTAGTTTTCATTATCTTAAGCTGATTTCTAGCTTTTGATGAATGGGTTGTCACTTATCATTGTTTGATTTTATGTTTGGATAGATAATTACTATGAATATATTTCACTCTTTTCTTTTATCATGATATCTATGGATTTAGATTGCTCCAGAATGGGACTCTTAATATGTAGGATTTTGTGATTTTAGAATTACAGTGTGGAGTGAAATAAATGAGTTTTGGGTTATTTGGCTCCAGAATGGGAATGCAACTTGGACTTAGGATTTAGACCCATGCTTTGGCTAATTGTAGGGCTTGCTCCGGAATGGGACGCCTTGAAATTAGAGGAGCTTGCTTTGGAATGGGATGTTTGGGTTAAAAGGGTTATCCCAAATTTATTTATATGTATCTTTAGGTTAATTGAATTCACATTGGATATGGGGAGGATGAGTCAACCCATGCAACTCTATTATATCATTGAATTTTATACTTGTTCATTTTATACTTGTTTATCCCATATAAAATTACTGCAAAGTTAATTTCATTATTACTCTTTATGAATACCATTTAGTTGATAGGTTATACACACACACACACAAAAATATGGGAATTCTTTAGCATACTATTGATTTTCACTGCTTGCATTCTCAATCTCTTGGGTTTGATATTCGTAGGTCCTAACTATACCTCACTTTATTACTTTAACGATTTAGTGCACTTGCTGAACACGTGTCAAGTTTTTGGCACTATTGCCAAGAATTGGCGTAATTGTGAGTTTTGATTGTTCTTTGTATGTCTTTTTCTTTTTCTTAATTCATTATTTTGATTCTTTTTAGGTGTGTCGTAGTGTATGCATAGACCAAGACAAGAACAATTAGCACCATATGACCCTAAAATTGAGAGAACTCTACACCAAAGAAGGAGAGCCAACAGAGAAAACAACATGAATGCAGATACTCCTATTGGTGAAGTTCCTCTCGATGCTGAAGAAGTGCCAAGAGCACAAGGGCAAATTTTTGGTAGACAAAGAGAGGCAATACCTAGGCAAAAGATAATCCGAGATTATGTAGTGCCTAGATGGAATGAAGATTAGAGGACAATTGTGTTACTTAGAGGAGTACAGATTGAGCTTAAACCTACAATTATCACTATGGCATAAAGAGACCAATTTTTAGGATCAGACTTAGAAGATCATTCTCAACATCTTAACATATTCTTGAAAGTCAATAACACGGTGTAAATACTAGGCATTTCAATATATGCAATTCGTTTGAAGTTATTTCCTTTCACATTGATTAGAAAAGCAAGGGATTGGCTTCAAATGTTACCAAAGCAGTCAATTTGGACATAGGAGTAGTTACAAAAGAAATTTCTAATGAGATTCTTTCCTCCAACAAAAACAACCAGTATTCACAACAACATAATAAGCATCCATCAAATGAATGAAGAGCCTTTTATGAGGCTTGGGAAAGCTTCAAGTGGTTATTGAGGAGTTGTCTGCATCATGAAGTGGCGGTTTATCAGTGGATGACTATATTTTATGCAGAAGTGAACCCACCTACACGATCTCTCTTAAATGCAGCATCTGGTAGTTTATTCATGAATAAATTACTGGAAGAAGCCTTTCATTTATTGGATGAGATGGCAATGAATGATTAATGATGGGCTACCCTAAAAGCAATCCCAAAAAGGAAGGGTGTGCACAATGTTGATGAAGTTACAATGCTTAAGGCACAATTAGAGCTGATGAGGAAGGAATTAAGTGGATTAAAAGTTCAAAATGTGGCTGCTGTTTCTCAAGATTCTATGGCATATAAGAGTGGATTGTGTGGACAAGATAATCGAGTTGTAGGAGATGTTAATGCAGTGGGAGATTACAAAAGAATTGACCCCTACAGTAATAAATACAATTTAAGTTGGAGAAACGACCCGAATTTTTGTTTGAGAGAGGGACATCAGAATGCTTCATCATCTCAACCCTAAGCAAGAGCTCCCTTCGACCAAAGTGTCAACCATAATCACAACCAATTTTATTAACCACAAGTGACCAACCACCACCAAGCACCATACCCATCCCACCACTACCAAAACCAAGGCCCAAATCCAAATCAACACCAAAGTCATAGCCAAAATCCAAATATTGTGCATAAGCACTTATACTTTATTCAATTTCTTTATAGGTTATAATGCTTCCCCAATACATAGCCGAGCATGAGAATTAAACTATTTAGCCATTTTATTGCTTTTATGATAGCTTGATTAACTTTTTTTGATGCCTGCATTTTGCTTATGCCAAACCTTGTGAGATTTACGTATTGCCTAATGAGAACTGTATCAATTGAAAAGCATGTTAGACCTTGGATTACTCGCTTTGTGGGCCTAGTTGCTTTGAACTGTAATTTCCTTGTGGACATAGTGCTTTGAGTGGTGATGCTGAATTTCCTAGATTTTGAGCTACAATTTAGTTTGTAGTTGGAAGTCTTGATGATAATTAGTAGAGTATGAATTTTGCATCTAAGCTTTGCACTTCCTTTCTATTTATAACTTGAACACCGGTAAAGTATCCAATTTAGTGTTTTGCTTTACTTAATCTGCTTAATTTTCCATTGTTAGCTTCATGAAAACAGCCTTGTGAGCATTTTCCAACTTCCTGACTCTCTCTTTCAACCACATTTTTGACTTGCAATTTCGTTCCTAGAATTTATGCTTATTTAGATTATTGCAAGCACCATACACATATTGGTCTGATGTAGGGATTGTTGTCTTTAATTTACAGTTTTATTTAAATTCCTTATTTTTAAATATTGAGTGTTGCCTCCATTTCTGTTCTAGTAATTGCTTGATTGCCAACCATGTAATGTTGCTTAGCTTCACAGCATCTTGCAATCCATGCTTATGTTCCAACCACCATTATATCACTTGGTTGCTATTCCTCCTTTTCATTCTTTATTTAGCTTCCATTATGCTAATCATTATTGTTCCTCTCAGTCATTTGGTTGTGTTTTTTTTAGGTCCTTCTTTTGAGATATAGTGCAGGTTTAACTTTATTTTGTTTTTATGTTGTCAGTGGCACCAAAACGATCTCGCACTCAAGGTTCTTCATCCTCTCAGGCTCAAGCCATTCAACCTCTTTCCAGTTAACCTCTACCATTAGGTGATCAGGCAGAACCTAGCCAACCACCTCCACCAGCATCTGTTCAGAGGCAGAAGAAAAAGAGATCCAGGGAGCCTAAAGTGCCAAATTGGGTGCCTGAACATTGCCACACTACTTATAAAATTTTGTCTATATGTGAGTATCTGCTTTTAGCATACTTGGACTCCAACCTGCTGGAGAAGTTGGGTATCAAGAAAGAAGTGGATAGGCATATTACTGTAATTGGCTGGGAAAAATTCTTTGAATGTAAGGAGCTAGTTTATCCTAAGTTGACCAGGGAATTTTTAACTACTATTAAGTGCCATTTTGGGCACAAAAAATTCCCTGACATGGTATCTTTCTGGTTAGAGGGTAAATACTATAAGAGGACTTTTGCAAAATTCTTAAAGCTCTGGGATTCCCTAGTGATGCTCCCTATGCCTACTCTAATTATGATAAGAACAGAGCCTAAGAAGAGATCAAAGACCCACAAGCTGAAGGGCCCTACATCTCAAGAACCACCAAATCCCACCACCTGAGGGATCATGCTTTTAGGATTTTGCACAGAATTTTTTTATTATCACATATGTCTCATGTGCAGTCTGCAAGGCAAGTGAACTTACTAGATGTACTCTTTTTAGCTTGTATGGGAAGGAACTTTCCTATAAATGGTGCTTACCATTGGTGGAACAAGCTCGAGGAGATACAGTGGCACCTGATAAGTGTGAAATATATATAGTTTTTGATATATTTTTAGTTAAGTTATTTAGTGTTTTGGTTTGATTTAGGTTAATTTAGAGTTAATTTGTTAATATTTATGTTTTTGAGGTTAATTCTGTGTTTTGTTTGATTTTCAGGTTTAAATTGGTGTAAAAGGGTTTAAAGTGCAAAAAGGACAAAGTTTAGGGCTAAAAGCGCAAATATGAGAAATTTAGGCAAGAAAACGAGCGTCCAGTCCAGAGCCTTGAGACGTGACCACGTGAAAGTACTGAAGAGTTTCACACATGGCCACGTGAAGAAGAAAGTAGGAGATCAGTGGCCATGTGAAGGCAATTGAAGGGCAATTGTGAAGACCACGTGACCACGTGGATTCCCAGTGAAGGACCACACATGGCCACGTGTGGAAGAAGAAGTAAATGACCCGTGCCTATGTGTATTGAAAGCACATTGAAGGTGTGACCACGTGATCTAACTCTCCAATGTCGCAAAGGATTTTCGAGCTTCCTGTTTAGCAAAATTTAATTCCTATTTTATGACTGAAGTTTAACAAGGAGTCTACTACAATTCTTGCCTATAAATAGCAATCCAAAACACAGAAGAAGGGGGATCAATCCTTAGAATTACTCCTTAGAATTAAGCTTTCTTTTAGTTCTTTGTTTTTACAGTTTTTCTTCAACGTTGTTTTTAATTTTAAGAATGGTTTGTGAGGAGTTTTCTTTACTTTTGCTAAAGGATACTTGAATCCTTGAATTGTATTGTTATGACTTGAGTTTGTTCTTAAATTTTAATACAAGTTGGTTGTTTCTTGGTTCTTAAACATATTTTTGTCTTTTCTCAATTTTAAGTTGATTATTAACTTGATTAAGAATTGGTTAATTAATTAGTTTAAGTTGATGAATGACTTGCATGCTCTTAGGTTAATTTAGTTGGATTAATGCATGGTTATAATTTGAATAAGCTATAATTGTGTGTTAATTTGAATAAGTTAAGATTAAGAAAAGTGTAACCAAGAATAGGTGAAAGTTAAATCTCTTGTGAAAGGCTTTAATAGACATCTAGGAGACTTAATTCAGTTCTTTATGCTAAGTGTTGAATTGTTCTGAATAAGAGAGTTTTAATGCTTGGAATGATAATCTTGAATAGAGTTATCTGGGTTTATTAAACTGAATTTTCCATAATCACTTGTATGTTTTCTTTTAATTAAGTCATAGCAATATTTGTTAAGGTGGATAGTCCTTTAGTGAAAGTTGTCTTTATCATTGATTTTTAACTCATTCAATTTACTTGCTTTCAAAAGATTTCTTCTTTACTTTAGTTTTTTCAATTGTTTTAATTTAGTTTTAAATTATTATTTTCAAATCATCACAACTTTGGGATTTCTCTTCTCTCTTTACATACAAAATTTTTTTGAAATTGAAATAGCACATACAAGCACAAGTTTCCCTTGGGTTCGATATTTTGGATCATAATCTTATTTCCCTATATTACTAAGCCGATCTAGTACACTTGCTAGACACCGGTCAACACCCACCAAATTGAAGAAGATTTCCCTGGGAGGCTAGGTATCTATGGTTGCTAGGGCTTTTAAGCATCCACTGAATGAGGATAATGCCCTACTTGCAGTGGCTTACATCGATCAGAAGTTACTTAAGAACATAAAAGTCTTTTTTTATGACCCAACTATAGAGCATGGCATCAGACTCACAAATAAAGAGGAGTACATGAGGAAAATGGTAAAAAGTATGAGCAACCCTAGTTTTTCAATCTAGTTTCAGTGTCTTTTATGTTGTTTTTACTTTAGTTTAATAATTTCTGTCTAAATTTAGTTATTCCTAGTTTTTATGAGTTTTGAAGAGATTTTGATGGAAGTTTTTGCTTCTATGTAACTTTTACAGGTAGCTCATGATCAGCAAGTTTTACTTGTTGATTGTGACCTTTGCTTTCTATCAAAATGCACCGTTTCAAGGGGTGTCATGGTCATTAGTGCCATTATTCTTAAAGAGGTGTTTACCATGATCTAGGAAGCCCTCAGTATAGAACCGAGAGCAGAAGAAACTCACGGCTAACAGAGTTTTGGTGTTGATCGTGAGTTAGTCAAGCTTTCAATCTAGAATGCAAAGGAGAGTTATGTCACTGTCAATAGACTTTTAGTGTTAACCATGACCCCTGTCCAAAAGCTAGTTAAGCATTACCTCATGGTTAACAGATTTATGGTGTTGACCATGACTCATAGCAGTTGTTCAAGAAGATTTTAATATGTTACGGTCAACATAAAATTCCTGTTGACCGTGACCCTTTTTGGCCTATATAAAGAGGATTTTTCTGTAGAGTTTGGGAGTTCTTCTTCCTGTTTAGATCTAGGTTTTTCAATTTTCGTTATTTCATTCTTTACTTCATTTATACACACATATACATAGATTATACTTAATAATAAGTAGATTTATAGCAAAATACTCAGATTAAACACAATTTTTAGCTTAGATCTTCATTCTTTCCTATTTGGGAGCTCATTTAAACTGAAGATTTGGAGAAGAAGGTTGAAGAAGCTTGGGTTTCAGCTGGGTTTTCTTCATCCATGAGAATCATGGGTTTATTCTTTTCTTCTCTCACTCATTATTTTTTGTAATGGCTAGTGAGTAGTCTATAGTTGTTTGGGGGATCTTTGAATCCCCTATCTAAATGTGAATCTTAAATATATTTTGAATGTTTATATAGATGAATGGTTTATTTCACTATTAATTCATTTATTATTTCATTAGTTTTCATTATCTTGAGCTGATTTCCAGCTTTTGATGAATGGGTTGTCACTTATAATTGATGGATTTTATGTTTGGATAGATAATTACTATGAATATATTTCACTCTTTTCTTTTAGCATGATTGTTGTGGATTTAGATTACTCCGGAATAGGACTCTTAATATGGAGTTTGTGATTTTAGAATTACAGTGTGGAGTAAAATAAATGAGTTTTGGGTTGTTTCGCTCCAGAATGGGAATGCAACCTAGACTTAGGATTTAGACTCATGCTTAGGCCAATTGTAAGGCCTACTCTGGAATGGGACACCGTGAAATTAGAGTAGCTTACTCCAGAATGAAATGCTTGTGTTAAGAGGGTTATCCCAAATTCATTTATATGTATCTTTAGGTTAATTGAATTCACATTAAATATGGGGAGGATTAGTGAACCCATGCAACTCTGTTATATCATTGAATTTTATACTTATTCATTTTATACTTGTTTATCCCATAAAAAATTACTGCAAGGTTAATTTCATTATTACTCTTTATGAATACCATTTAGTCGATAGGTTACACACACACACAAAATTTTGGATTTCTTTAGCATACAATTGATTTTCACTGCTTTCATTCTCAATCCCTTAGGTACGACATTCGTGGATCCTAACTATACCCCACTTTATTACTTGAAGATTCAGTGCACTTGTTAAACACGCATCAATTGTTGCGTTCTAAGAATTAAGGCAGTGATTTGTTCAATTATACTATATTCAATTATGTCGATGTATCATAACTACATGATCTTTTGAGCTTTAGGTTCATTATACGAGAATTTAAATTACACATAATGTATTTATTGTTTTATTTTTCAGCTACTTATTTTCTTCCCTTGAAATTAGGAAAAATATTTAATTAAAATGCAATCAATGAGAAAAATTTATGATTTTCATTGGCCTAATAGGTGTAAGTATTGCTTCAAACACTATTATCCCTGTATAAAAATATGAGTATTATTATTCTAATAAAAATATTAGCAATTAATTGGAGATATTTAATAAACAATTTTGCTAGATCTTTGAGTATGAATATGTACAATGGGTATATAACAATAATTTACTTGCGACATATAATCACTAGAATTATAAAAAAAAAAATGTCTTAATTGCAATCTAGAAGTTCTGCACTTGAATAATCTCACAAATTAGAGGCTATGAATTGATAATAAATACACATGTGACCATTTTATCAATGTATCTTTTAAAAATTATAAAATATTTGAGTGGTTCACAAGGTGGATAGTGGGACCACATATATTTCTTTTATTCATTCTAAAATGAAAGTAATTCAGTCAATTTATTAGCCAATAATAATTTAGTAATATTTATAAAGAACAAATAGTTTATAAGAATTCTTTAAATTGAATGAAAAAAAAAATTCTAGTTTTCTAATAAATGTACATATGAATTTTCAATAATTTATGCATAATAATTGACTTGAATTTGTCAAACCAGTCATGCCAAATAATTAAGTAATTATTATTCAATTAGTAAACTTTGATGTTTACTATTTTATTATATCAATATTTGTATCAACGGATAAATATTAAGTTTCTCAATATTAATGTCAATCAGTAAATAAACTTTGAATTTACTAATATTTTTATTAATCAATAAATTTCAAGTTTACTAATATTAGTATCAATTAATCGGTAAATTTTGGGTTTGCTATTATATGTATGACAATTAATAAACTTCAAGTTACTAATATTTGTATTTGTTAATAAACTCAAAAAAAAATTAAGAATTTCTTTTATATAAATGTTGCCATATAGATATTTCAATGTTTTCATCTCAATTTCAAAAGTAATATTTATTTCAGCAAATATCTTTTAAAAAATAATAATTTTTTTAAAACATGTTGGAAAATTAATATATTTTATAACAAATTTTATGCAGAGTAATGACATTTTAGCTGTTCAAGAGTTTTTAAATAATTGCATTACCCATAACAAAAAATATACATATATAGCAAAATAAAAAAAATAAAATATGGCTTTACATAAAATATATACATCCTATATATTCAAAGATATTCGTTTGGACAGCAAAATTATATAATTATCAAAATGTAAGAAAGCATAGGCTAATTTATAATTATGCAAAAGAGATAAAACCACGTTATGACACAAAATTTGTTGGTGGCGGCAACAGCCACAAAAATAATCTAAATATGATTTTTTTTTTTTTATGTTTAATACAATTAATTATACTATAACTCATTCTATAATCAATTTCATTGATACATAAAAACAATTCAAAATCTATGGATTCTATTTATTTACCGTTTAATTTTTAAAAAATAAAATTTTAATTTCTTCTAGCTGGATTATAGTAAACCACCAGTTTAAATTGTTGAACTGTTTGTATAGCTGGTATTACTTATATATAATTGAATAAAATGGACATGCCAATCACATACAATCAAAAAAATTTAGATCAACCTGTTTTTTATAAGATTAATTTAGAATGAATTCTCAAGTCAACACCTCGCAAAATAATACCATATTAAAGTGTGAATTAAACTAACCCAAACTAATTCTGAATCATCTTGGGACTTTTTTTCCCCAAACACAAACGGGAATTATAAAAAAATTTATTAGACAAATTTCAATTGAATTTCAAATGTGCAAAATAATTTATAAAAAAATAATTAAGACTAAAATTTATAAAATAAAATTATAAAAAAATATTAGACAAATTTCAATTGAATTTCAAATGTGCAAAATAATTTAATATAAAAATTACGAAACAAACACAATTTACTAGCTAAAATTCATGTTGTATAAATTAATAGCTAATATTATAAAATAGTTTTGATATTTATTGAAAATTAATATGCTTGATTTTAAGTCAAATAAAATTTTAGATAATATTAAATGTTATAACATAAACTCTAAAATATAAATAAAATATAATTAAATTTTATTAAGTATAATATGAATACCAATATATGATTAAAAACAATATATATAAAAGTTAATTAGATATTATATATAAATATTACTATATAATAAAAGAAAATGATATAATATAAATTTAGTTTAAAGTATTATATAAATTTTATAGGAAAATATAAAAAAATTAAGGTATATAAATAAAAGTATATTTTAAAGTATTATTTTATATAAATTTTAAAAAGAAATAGAAAAAAATTGAAGGTATAAAAATAAAAATATGATAAATATATGAACTGGATAACCGTAGACTAACGGTTAATCGGTATTTAAAAATCTAAACCATAATTATTAATAAAAAATGTAAAAATTAAAAATCGTAACTGAATTTATCGAATCAGTTAACTATAAAAATCGATTCAATTTCAGATTGATTTTACGGTTAACCATATTTTCAGTTTTTTTTGCTTACCCCTAGAAATTGTATTTTCAAAGGAGTAAGAAATAGTGCAAGAATAATAAATATGGAATTGGAAAATGCTGATCGTTATCAAGACAACTATAAATGTTTAGAATATAGCAACAAAAGAAAAATGGTCCCATGAACAATTGCACCCACTTGTTTTAGATCCCACCACAAAAGTTTATGGAGATTCTAACTTATGCCCATCTTAAAACACATTAATACTGAAATCTTTCTCACAACTTCAACTCATTAGCAGCCAAATCTTGCATTTTAAGATGTAATTGCTCTACTCTATTCACTCCCGAGTGGCGGCTGCCTCTTTAAGTAATTTTCTTTTTCCAATTAGCTCTCTCCTGGTAAAAATAAGCCTCTCAAATAAAGCAAAATACTACCTTTCAAATATTAAAAATATTCTGTATTTATAATCTTAAGTTAACTAAGGGATAATGAAGCGTTTACATCCCATCATCCCATCAATCTTATTCCTTCAATGTGTCATTTATCTTTCTTTATTAAAAATATTGATATTTTTTTTAATTGTTCTCGGGTTGACATTTGTGTTCCTTAATTTTGTTTTTACTTCATTATTACTTTCATCAAAGGAATATTCATTTAATTTTTCCTACTATAATTAATTGAAAAATGTGTTTTCCCATCCTACCGTACGATAAATAAAATCGTCATATTAATTAATTGAAGGCTATATTTTTCCATGTCATATAATAAACAGATTTATGAACTAATGAAATGATAAGTCCTGTTGGATATAAATTGATGGTCTTTTATATTATCATGTCTTTTTAACGTAGAAAAAAATAAAAAGAACAATCATAATGAAAAAAAAATACAAAAACAACAATCATTTTTAACATATTTAAAACATTTTTTTTTTTTGCATTTGCATGTTAGTTTGATGAAACATATAGATTTCCACATTTATTTATTTATTTAAGATTTAACTATCAAAGTAAAGTTGGCATCTTGCCTGATCGATACACCTGATAATTCACACATAAAAATATTATTCAAATTTTACTCTATCAATCAATGATCCATTTGTAACATATGATTTGTTTATAATCCGCTTGTAATCAATTTATAATTTTCTGTGCTTTCAAAACTTTTATATAATTTAAAAATAAAAATAATTATTTTTATAGGTTATAAATGTGTAGTTTTAATTTTTTATGAAAAGCTTTTTTTTTAAAGATAAAAATTAATGTCATAAAGTTTAACCCATTTACAATCAACTCCTTAAAATTCAACCCATTTATAATCCATTTAACAATGAGTCATTTAAATTATGATCAAATTAACCAATCCAGTTTTATTTATGATCCACAAATATTTAATTGATTCATAATTCAAACTATTCATGACCCAATCTATTTTGACCCTATCCATATTCATCATGTTCAATCCGTTTGGCACCTATAATTAAGAGATTATATCAATAAAATTAGTTCCGAGTCTCTTTCTTCCTGCATAAATTTGTAGAAAGTTAAAGTAGATCTAAAGTCCCGTGACAACTAATATAAGAAGCCGAGCATTTGGCATTTTCGATAATACTACTCTACTCAAAGATAAATTTGACAGTGAATGTATATATATTTTTTAAATCTGTTCGGAAAGAGAAATATATATTTAAATTTGTCTTAAACAATAAATAATCAAAAGAAAACTTATAAACAAATTACATAGCCAAGGCAACAATCAGAAGTTGTTTTATTTGTAGATATTTTAAATGACAATTTGGATCTATTGCTTATACTAGACCTGGCAATAGGTCAGGATCGGACTTTTGGTCCTTATTTTTAGGTTAGATTATTTTTTTTGAGCGAATTGAATTGAATCTTGTATTACAATTAAAATTAAAAAATCGAGCAAAAATTGAATTGAATTAGACTAAAAAAATTTAATGTATTTGGTTCAATTTTGAAATAGAAATTTGGTTACTACCGATTTGGTTTTTAATATCAAAAATTGGTAGATCAAAATGATCAAACTATTAATAAAAGTATATTATTTTGATACCGAATTTAGGAGGCTGATGGGTACGGAGATAAAATGAGATAAATCAAACAATAAGATGAGAGGAATGAGCAATAAAGAAGGAAAAAAAAAGTCAAGAGGATAACAATAAGATGAGAGGAATGAGCAATAAAGAAGGAAAAAAAAAGTCAAGAGGATAGAAATTTTAGATTCTGGCAATACATATTTATACATGCGTGCATGCATACATACATACATATTAAATAAAATGACATAGTATTGAGTTTCAGTCGACTTCAGTTGAATTTTTTTATTTTTTATTTTTTATCTACTGTTTAAAGTTAGAATAATTAGATATTTATTATTCTTTTAATTAAATTTAATTTTTATATAAAAATTGGATGAAAATATTAATAGAACGGTAAAGTGTAAATATGGCTTTTTCGGATTATACGAGTTAGGTCAATAATAATTTTTTTTTACTGGTTAGATCAAATTTGAATACAGATCATATGAATCGGGTAAAAATTTAACATATCTTATATATATGCATGCATAATTTATAAATAAATATGATAAAATAAAATTTAATTAAAAAATTTATGTCATGGATTTGAGTCGAGTTAGATTTCAAATATTTTTTAATGAATTTTTGAATTTGAATAGGGTCATTTGGATTTTTTCTAAATTTGATTTTAAATTATTTTTTGGATGAAAGTAAATTTGATTAAAATTTAACGGTCGACCGGTACATAATAAAGTGGCATCTGGTAAGTCCAGAGATTGTGAAGTTTTTCAAAAAGATAGACGAAAATAAACACAAAACTAAGAAAAAAGGATAAATCAAATCAATTTTAAAATAAAGAAAATAGAAAGTTTCCAGTTGTTGTGTTATTGTCTGTATGAGATCACACGTTTAGCCAGCTTAGATTGACTTTCCTTAAAAAGGCAAATGTAACATCCACCTAGAACTTTCTTCTTATGCTTATATATATTTATAAAATCTTTTCTTCGCTTAGTTTCTTCTAGAATGAGTAAAATGACAATGCCACCCCTTCAGAAAGAAATAATCTTAGATTAGATTTATATTATTATTATACCTAGCAAAATTAACCCAAATTCATAGGTCGATCTAAATTCACCCAAAAAAATTGACTCAAACCTAACCCAATCCACATAAATATTCATTAGATTAACCTAAAATTGATCCATTTTATTTTTCAATCCAATCCAATCCAATGTCCAATAGATCAATTCAAAATTAACTCATCTCATTTTTCAAACCATTGGGTATTAATTCAATGGGTGTTTTCAAGATTCAAAGGTCTTGATTTATTGGGTATTAACCCAACTTCATCATAATACCCTGACAAAATCCAAACCCAACAATAAAATTATATGGGATGAGATTTGATGTTGTTTCATTTTACAACTTATTACTTATTGCAGGAAGAGCTTAGCTGAAGTCAGACTCATCATCGACATTAGAAGTCTTAGAAGTATTGAGTCTTTTTATTTTATTCTATGCTGTTGTATTTACGTAAAGGATCTATTTAAACTTTTTTTTAATCTCTAATGAATGTGATAAAGCATAATTTAATTTTTATCATTTTAATGGAAAAAAACGAATATTCAGGTAAAAATAAACTATAATAAATAGTGGCAGGAAATTTACGAATCCAATTCAATATATACGAATTCAATTCAATTTGAAATATGATATTTCAATATTATTTAAAATTCTCAAATTATTGCATTTTATTCCCACTTGATAAAAAAACTATTAATAATAATATGAAGTACGATGAGCAAATTCCAATTTCATTATGAACATTTGTATATTTAGAGAAAAGCAAGTACGTACGGATTCAATAAATATGTTTCATATTCCATGTTGAAGCAACGAAAATATAAGGCCATTTGTGAAAAATCTATCATCCATGGATCAACCCAAATCAATCTAATCTATTAATGAGTCAACCCATTAATAACCCATATTTTTTGACCCATTAATAACCCAATTTATTAATGACCCATCCATTAATGATCCAATCCAAACCTGTCTAATCCGTCCATTTGTCACCTTTAAAATTATTATTGTTATTAATGATTGATAAACCAATTGTATTTTAGATTTGGATTCTTTTCCTTTTAAAGCCAACCCATAATTTCAATCCAAATTTACTCTTCTTTTTATGCACTCCCTTTTAGGGATGATCATGGGGCGGAAATTTCCCGGCCCCGACGGGGACCCATCCCGTTCAGGATGGGGAATTTTCGAAATTTTTCTCTGCTGGGATGGGGCGGGAGGAAAAAATTCCCCGTCCTAGAATCGGGAGCGAAAACAGGGAATGAGGTATCCGCCTTGCGGGGATTCCCGCCCTGAAAATATATATATATATATATATATATATATATATATATATATATATATATATATATATATATATATATAATATTTTATAAATAATTAAAATTAAAATATAATTTAATTTTATAATTATTAAATTTTAAATTATACTTAATTTTAAATTATTATTGATTTTAAATTTTTTATTTATTAAATATTATATTTTAATTTTAATTATTTATAAAATAAATTAATTTTATAATTATTAAATTTTAAATTATACTTAATTTTAAATTATTATTAATTTTAAATTTTTTATTTGTTAAATATTATATTTTAATTTTAATTATTTATAAAATATTATATTTTAAAATTAAAATAAAAAAAAGGGGGGATGGGGATCCCCGCGGGGCGGGGATGGGGGAAATTCCCCTCCCGAGATTGGTGGCGGGGGTGGGGCGGGGAATCCTCGCCACTGACGGGAAAGGAAGTGGGGAAGAATTCTCCGATCCCGTCCCGTCCCGTGATCACCCCTATTCCCTCTCCCTACATGCATCTTGAGGAATGAGTGTTACTCTATTTCACAGTGAGCGGTATACCACGTGCCATACACCTTTCAATTAAATAATTAAAAACAATTACTATATTTTAATCATTCAATTAGAAAAAATACAAGGCACAGTTTGGAATCCAAACTTTGGATATTATATATGGAATTATCTTTCGATACATAAATTTTTACCTTCTTCTTTTCCAATCAGATACTTAACTATAAAAGAATAAAATTCAAACCGAAAAATTACAAAAAAATGTAAATTCGGGTAAAAACATTATTCCACAAATAATTTACATTTCACGCGAAAACCAAAATATACATCCAATACTTTCAGAAGATTGCTTTAATTTTGTCATATTCTTTTAAACATATGGTAAAAAATATGACATCAATGAAAAACATATTTTATTGTGAATTATACCTTTGAATTTAGTAAATAAGTGAAAGATTTCTGCCCCGAAAAATCTATAAATCAGTCCATCAATTGCTATGGAAAATATTCTTGATTTGACTATATTGCATATATAATATATGTATTTAATTATTATTATTATTATTATTATTATACCAGATTTATACAATTTTATATTGTATAAAATTATTATTATACCATATTGTGATCTGACTCATTCAGTTTAGTTCACCCAAAACTATATAAATTTTTTTTAGCATTGAAAATATTAATAAAATAATAATTTTTTATTAATAAAGTTATAATAGCTCAATTTTGAAGATTTTAATTACTGAAATTGCATTGTGAGTTGCAAATTGAGTAAAGAATTTGGTAGAAAATTATATTTAAAAATATAAAATTGGATGAAAAGTTTATTTGACAAAATCACAATTCAATTTATAATTTGTTATGCGATTTCGGTAATTAGAATTTCCAAAATCAAACTATTATAATTTTATTGTTACAAAATAATAATTGTATTATTTTATTTATACAAATCATTTTATTATGAATACAACATTAAATTAATAATCATTATATAATTATGGATACAATTAACTTCTCCAGGTATTCTCTCAAAATTCTAAGTTCAAAACGTATTTTCCATTCCATTTTTTTTAAATACTAGATTTACCGTCAAAATTTTCCTTATGGATAGCTTGTGAGGGTTTTTTTTTTTTTTTTCAAGTCAACACAGTTAGACAGTCATTAATATAAGTTAAAAGGAAAGGGAAAAACATTGAAAAAAAAAAAAAACAGAGAGAAAGAAAAACATTATAGTAGATAGATACGTATGTAATGATTTGCAAATAAAGAAAAAATTTACTAATAAGGTTGAGAAGAGTACAGAAGCCCTGACTGAAAAAAGCAAACGGGCTTTTGATACCAATTCCTTCTTGCAGATCCATCAAAAGGAAACCATAATTAAGACACTAATTACATGATTAAGGCGGAACACTAACACCATCTTACTATCTTAGCATTATTCTAACTTTCTACTTGCATAAACAAATACAATATTATTGTTTGCCAGACTACACAATCATTAATTAATTCTTAAACACAATCAATTTAACCTCCCTATACCCAAAGTTTTGTCAGAACGACGGGACCACGCCGTATTGAACATCCGCCGTATAAGCAACGGAGGGGGGAGAATTAAATATCCGGTCAATTTCCGAATCTATTTCGGTTCGTTTGGCGAATCGGCCTTTGATTCTGGGCCTTGTTTCGGCATAAGCTTTGCGAGACGCATAGCGTATTGTCTTCTCGAATTTCCGATTCTTCCTCTTCTCTCTGTATCTTAAAACCCTAGCTTCTCGATCGATCCCACTCATCTGACTAGCTTGGCTTGCGTTCGCCGATATGGCTACACTAGGATCGGTATTTGAATTCAAATTTCGGCCAAAATAAGATATATCGGACAAAGAGTTCCCGTCGGGAACAACTCCAACATCATGCGAAGAAGAAGAAACCTGAAATAATTTGAAAAAAAAAATAAGTAAATTGGGAGATTGATTAAGCCTAATTAAAGTGTGTTAAAGGGTGAAATTTCTTACACTATGGCTAATAGATTGAGATGGGTAGTTGAAAGATGAGAGCTTTGATCGACAGAAATCAATATCATAACAGATTTCATTGCCGATGACCGGAATTGAAGCTTGAACAAGAGGTTCGGTCTGTACAGGCACAACACTATCAGTAGCTCCACTATGATGATTCTGTTGAAACTGATGATCAATATCAAGAAAGCGATCCATTTCAGGAAAAAATAGATCCCCAGTAGTAGTACCTGTTTTAATTTCAGGATTATTTCCGAAGGAAAGTTTGGAAGAATTAAGATTATTTGGCAGAAGCCAAGAAACACCTTCAATATCGTCATCCTGATGCTGCTTCTGATGATTGTGGAAGCCACTATCTTGATGATTATGATCAGTCGGGACTAAGAAACTAAAGGGGGAAGACTTAACAATGGAGTCCTGTGAATCAAAGAAAGGTTCCACAGGAACTCTTTCATGGCGGCGAGCTAGAGGATTAGCAGAGTGAATGTCGGAATCGCAAGTGATGCATAAAGCAGCAGCATCTGCTTTACAAGTAACAGCAGCAGGAGCTTGTTCACAAACCTCACACATCCATACCCTTTCATGCCTCGAAACAAGCTTGTTGGCTCCATGGATCTTTGTGTCACAGCTTATACACAGGAAAGCTGAGTCAGCTCCGCAAAGCGCAGCTGCCGCTGCCGTTTTGCATGAATCACACCGTCTCGCCGCCGCACTCCAGCAGCCTGTCAAATTCTTGAGTGCTTCCATTTCAATTCCCATTAAATTTGGATGCAAATGGGAAATGAGTATTTTTTAATGTGAGATTTTGGGCGTGTGAGAGTGGAGATATGAGAGGTGGTTTGGGGGCAATTGATTGTAGAGCTGGGTTCTCCGATAGCAAAGCAATTGATTTTCTATCTATCTAGTCAGACACAAGGAAATCTGGGTAATGACGAGTGAGAGAGGGACACGTGGGTGCATTCCCGGCCACACAAAGATGTTTTCTGAGGTAATTGTTTTATTTTATTTTATTTTTTATTTAAATAATGTTTGTGAGAAGTTATTGTCATTCTGTCTGTGCCGACATGGGACCCAGTTTCAGAGTGGGGAGGCTATGGTTAAGCGAGTATTATAGGTTCATTCGGAGTTTATTTTTTATTTTAAGAAAATGCATTCGAATTTTAATATTTGTCTATATTTAAAATTAATATTAAATCTATATATATTTTATGTCTTTCATATGAATTCAATTTAAATGGATTGACGCTCTTTAAATGCGTGATCTGATAAATGCATATAAAATCAATTTAATATAATCATAAAATCTATTAAAATATAAAAAATTAAAAAATTAATTTATAAGTTTTTGTATGTCTGAATTTATTGTATATTTTTTTATATTTTAGTAGATTTTATAATAATTTTAAATTAATTTTATGTGAATATAATAAACTGTATATTTAATTTTATTAATTTCATCTAATTAGATTAAATGTAAAAATATTAAAAGTACAAAAATTTGATAATATTTTTTTTTAAATATAAAGATGATATCAAGATGCATTTTTCGTTAATTTAATATTTGTAGCGACTCAACTTTGCATGAACTATCACTTAATTATACTCGGTTCAATAGGCTGGAATTTTCATTTATTTGTAAATAAATTAGGACGAGTCTCCTAATGATTGAGATTAGAATGGGATCTAATTTCCCCAGCAATAATAGGTCAACTAAATTGGCTTGTCACTATATATATATATATATATATATAATAAAAATCTTAATCTTAGATAAACAGAGAGGAGAGCAAATAGAGTTATAACTCTATTAATTTTATGCAACTAGAAGTAGCAAATAGACGGATTGAACGAATTTGGGTTTGTCCATAAATGAACGAAAAAATATAAGTTATAAATAGGCGGATCATCCAAATGGATTGAGCGAATTTGGACCGATCCATATGTTTAATGCAAATTATTATAAAATTTTTTATTAATAAATTAATAAATCTGATGATAATGATATTAAATTTAATATTATATATGGTGAAATTGAAAAATAATATAAATAATAAGTTCATGTATATAGAAAAATAAAACATTTCAGTAATACTTTAATTTTATTTCAAAAATAAAATTATATACAAATATTGAATATAAAAATAATAAAAATTAGTCTAACAAAATGATAATAAAATGCGAATCTATTTTTTGCATTCAACTAATGATAAGTCCATAATTTAATTTGATTTTAAAAATTTAATATATTTTCTCATGTTATCTTGAGAAATCTCCTCAACTGGAATAATATTAATATTTAGTAAGAATATGTAAACAACCTATATACACATATTCAAATACAAAAAGTGTATTGATTTTACCTTCAAATCCAAATAACCAAGTACAAGTGGTAATTAAAGCCTTCTTACTTTCAGGTAATATAGATGCCCACCATTTGTTGAGAATGCTTCATCCCATACTAAATGTTAATTCTGAAGCAACTATAGTGATGAAAATTGTCAGAATATTTCTAGCCATCAGTGAAAGAATGTGATATTTTGTCTCATTGTCTTTCCACCAAGATAACACCTCAAATTATGAAATTCTACTTAGTTTTGTATCAATCAAATATATATCTCATTCGAATTTATATCCAAAAGTGTTGCCAAGACTATAACATCAAATACTCGATCAGTTAAAAACCCGAATATCAGTGTCAAATTCGGGTTTAGGTTTCTTATATACAGATAGGTAAATTAATTGGGGTACTATTCAAATAATAGAAATTTCGACAGAGTTTTCCTTGTTTTCGTCAAAACCCCCTGATAAGAAAATTTCAAAACACTTTTAACAATCTCTACCCTACCATCCATCTCCAATTCAAACCCCAACACAACAATTTTTGCTCTTCCTCCTATATTTGTAAATCACAAAAATCCAAAAGCATGCAAAGCAAGACATAAATGATTCTTGCTACTTTATAATTTACAATATGTCTATCCATAATATTTACATATAAATTTAATTCTCCAAGTATGGTGTATGAAACACCCTAAACCACATCTTTACTATATATAATGCAATCTACGTTATTTTATCCAAATAATCATATAACTAATATACTAATCAGGACTTTCACATCTTTCCTGTACATTTAAATTTGAATAAGCATATTGACTTCATATGCAATCCCAATATCTTAATAATTATACTATAGCATCATACTTTAGCCATTTTTCTTTCATGTGTATCATTCAGCATTTCAGCACATTTATATGAAGTATTATAGTTTCTAGATGCATGCATAAACCAGCATTCTCACTATGAGCTTATTACAAACTTCATTTCCATATAACTTACATATACATATATTACAACCCTTATACATATTAAACATGTAAGGAACTAAACAAGATTTATCAAAAGTTTCCTACATCCACTTCTATAGACTGGTGTTGGCCTGTCCTGATGCAGAAATAGTTCCTGTGCAAAAGCCTTGACTACCAAAACCTACACGGATCAAAATAACCCGTGCTAAACTATACAGCTTAGTGGGGATTCTAAACATGAAAGACAACCACTCACAGTGGTCATCAAAAAAATATAGGATATTCAAAACAATTGAATAATAATAATACTTGCATAACAAGATAACCCTTCACAATTTATTCAGCATACTTGAGTTCATACAATTCAATATGAGATATGTATATAATATAAATAGATACCAATACATGTTTAAGAAACCACTGTTAAACATGATAAATCATATATCAGATGCATAGTTCATACTGTGATTCACTGTGATACATTATTGCTTTGCTTTAGCCTGCTTAAGTTCTAAGAGTGGATAACGAGATCGGTGGATACCGAGGGTATCAAAACTATGGACCCATCAGGGCCAACTGTACGATGGACCGGTCAAAGACCCACACGAGGGCAAGTAACAACCATAATGGCTGTGCAAGATCCAACAGGATCAATTATACTGTGGACCTAAAAAGGTCGATTGTGGCAGCTGCAATATCCCTATAGGCGCCTATCTATCCACAATTGAACTATAACTGCAGGCAAATTCTATTTAATCTTTCCTTCATATATCATACTTGCACTTATAGTGTTCATTTTGCACATGTATAATCATATGATAGCTACATTGTTACTATGACATAACTGCATATGTAAGTTCATTTTATGATACAATTACTTTTTATATACCATCATTAGATATCTCATGTTAGCATAATCATGATATGTTAATCAAGTAATGCATCATACCTATTCAATTGCTCATACATTCATATACATAATCATAAATGTACATACCTGTAGATACATTCGCTTATAGTAGGCTTATTCTTATAAGCATGTTGATCAATGTGCATACATTTATCATTAATCAAATCATGTACTATACAAATATCAACATGTTTCCTATTTCATAGCATAGGTATACATTCATAGGCAATTTCCAATGTAAGTGATACAAATTTATATACACACGAGTATATGACTCTCGTATACTTGCATTCAAGGTCTATTTTGTTCAGTCATATGTGCAACACATGGGGGGTAGTCTAATATACTGATAAAGGTGAATAAAAAACATAGTTATGGGCCAAAATCATGCTGTCGCGCTCGCGGCAAGTGTCGCGCTCGCGACAGTATGCTTGGCCATACGAGTTTTTCACCCTGTCCCCAAAATCCTGCAAACTGCTTAATAATTTTATTTTGTACATCGTTTTTGACACACTAAACGGCTTTTTTAGAAACAGTTGTCTTCTACAAAGTTGTAGATATACATTTCTAGTTTCTAGAACATCAAAAATATTTTCAATATCGTTTCTAGAACTCGAGATATGTTGAAATTACTAAAGACTGTTCATCATAGTAGGCTACACAGAATTTCCGATTTTCAAGTGAAAATTAGGCAATGTTTTAGGCATTATTTGACTTTGTTTTCTTCATAGAAATTGTAGGTTTTGAAGTCTATTTTAAGTAGGAATTAACCCCTTGTCATTCTGATCAATTTACAATCAATTATGAAGATTTTACCCCAAGCTGTTCAAAATCGGATTCAAAGATGTATCTAATATTCAATCAATGTAGGGATAATTTAAAGGCCAAATTAGTACTATTTTTCAACTACACTTTTATACCTATATCTCATATGAAACTATCAAAATTCATATAGCTTTAAATTAAGGTCACGAACTCATTTTTATATCTAAATTACAGTCAATAGTTTAAGCAAATCTTCATGCAATACCTATTGATACAAAGTCTAAATTCATATCTCATTTCCATTGTTTCATCTATCACACTTAAACACCTTGTTGATTCAATTAACAATCACTTGCATGCATGGAGAGTACCATCCCATACCTTGGCCGAACCCTTTATCACCCTAGCTTTCAATCCCTTGCAATATCCTTCCCTTTATTCCTTCTACCTTCCTCTTCTCCTTCACAAACATCATTATCATCATCAATTATAATTTCCAGCATTTATCCATCATTTACCTCAACCAAGATGAGAGGAAGAAGAAGAAGAAGATGATGAAATTCAATAGAGACCACTTACCTTAGAGTTATGCACTTAATTGCCTTAATTAACCATCAAGATTTGTCACTTAAATTTCTTGAAGACTCAAAGACTTTGTATGAAAATTGAAAGGAATTGAATCTCTGGTTTTTTCTCTCACCATTGCCGACCACACCACACTCCCTTCTCACTTTTCTCTTTCCATCCACTACATTTCAACTTATATAATAATAAGGCAAATTCCCTAAATGATCCTTTCATTTTATTGCATGATGCCAAGACTTCCCACCAAATCTTGCATGTCACAATTCATTCCCACAAGCTAGTCTATTCATAATTCAACCCCACCAATTAACCTCTTATTTACATTAACCTCTCCACTATTCTTAAATTCTCAATTGACCCCATTAAAATGTCATAATTACCAATTTACCCCAAATCAATATTTATACTCCAATTAAACCCTCAATTCAAATTACATCACACTAATCAATTTATTTTCCATGCCATTAAAATAAATATAACATAATTTATCCCTTAACCACTTATTTATACGAATTCCTCATTAAATAATTAATCTTAATCAAATAAAAACTCCTCTCAAAACATGAAATTTAATTAGGGTCATGTATGGGGTCTCACAATTCTCTCCCCCTTAAGGAATTTCGTCCTCGAAATTCATACCTGAATTAAACAGCTGAGGATATTGCTTCTTCATGGTTGCCTCTGGTTCCCAAGTTACTTCTTGTACACCATGATGTTGCCAGAGTACCTTAACTAGAGGAATTTGCTTGTTCCTTAATTGCCTAATTTCCTTAGCCAGGATTTCCTTCGGTTCCTCATCATACGTGAAATCCGGCTGCAACTGAATATCCTGAACTTGTAAATTGTGAGATTCATCCGAGCGATATCTTCGAAGCATAGATACATGAAACACGTCATGAAGCTTGGCCAATTCCATAGGAAGAGCCAACCTGTAAGCTACTGGTCCGACTCTTTGAAGAATTTCGTACGGACCAATGAATGTCGGACTAAGTTTTCCCTTTTTCCCAAATCTAAGCACTTTTCTCCAAGGAGATACCTTCAAAAATACTTTGTCACCCACCTGGTACTCGATATCCCTTCTTTTAAGGTCAGCATATGATTTCTGCCTGTCACTCGCTTCTTTCAGCCTCTGCTTGATAACTTGAACCTTTTCTTCTGTATCTCTAACAAGATCAGGACCAATTAACTTACATTCAGTCAACTCAGTCCAGCAGACTGGAGTTCTACATTTTCTGCCATACAAAGCCTCATATGGTGCCATTTGAATACTCTTCTGATAGCTGTTATTATAAGCAAATTCCATTAAGGCTACATATTTATCCCAACTTCCAGAAAACTCCAAAGCATATCCTCTCATCATATCTTCTAGAATCTGAATAACCCTTTCAGATTGCCCATCCGTTTGAGGATGATAAGCTGTACTGTACTTGAGCTGTGTTCCCAAAGCTTGCTGTAAACTCTGCCAAAATCTCGATGTAAACCTTGGATCTCGATCCGAAATTATAGACACAGGTATACCATGTAACCGTACAATCTCATTCACATACAATTATGCAAGCCTATCCATGGAATAATCAGTTCGAACTGGTAAAAAGTGAGCTACTTTTGTTAACTTATCCACTATTACCTAAACAACATCATATTTTCTTTGAGAAAGAGGCAAACCAGTAACAAAATCCATGGTAATGTCTTCCCACTTCCACTGTGGAATCGGAATGGGATTCAGGAGACCTGAAGGAAACTGATGTTCTGCTTTCACTTGCTGACATGTTAGACATTTAGAAACATAATCAACAATATCCTTCTTCATGCCAGGCCACCAGTAAAACTGTTTCAACTCTTGATACATCTTGTTCCCACCTGGATGCATAGTAAATGCAGTATTATGTGCTTCATGCAACAATATTCTTTTCACTTCTTTGTCATCAGGGATACACAACCTGTTATGGTAGTATACACCACCATCTTCTTTCATTGAAAAATCAGATTGATTACCTTCACAAACTGTTTCAACAATCTGTTGTAACTTGACATCATCCTTCTGAGCATCAATCATTGTCTGCCTAACCATGGGCCTAACTTTAAGCTGTGCTAGTAAAGCACCATCCAAAGTAAATTTCCATCTACACTGTTTTAACATCAACACTGCCATTGACTTACGACTCAAGGCATCAGCAACCACATTTGCTTTTCCTGGGTGGTAATCAACTATACAATCATAATCTTTGAATAATTCCAACCATCTTCTCTGTCTCAAGTTAAGTTCTTTCTGAGTATGTAAGTACTTGAGGCTTTTATGATCAGTATAAATCCTGCATTTTTCCCTATACAAGTAATGCCGCCAAATCTTTAAAGCGAATACCACAGCTGCCAGTTCTAGATCATGAGTCGGGTAGTTCTGTTCATATGATTTCAACTGTCTAGATGCATAAGCTATAACTTTACCATCTTGCATCAATACACAACCCAAACCAACCTTAGAAGCGTCACTGTACATTGCATACTCTTTCCCTGACACCGATTGAGTCAACACTGGAGCCTCAGTCAATATCTTCTTCAACCTTTCAAAGCTTGCTTGACAACGATCAGACCATTCAAACTTAATATTCTTTCTTAACAACTTAGTGAGGGGTGAAGCAATGACAGAAAAACCCTTCACAAAACGACGATAGTAACCTGCCAACCCAAGAAAACTTCTAATTTCATGTACATTCCTGGGTGGTCTCCAATTAACAATAGCTTCAATTTTATTTGGATCGACCCTAACACCTTCAGCGGATACAACATGACCTAGGAAAGAAACTTCCTTAAGCCAAAAATCACATTTACTCAGTTTGACATACAACTCATTTTCTTTCAAAGTTTGCAATACAATTCTCAGATGTTCAGCTTCATTTCTTGAGTAAATTAATATGTCATCAATAAACACAACAACAAATCGATCCAAATAGGGTCTGAATACCCTATTCATAAGATCCATAAATGCAGCAGGTGCATTAGTCAACCCAAATGGCATAACTAAAAATTCATAATGCCTATAACGAGTTCTAAAAGCAGTCTTAGGAACATCCCCATCTTTAACTCTGAGCTGATAATATCCTGATCGCAAATCTATCTTTGAGAACACACCAGCACCACTTAACTGATCAAATAAATCCTCTATTCGTGGCAAAGGATATTTGTTCTTCACTGTCACTTTGTTCAACTGTCTATAGTCGATACACATTCTCATAGACCCATCCTTCTTCTTAACGAATAAAACTGGACACCCCAAGGTGACACACTAGGTCTGATAAAGCCTTTGTCTAACAATTTCTGTAATTGAACCTTCAGCTCTTTTAATTCAGATGGAGCCATTCTGTATGGTGCCCTGGAGATTGGGGCCGTACCAGGTAACAGATCAATAGACAACTCAACATCTCTTTCTGGAGGAAGTCCAGGTAATTCCTCAGGAAATACTTCTGAAAATTCTTTCACAATCGGTATTTTGTCAAGCTCCACTGTATCCCTTTTTGAGTCAAGGACTAAAGCTAAAAATGCTTCACATCCTTTTCTAAGATATCGCCTAGCTTGCATTGCTGATATAACATTATTTGATAGCTTAGAATAATTGCCTTCTACTACCACTTCCTTTCCTTCATCATCCCTGAGAGTTACTGTTTTCATCTCACAATTTACTACTGCATGATGCTTGGATAACCAATCCATTCCCAGAATTACATCAAACTCATGAAAAGGCAACACAATCAAATCTGCTGGAAACTCTCTCCTTTGAACTACTAAAGGAAAGTCTTTGCACACCTTATTAACAATCATACTATGTCCCAAAGGACTAGTTACACATACATCAAAATCTAACTGTTGTGTTTTAAAACTATCTCTACCCGAAACCCCAATACAAACATATGAGTGAGTAGAGCCAGGATTAATGAGTGCATGTATGTTACAATTATAAAGAGAAAAAGTACCAGCTATAACTTCTGTGGCATCCTGTTCCTCCCGAGCCTTCATGGCATAAGCCCGTCTAGCAACCATTTGAGTAGATGGTCTATCAACTGTTTCTGACATATTCTGAGATTGAGATCCATGATGAGCTGATCCAAACCTTCCTCTGCCTCTACCTCTTCCAGATGGGGGTGCATTAGAAGCTCCCCTGCTATTCTGCTGCTTAAAACCTTGATCCGATTTCAAAGGACAATTTGCCATGAAATGATCAGCACTGCCACATCTAAAGCATTCTCCAGCCAATTTCCTACAATTACCCCAATGGTGCCTGGAACAATGAGAACACTCAGGTGCTTGACCCCCACTTTGTCTTCCTGAAGTTTCCCTCTCATTTTTAAGCTTGGCAGAAGATTCTTGTTTCTTTCCTTTATTAGCAGAACTAAAAATGGACTCTGCAGGCTGACCTCCTTGAGTTCCCCTAAATCTTTTTCCAGTAGATGATCCTCCCCTGGAACCACTTCTTTTATGCTCCCTCTCTCTTTTAGCTATCTCATACTTTTCAATTTTCATAGCAGTTGTAACCAGTTGATTAAAATCTACCACATTTAAAGATGTAAATCCAAACAATTTTTCTTTGATTCTATCATTCAACCCATCTTCAAAGTGCCTACATTTGAATACTCCTGTCAACATCTCCTTGGGAACATATTTGCATAATCAGCTAAATTCTTTTTCATATTCAGCCACAGATAAAACTTTTTGTCTCAAACTCAGAAACTGCTTCAATTTCTCCTCCTTGTAAGCCTCAGTAACATATTTCTTTCTGAACTCCCCCTCAAAGAATTCCCATGTAAGTGGGTCAGGTAACTGAGGTTGTCTCAAAATCAACTTCCACCAATCATAAGCCATGCCTTGAAGTAAGGACACAGCACAAGATACCTTATGATTTGCAGGACAGCTAATTTCATCAAATTTCCTTTCAAGCCTTTCTAACCAGAACTCAGCTTCTTCAGATTGTTCTAAATTAGTGCCCATAAATTCTTGTGCTCCATGCTTTCTAATTTCGGATATTGGAGCCTTGGGCATAGTCATTCTCTGCAGAATCTGAGCCATATCCTGAGAAATTTTTAACAAAGCTTCACCAAGAACTGAAGTAGGAATTTCATTTCGATGTGATGATGAAGTCACTGGATTAGGAGGATTTGATCTAACCGGCAAATTACATTCAGCCGATTCTTCTATAGTATTCCTAGAAGAATTCTCCATCTTTAATCTATAAGAAAACAGGAACTTCTGCATTAGGCCAACACAACATTATCTCATATTAAAGTTTCTATACTTGCATTGCCCAGAAAAGGCTAAACCAGGCTCTGATACCAAATTGAAACATCCTAAACCACATCTTTACTATATATAATGCAATCTACGTCATTTTATCCAAATAATCATATAACTAATATACTAATCAGGACTTTCACATCTTTCCTGTACATTTAAATTTGAATAAGCATATTGACTTCATATGCAATCCCAATATCTTAATAATTATACTATATCATCATACTTTAGCCATTTTTCTTTCATGTGTATCATTCAGCATTTCAGCACATTTATATGAAGTATTATAGCTTCTAGATGCATGCATAAACCAGTATTCTCACTATGAGCTTATTACAAACTTCATTTCCATATAACTTACATATACATATATTACAACCCTTATACATATTAAACATGTAAGGAACTAAACAAGATTTATCAAAAGTTTCCTACATCCACTTCTATAGACTGATGTTGGCCTGTCCTGATGCAGAAATAGTTCCTGTGCAAAAGCCTTGACTACCAAAACCTACACGGATCAAAATAACCCGTGCTAAGCTATATAGCTTAGTGGGGATTCTAAACATGAAAGACAACCACTCACAGTGGTCATAAAAAATATAGGATATTCAAAACAATTGAATAATAATAATACTTGCATAACAAGATAACCCTTCACAATTTATTCAGCATACTTGAGTTCATACAATTCAATATGAGATATGTATATAATATAAATAGATACCAATACATGTTTAAGAAACCACTGTTAAACATGATAAATCATATATCAGATGCATAGTTCATACTGTGATTCACTGTGATACATTATTGCTTTGCTTTAGCCTGCTTAAGTTCTAAGAGTGGATAACGGGATCGGTGGATACCGAGGGTATCAAAACTATGGATATCCGAAGATATCAAAACTATGGACCCATCAGGGCCAACTGTACGATGGACCGGTCAAAGACCCATACGAGGGCAAGTAACAACCATAATGGCTGTGCAAGATCCAACAGGATCAATTATACTGTGGACCTAAAAAGGTCGACTGTGGCAGCTGCAATATCCCTATAGGCGCCTATCTATCCACAATTGAACTATAACTGCAGGCAAATTCTATTTAATCTTTCCTTCATATATCATACTTGCACTTATAGTGTTCATTTTGCACATGTATAATCATATGATAGCTACATTGTTACTATGACATAACTGCATATGTAAGTTCATTTTATGATACAATTACTTTTTATACACCATCATTAGATATCTCATATTAGCATAATCATGATATGTTAATCAAGTAATGCATCATACCTATTCAATTGCTCATACATTCATATACATAATCATAAATGTACATACCTGTAGATACATTCGCTTATAGTAGGCTTATTCTTATAAGCATGTTGATCAATGTGCATACATTTATCATTAATCAAATCATGTACTATACAAATATCAACATGTTTCCTATTTCATAGCATAGGTATACATTCATAGGCAATTTCCAATGTAAGTGATACAAATTTATATACACACGAGTATATGACTCTCGTATACTTGCATTCAAGGTCTATTTTGTTCAGTCATATGTGCAACACATGGAGGGTAGTCTAATATACTGATAAAGGTGAATAAAAAACATAGTTATGGCCCAAAATCATGCTGTCGCGCTCGCGGCAAGTGTCGCGCTCGCGACAGTATGCTTGGCCATACGAGTTTTTCACCCTGTCCCCAAAATCCTGCAAACTGCTTAATAATTTTATTTTGTACATCATTTTTGACACACTAAAAGGATTTTTTAGAAACAGTTGTCTTCTAAAAAGTTGTAGATATACATTTCTAGTTTCTATAACATCAAAAATATTTTCAATATCGTTTCTAGAACTCGAGATATGTTGAAATTACTAAAGACTGTTCATCATAGTAGGCTACACAGAATTTCCGATTTTCAAGTGAAAATTAGGCAATGTTTTAGGCATTATTTGACTTTGTTTTCTTCATAGAAATTGTAGGTTTTGAAGTCTATTTTAAGTAGGAATTAACCCCTTGTCATTCTGATCAATTTACAATCAATTATGAAGATTTTACCCCAAGCTGTTCAAAATCGGATTCAAAGATGTATCTAATATTCAATCAATATAGGGATAATTTAAAGGCCAAATTAGTACTATTTTTCAACTACACTTTTATACCTATATCTCATATGAAACTATCAAAATTCATATAGCTTTAAATTAAGGTCACGAACTCATTTTTATATCTAAATTACAGTCAATAGTTTAAAAAAATCTTCATGCAATACCTATTGATGCAAAGTCTAAATTCATATCTCATTTCCATTGTTTCATCTATCACACATAAACACCTTGTTAATTCAATTAACAATCACTTGCATGCATGGAGAGTACCATCCCATACCTTGGCCGAACCCTTTATCACCCTAGCTTTCAATCCCTTGCAATATCCTTCCCTTTATTCCTTCTACCTTCCTCTTCTCCTTCACAAACATCATTATCATCATCAATTATAATTTCCAGCATTTATCCATCATTTACCTCAACCAAGATGAGAGGAAGAAGAAGAAGAAGATGATGAAATTCAATAGAGACCACTTACCTTAGAGTTATGCACTTAATTGCCTTAATTAACCATCAAGATTTGTCACTTAAATTTCTTGAAGACTCAAAGACTTTGTATGAAAATTGAAAGGAATTGAATCTCTGGTTTTTCCTCTCACCATTGCCGACCACACCACACTCCCTTCTCACTTTTCTCTTTCCATCCACTACATTTCAACTTATATAATAATAAGGCAAATTCCCTAAATGATCCTTTCATTTTATTGCATGATGCCAAGACTTCCCACCAAATCTTGCATGTCACAATTCATTCCCACAAGCTAGTCTATTCATAATTCAACCCCACCAATTAACCTCTTATTTACATTAACCTCTCCACTATTCTTAAATTCTCAATTGACCCCATTAAAATGTCATAATTACCAATTTACCCCAAATCAATATTTATACTCCAATTAAACCCTCAATTCAAATTACATCACACTAATCAATTTATTTTCCATGCCATTAAAATAAATATAACATAATTTATCCCTTAACCACTTATTTATATGAATTCCTCATTAAATAATTAATCTTAATCAAATAAAAACTCCTCTCAAAACATGAAATTTAATTAGGGTCATGTATGGGGTCTCACAGTGTACATGTCAACAAAATAACAAAAAGTAACAAAAGCGCTGTGGCGCTTCTACCTCAGATTTTTTTGCCTCAATTTGATGGTTCGAGCTCTTTTGGTATGGATCCTTTAATGACTTGCTCCAAAATCTTCTCCTGACCTATGTGCAAAAATAAAACCACGTGCTAAACACATAACTTAGTGGTGTTCAAACAATTTTATTTTTCCAATAAAATTGAATTTATTTAAATAAAACATATGAATTAAATAAATAGAGAAATAATATGAATCAACAACTACACATATTTCACTTAAACGAAAGTGACGATCAAATTCTCAAAAATCATAATCATATTATTTTCATGGGATTCGCATTTTGTTTCATCACACATTTCTAGGTTTATGGTTTAGAAATATCCAAAAAAATAAAGAGATAACCAGTTAATTGTCTTTATCTAAAAACAAATTAATAATTAGTTAGATGTTGAATATTCATAGTTTGCATTGCCCTAAGTAAAAATCTGGCGAAACTGTAAAACGAGTTGGATAATGGGAATCAAACGTAGGACCAAGTTCTCGAAACCATACAGTCCATCAACATCATTGTCGTCACAATCAATATTTAAATGTTCGTACATGTAAAAATACATGCATATATATATATATATATATGTGTGTGTGTGTGTGTGTGTGTGTGTGTGTGTAGATACACACACGTATGGACTGAGTTCTCGGAACCATGCAGCCCACTGATGCAATCAATTATACTTGTCGGATGAGCTCTTGGAGCCGTGCATCTGGTAACCACATCAAGATGCAGTACTGCTACATTTTTCCCTAATGGCATGCCAATCTTATTTTATTACTCCAATTCCTGTCTAGTTTTTACTAAAGGCAATTATGTATTTCTTAGTCTCCATTAACTAAATTACAACGTTATTGCTAATTAATGTGTACCCATTTTATTTAACTAAATTATTCCTTTTAAACTCCGTATTTCATACACTTAATATTATTCATTTATCTTGTAGGATCCTAATTTATCATGAAGCCTTTATGGCTTACTAATTAATTATGCATCATTCATAAGTATAGGCCTAAGTAATTAGCCACACATATCACATTATTACTTGCACCCACACCTGTGCTCTATTATATACCTCTTAATTAGGCGATACTACTTTAACTTATGATCGCTTGCTTACTTATATAATTAAATTGCCCCCTTTTTCTCTAATTGGGTTCAAACTTGTGTAACTAGGAGGCATATAATTAACTATCAAATTTTATTTTTGTCATGAGGCTACAATTCACAATGATTTCGTACAACCATATTAGCCCACCTAAAGTTTTAGGATACTTGCATTAATTTATTCAAACTATACTTAACTTATCTTATTTCAAAGTATCCTATTAATTCTTAATTTCAAAGTTAACACATGTAAAATTTTTAATTGGCCTGAGACATTACTTAGCATTCAATTAAAATTTTATAACCTTTCTACTACCATCTACCAAAAAAATTAATTCTCATTTTATAATCTTAACTAACATAATATATATAAAAAATTAGAAAAATAGATTTGCTTGAACACACATCTATTTGTCACTATTTTTTCAATTTTCCACTACCAAAGTAAGCTTTTGCCCATCACCATGCTTCTTTTTCCTTCCCTTTCACACTTGTCTCACCATGTTTCTCTACATAACCCATAATTTCAAATAAATTTCATAACTACAGTAGCCTTCAATATTAATTTCTCAACTCCCAACACTTAATTAGAATAAATAACTAAATCTTACACCAGATATCATTAATTTCATACCATTACTATAACCTATAGCAGTTTCTATACAAAAACTCCATTAATTTTATACAATTTTGTAACCTACAGCAGCCCCTTAAAACAAAATAAACTCTTAACTTCATTAATCAACAAAAAACATAGAGATAATAATAAACTCCTAACTTCATCAATTAACTAAAAATATAGATTTCTAGCTTTAATTTTTTTCCAAAACTAAAAACCCCAAAATCCGAAATTTCATTCTCTCCTTAAATCTTTCCTATATTTATTAAATAACTAGTTTAAGAAGCTTACATGTTTATCAATGGAGGAAATTTGCAGCTAAAGAAGGAGTTAGCACCATGGAGGACCAAAAGAGGGGAGAGAGAGGCGAGAATAAAGAAAGAAGAAAAGGAATGGCCGGTGGCTGCTCCAACAAGCTGCTGGAGGTGTCGATAGGTAGTGGTTAGTGGGCAATGGCTGGTGTTAGGTTGAGGAGGTGGTGTTGGGTTCAGAAGGAAGGAGAAGAGAGAGTGAAAATGGTGGCTGCAAAAGAAGAAAAAAAGGAAGAAAAAAATGGAAGTTGATGGTTCCATTAGGTAAAGGGGGGGGGGGTTAAAAGTCGTCGTTTTGGAAATTTCCCATTTTAGTCCCTCCAACCCAAAATAACTCCATTCAAGCCCCAAAACTTTCCCTTTTTAATACAATTAAGTCCCCAATTAGAATATAAATATCAATTTAATTTAATTTTTTTGACACTCCTCAACTACACTTATTATTATTATTATTATTATTATTATTATTATTATTATTATTATTATTATTATTATTATTATTATTATTATTATTATTATTATTATTATTATCGGGTCTATTTATTTATTACCTAGGTAACTCAAGTAGGGATGCTATAAATCTTCCCCTCTAATAAAAATTTCATCCTCGAAATTTATCTATATTAAATAATTCTAGGTAGTTTCTCCTTATGGTATACTCCAGTTTCGATGTTACTTCCTTTACCTTATGATTCCTCCATAGTAGCTTCACTAGTGGCACTGAATTGTTCCTCAATTGTTTAGTTTCCCTAGCCAAGATGTATACTGATTTTTCTTCATAAGTCAAGTCTGGTTGAATTTTAACATCTTCAAAGGTTACAACATGTGACGGGTCGGATCGGTACTTTCTTAACATCAACACATGAAAACATTGTGCATTTTTTCTAGCTCCTATGGTAGATCTAGTTTATAGGCTACTAGTCCCACACGTTTCATAATTTCGAATGGACTAATGAACCTTGGAGCTAATTTTCCCTTCTTACCAAATCGAAGCACCTTTTTCCATGGAGAAACCTTTAAGAAAACTTTATCACCAATTGTATATTTGATATCCTTTCTCTTTAAATCTGTATATGACTTTTGGCGATCCGAAGCAGCCTTTAATCTCTCCTTTATAATCTTTACTTTATCCTCAGTTTCTCTTACCAGATTCAGGCCTACAAGTTTAGTTTCTCCAAATTCTATCCAAAGGTGTCCTACTCTTCCTACCGCAGAGGGCTTCATAAGGTGCCATCTCCATGCTAGCTTGATAGTTATTATTGTATGCAAATTCAATCAATGAGAGGTATTTATCCTAGCTTTCCTCAAAGTTATTAACACAGCTTCTAAGCATGTCTTCCAACGCTTGAATTACTCTCTTAGATTATTCGTCGATCTGAGGGTGAAAGGTTGTACTATACTTGCATGTAGTGTCCAATGCCTCTTGTAACTTTTTTCAAAAAGCAAAGGTAAATTTTGGATTTCAATCTGATATGATGGAAGATGGCGTGCCATGTAATCTCACTATTTCATTAATATACAATTCTGCTAACTTTGTGAGCTGATAGTTGGTTCTGATAGGCAAAAAGTGAGCTGATTTAGTCAATTTATCCATGATGATCCATATGACATTATACCGTTTCCTAGTCTGAGGCAAGCCAACCATGAAATCCATCGTAATTCAATTCCATTTCCACTTCGGTATTGCCAAAGGTTAAAGTAGGCCCAAGGAAACCTGATGTTTTGCTTTGACTTATTGACACATTAGGCATTTGGAAATATACTCTGCAATGTCCCTTTCATGCTTGGCCACCAGTAGTGCATCTTTAAGTTTTGGTACATTTTCGTACATCCTGGGTGCACAGTATATATGCTGTTATAAGCTTCCTTTATGGTATGTTGCTTCAGTTCACCAATATTAGGGACGCAAATTCTATCTTTAAAGCATAACCGGACATCATTTTTTACTACATATTTATTGTCCTTCCCCTCTTAGACTTGTGTAATGAGTGAAGTTAGTTCTTCATCTTGTGTTTGTGCTTTTTTAACTCTCTGCACCAAATCGAATTCGAGTCTTAATTTTGCTACTAAAGCACCATCATTAGCTACGGATAATCTGATGTTCATAGCCCTTAAAGCTGAGGGATAACAATTAAATTATTATTCATATACACAATCTTACTATATTAAACAGTTGGTAATTAATTCGATTAATTAGGATGTACCTGATAATGATTTCCTACTAAAGGCATCAACCACCACATTTGCCTTTATTAGGCTATAGTTGATGATACAGTCATAATCTTTTATCAACTCTATCCACCTCATTTGCCTCAAATTTAACTCCTTCTGGGTAGGTGAATATTTAAGACTTTTGCGATCAATATAGATGTAACATTTTTCTCTGTACAAATTGTAAGGCCCCTAACATGACCCAAATCTAATTTGCATATTTGAATGGGATTTTTATTTGATTAAGATTAAATTAAATGTGGAATTTGTATAAGTATGGGTCAAGAGGGGGTAAATTATCATGTTATTATGTTATTTGCATGAAAATAAAATTTTCAAGCATGGTTTAATGTTAATTAAGGGTGTAATTGAACTAAAAAGGTGTTAATTTGGGGTAAATGTATTGTTTTGGAAACTCAAGGGTCAAATGTGGATAGAAATGATTGTTTAAAGGTCAATTTGAGAGAAGGAATAAATGGATAGGTTAATGTTTGAAAGGAATTAAATGGAGAGGTTAAAGTTTAACATGTAAATTTTCAAGGGACTAAAGAGGAAATTTTCTTTGTTGGTATAAGAGGCTTGAGTTAGTGGAGATAGAGGTGTCGTGTAGTTGTGTGCTGATCGGCATGTGAAGGAGAGAAAACCAGAAAATATTTATCTCATCTTTCTCTCACTCCCATTGATTCATCTCAAGCAATTAGATGATAATTTTAGTTGGTTAATCAAGAGTACAATGTATTTAACTTAAGGTAATTAAACTATTAATTGAACCCTTCATCATCATCATCATCATCTTCTTCTTCTTCTTCTTCTTCTTCTTTTTATTTGGACTAAGAAGAACGTTAACTAAGTGCTGGAAATTTGAATGTCGATGATTTTTGTGAAGGAGAAGAGGAAGGAAGGAAGAGCAAAGGAAAGGGTATTGCTAGAGGTTGAAGACATTGGGTTTGTCAGCCAAGGTAGGGGAATTTAGGATGTTCATATTGCATGTGAAATTGATTGCTGGAACTGGGTATGATTTACAGAATTCAAAGTTATGTTTTGCTAGATTTTAACGATGTGAGGTTGAAGAAGATTGTCCTTGCCGAGTCATGAATGTCTTCACGAGTCGTGAACTTTTGTCCGACTCGTGAAGCTCTTCACGAGTCGTGCATCTTCTTCCTCTGGGAATGTTGGGTTCACTCGTGAAGATCTTCACGAGTCATGAACTTTAGTCCGACTCGTGAACCTCTTCACGAGTCGTGAAGTATAGCTTTTCTTCTCCACTCGTGAACCTCTTCATGAGACGTGAGTATTAGCCTTATAAGCTTCACTCGTGAATCTTTTCATGAGTCGAACATATCGTCATGACTGAATGACCTATTTGGAATGTTTTGCTCATAAGTTGAGCTATAGAGCAGCAAATTGAATGATTCTTTTTGCATTGGAAAATAGACTTTTATACCTAAATTTCATGTGAAGGAACCTAGACTTAAATTTGCCTTTAATTACATGGAATTTAGGATTGAATCCGGACTAAGTCCCTAAACTGCACACCGAAACAAAATTTATAGTAATGGGCATATCTTTTTGTAGAGATGTTGAAATGTTACAAAATGAAATTTTGGAAGAATTAGAGGCATGAAAGTATAACTTTGATGAAGAAATGTTGGTTTAAATCCTTCTAAATTTTACATTATAAATTGTTCTAAATTACAGTCCACATGATTTGGTTTTAAAACAGGCTATAGTATTTTTCAAATAACTCAAGCTATAGGTCAGATATGGAGATGAATTTTGATGCTCTAGAAACTAGACACGTAGGGGGATAAAATTGTGGAAGATTATCTTGACAAAAAAATGACTTTTTCCTTTCCAAATGTAATAGTTGACTTTATGATTACTAATTAAATTGAGATGAATAGTTGTTTTTATGATAGTAAAATAAATTGGACAGGACATGTAATATGACTATCGATGAAAGAATTATATGCATACATTTACATGCATTGTGTATATGAATAAAGATTAGTGATGAAATATCTAACCTACACATGTAATTAGACCTGTATATGATTGTCATATGCCTAATTGATGTGTACATATATAATCCTATGACATGAAAGTGCACATGATTTGAATGATGATAAATGCATATATTTATATTGGTAAACATGCTTATAGGAATAAGCCTACTATATGCGAATGTATCTACAGGTATGTCATTTACGATTATGTACATGAATGTATGAGCATGTAATTGCCATATGAGATAGAAAATGTTGTAGCATGACTATAAACATGCGAGAAGCTTAATGAGAACATGATCAAGTATATGATATGATGATTATATGTCATGCCTATATGTCATGATGCAAACTTATAGTCACACGAAATGGATGAGCTAATTGTGTAACTTGGCTTATGAAATGTGCATATATCTGTTTATGCACCAGAGAACTTATAGTTCTACAAGACTCTATATATGTACAAAAAGTATACTATGAATACAGTCTTAATATGTGAATTGAACATGAATATAGTTCTGCCTGCGATAGAGTTTTAGATGTGGATAGATAGGCACCTATAGGAAAATTGCAGCTGCTATAGTTTGGCCCAATTGGGGCCATAGTATATATGATCCCGTTTGGATCATGATCAGCCCCGTTTGGGTTGATAGGCGACCCCGTTTGGGTTTGCTTGACCGGTCCACAGTATAGTTTGGCCCCGTTTGGGTCTATAGATCTGATATCTTCGGATATCCTTCTTTTTGATATCGATGTGTATCCATAGTTCCCATTATCCACTGATAAAGCTAAGGTAGGCTAAACGTTATTCATAGTAATGATCCAAATTAAACAGTTAAAGTTATTTGACTAAAGATTGATGTGGTGGATTATATTATTGGTTTACCCACAGGAATTATGTTTCATTTGAATATGTTTACATGAGAAATTGCTGTCTATATGAATTATGAATATGAGAATATTTGTTACTCTTTTGGGTACAATGTTTAGGTACATGAGTATATGTTTTATGCTTTAAAGTATTGGTTATTAATGACATGATATATTGTACATGTTATTTATTATACACATTGTATGTATATTTAGATGATCGTTGTGAGTGGTCATCCATCTATAGATATTCCCCACTAAGCTTTATAGCTTAGCACGAGTTATTTATTCGTGTAGGTACCGTTACCAAGACTTTTGCTCAGGGACGATCTCTGCATTAGGAAGGGCCAACTACCGACTGTTAATCTTGATGTAGGATGTTTTTTTTGTATTAGTATTATCATATGTTTTGCTTTTATGGCTAGTTATGTTATAAGATGTATATAACTTATGAGAAAGGCTGTAACTCACAAGTAGTAAAGCTAAGATGAGTATGCGTGCATGTGATATACATAAAGCAATATTCATATAGTATAGTATGCATGATACTAAGTATGAAATATAATACAGGAATAGACTAGTAGCACATACATAAGTTTATGAACAATATGACATGATTAAGGGTAAAATGATAGATAAACAAATATATTACATAAGCATTATTAATAGTAATCAAATTATCAGATAAATAGGGTTTTGCATAGAGGGTGCTACACAAATAATGCCTCCATATCTTCAAAGCAAAGACTATGTTGGCTAGCTTTAGATCATGGGTTGGGTAGTTCTTTTCGTGATGCTTAAGTTGTCTGAAAGTGTAGACAATTACCTTACCCTCTTGCATGAGTACACAACCAAGTCCATTATTTGAAGCATCACTATAAATCACAAAATCTTGGTCAGGTACAAGTTGTGTAAGAACAGGTGCTTCAGTTAACATAGCCTTTAATTTCTTAAAGCTTTCCTGACATTTATCACTCCAAACAAACTTTGTGTTCTTTTAAAGTAATTTTGTCATAGGCACTGAAATGCTAGAAAACCTTTTAACAAAACTCTTATAATACCCAGCCAAACCTAAGAAGCTTCTGATATTTGTGACATTCTTGGGTGGCTTCCATTCCAGGATTGCTTCTATCTTTTCAGGGTCGACTCTAATTCCATCAGTTGATATAACATGGCCAAGGAAGGAAACTTTATCAAGCTAGAACTCACATTTACTAAACTTGGCATAAAGTTGCTTTTCCCTTAAGGTCTGTACGACAATTCTTAAATGTTCATCATATTCTTCCCGATTTTTAGAATAGATTAAAATGTCATCAATGATGACAATGACAAATTGATCCAAGTAAAGATGAAAAATGTGATTCATGAGATCCATAAATGCTGTCGGGGAATTTGAGAGCTCAAAAGGCATCACCAAAAATTCATAGTGCCCATATCTACTCCTAAAAGCTATCTTGGGGACGTCTATTTCCTTTACTTTCAATTGGTAATACCCCAACTTCAAATCAATTTTAGAGAAGACTCTAGTGATGGAATATGACATGGTATGATGGTGATGATAACAAAGCGAAAAAATAAAAAATTTTATCATACATACCATACAATTCCAAAGCAAGAAACGAAACATGCAATTTTAGGGTTGTAAAACTTACAACTTTAGATGAACTTCAATATTTGGTTTTGGTGATGACCAGCAATTAAGAGTGATTTATCAACCTTTGATCTTCTTTGCCAATGCCAAAAGAACAACCTTTACGCCACTCTTCTCTATGTTCATACACACAATTGCAAAGACGACTTAAAATCGAGATTGCTAGCTCTCTGTTTAAGTATCGTGTAATGGCAATTGATTGAAGCTACAAAATTTGATTTTGTACTTCTCTAAGGTTGCTATTACTACCCAATATCACAAGAGAATAAGGAATAATCCTTTCTCCTTGTGAAAAATTGGCAAAAATAAAATTGTGAGAGAGAGTTACTATTCACGCCACACAAAAATTAGGATTTTTTTTTGCTTTTCTCTATCATCCAATATATATATTATCTTATTTATTAAGTGATAAATCTCAAATATACTACCTTAGGATAATTAATATTAGCTAAAGATAATTAATATTTGCCTTTATCACTTAATTAAAATAAGTAATATTTATTGATAAAAACTCTTTTAATTTATCCAAGATAAAAACAAAAGACATATTAATCAAATTAACCACTTAATTAAACAGGAATATACAAGACATATTAATCAAATAAACTACTTAATTAATATAAAGGATATGCCAAAATTCCTTGATTTCTCTCTAGGAATTTCGGCCAATAGTATTCCTATTTAAGTGATTTATTTGATCATAATTCTTTTAGGCTTTAAAAATCAATTAATTAAATTAATACAAGACATTTAATTAATTGAAATTAAACCTTGTGGGCTGAATTTCTCTCTCTCATGGGCCAAGGTCCAATAGCAATCTAATAATCCATTACACACATTAATTTGACTTTAATTAAAAGCCCAAATTAATGCCCAATACTTAATTTAAATATTTTAAGCCCAATGCTTTATGTGCGATCCTATAGGTCCATTTAATGTTGGCAATGAATTAATAAATTAATTCAAAGGCTATAAATATTCTCTAGCAAGATATTATAGCATTCCAAATTAAATGAAAATGCACATGGAATTTTGTGACCTAATGCAATTTTACATAGTCCCTTACCCAAAAATATTAGAATTAATATAAGGCATGAAACTAGTCACCCTTATATAAATTAATTCCTTTCTTGATATTCTAGTGACACTGAACTCTCAGATAAATAATGATTACTCATTATTTCATCGGTATGGCCATACACTTCTCAGTTCACTGATCAAGTGGCCGATGATATTTTCTCTCTTATTGAGAGGGGTAATCCCTTCACTTCTCCCATGCTCTCTAACATGAATCAATGTATACCCAAGCATACCCATACTTGTCACTCTGTTACGAGCACATTAGGTGTATGTCAAAGTATACAGTAATACATAAAGAGTTTCATAGAGATTTTAGGTCTAAGAACTCCAATGCAAAACTTGCATATGAGAAACACTTATGACTTATACCATGTAGTGTTCTCATAAATAGATCGAATCCAGATACCATGTTCTAAACATGTATCTATGATCTCTGATTGACACTCTTGTCCTTATGATCCGTAAGATAAAACTCAACTTATCAGAGAGAGCATACTAGTCTTAATTCATTGTTATTCCCATAACAATGATTGACTAGGGATATTTAGAATGATGTCTCTTTTGTTTCAAGGTCTTACAACCATATGCCTCACACATGATAACTTAAACTGAAACAACATTCTTAGATACTTCTATCAATTGATATACACAGGAATACAAAAGATAAAACAAATGCCTCATTTATTAACTCAAATGTTTTATTACAATCTATTGGGGCTAGGGCTTACACTAACATCTAGCGCCCCTTAACTAGTCAAATAGGTCATCAATTTGTGGCAATGGATATCTATTTTTCACAGTGACCTTATCCAACTGTCTATAATCTATGCAAAGTTGGAGGAAGTCTTCCTTCTTCTTGACAAACAGCACTGGTACACCCCAAGGAGATACACTAGGATGTATGAAACCCTTCTTAAGAAGTTCTTGTAGTTGGATCTTCAATTCTTTAAGCTCCGTAGGCGACATTTGGTATGGTGCAATAGATATGGGTGCAGTACTAGGTAGTAGGTCAATAGAAAACTCCACTTTCCTTGGTAGACCTAGTAGGTCGTTAGGAAAAATATCTTGGAACTCACATACAATCTATATATCTGAAATTTTAGGTTGTCCCTTTTAGCTTCAAGTACACAAGCTAAGTAGGCTGTACACCCCTTCCTAACAAGCCTTGTTGCTGCTGTGGCTGATATAATATTTGAAAGAAAATTTGACCTCTCACCAGTGACTGTAATCTCATCATCATCATGCATTATAAAGGTAATCCTTTTAAGATGACAATCTACCATGACATGATGCCTAAACAATCAATCCATTCCAAGGATTACATCAAATTTCAGAAAAGGTAACTCGATTAAATCACCAGGAAATTCTTGACCTTGTATTCCTATTGGACAGTTTTTGAAAAATTTACTCACTACCAAACTATAACCTAGAGAATTTGTAACCACAACTTCGTGATTAAGGGTGTTGACACGCAAACATTAATCATCAGGTAATGAAGTACATATATATGAATAGGTAAATCTCGGATCTATTAATGCATGTACAGGTATGTCAAAAATAGTAAAAGTACCCATAGACACCTGTTTTCATCAAAACCCCATGATAAGAAAATTTTGAAACACTTTTAACAATCTCTACGCTACCATCCATCTCCAATTCAAACCCCAACACAACAATTTTTGCTCTTCCTCATATATTTGTAAATCACAAAAATCCAAAAGCATGTAAAGCAAGACATAAATGATTCTTGCTACTTTATAATTTACAATATGTCGATCCATAATATTTACATATAACTTTAATTCTCCAAGTATGGTGTACATGTCAACAAAATAACAAAGAGTAACAAAAGAGCTGTTGCGCTTCCATCTCAGAATTTTTTTGCTTCATTATGGTGGTTCGAGCTCTTTTGGTGTGGATCCTTTAATGACTTGCTCCAAAATCTTCTCCTGACCTATGCGCAAAAATAAAACCACGCCTAAGCACATAGCTTAGTGGTGTTCAAGCAATTATATTTTTTCAATAAAATCGAATTTATTTAAATAAAACATATGAATTAAATAAAATAGAGAAATAATATGAATCAATAACTACACATATTTCACTTAAACGAAAGTGACGATAAAATTCTCAAAAATCATAATCATATTATTTTTGTGGGATTCGCGTTTTGTTTCATCACGCATTTCTAGGTTTATGGTTCAGAAATATCCAAAAAAATAAAGAGATAACCAGTTAATTATTTTTATCTAAAAACAAATTAATAATTAGTTAGATGTTGAATATTCATAGTTTGCATTGCCCTAAGTAAAAATCTGGCAAAATTGTAAGACGAGTTGGATAATGGGAATAAAATGCAGGACCGAGTTCTCGGAACCATATGGTCCATCAACATCATTGTCATCATAATCAATATTTAAATGTTCATACATGTAAAAATACATGCGCACACACACACACACACACACACACGTGTGGACTGAGTTCTTGAAACCATGCAACCCACTGATGCAATCAATTATACTCACCGGATAAGCTCTTGGAGCCGTGCATCCAGTAACCACATTAAGATGCAGTACTGCTACATTTTCCCCTAATTGGCATATCAATCTTATCCTATTACTCCAATTCCTATCTAGTTTTTACTAAGTGCAATTATGTATTTCCTAGTCTCCATTAACTAAATTACAGCATTATTTCTAATTAATGTTTACCCATTTTATTTAACTAAATTATTCCTTTTAAACTCTGTATTTCATACACTTAATATTATCCATTTAATTATCTTGTAGGATCCAATTTATCATGAAGCCTTTATGGCTTACTAATTAATTATGCATCATTCACAAGTATAGGCCTAAGTAATTAGCCACACATATCACATTATTACTTGCACCCACACCTATGCTCTATTATATACCTCTTAATTCATCAATACTACTTTAACTTATGATCCCTTGCTTACTTATATAATTCGATCACCATCTTTTTCTCTAATTAGGTTCAAACTTGTGTAACTAGGAGGTATATAATTAACTAACAAATTTTATTTTTATCATAAGGCTACAATTCACAATGATTTTGTACAACCATATTAGCCTCCTGATAAGAAAATTTCAAAACACTTCTAACGATCTCTACCCTACCATCTATCTCCAGTTCAAACCCCAACACAACAATTTTTGCTCTTCCTTTTATATTTATAAATCACAAAAATCCAAAAGCATGCAAAGAAAGGCATAAATGATTCTTTCTACTTTATAGTTTACAATATGTTGATCCATAATATTTATATATAGCTTTAATTCTGCATGTATGGTGTACATGTCAACAAAATAACAAAAAGTAAAAAAGTAACAAAAGAGTTGTGGTGCTTCTACCTAAAAATTTTCTGCTTCACTGTGGTGGTTCGAGCTCTTTTGGTGTGGATCCTCTAATGACTTTCTCCAAAACCTTCTCCTAACCTGCGCACAAAAAAAAATGACGCGTTAAGCACATAGCTTAGTGGTGTTCAAGCAATTCTATTTTTCCAATAAAATCAAATTTATTTAACTAAAACATATGAATTAAATAAAATAGAGAAATAATATGAATCAACAACTACATATATTTCACTTAAACGAAAGTGAAGATAAAATTCTCAAAAATCATAATCATCTTATTTTCATGGGATTCGCATTTTGTTTCATCACGCCTTTCTAGGTTTATGGTTTAGAAATATCCAAACTAATAAAGAGATAACCAGTTAATTGTTTTTATTTAACAACAAATTAATAATTAGTTAGATGTTAAATATTCATAGTTTGCATTGCCCTAAGTAAAAATTTGGTAGAATTGTAAGACGAGTTGGATAATAGGAATCAAATGCAGGACTGAGTTCTCAGAACCATGCGGTCTATCAACATCATTGTCGTCGCAATCAATATTTAAATGTTTGTACATGTAAAAATACACACACACACACACACACACACACGTGTGGACTGAGTTCTTGAAACCATGCAGCCCGCTGATGCAATCAATTATACTCATCGGATGAGCTCTTGGAGCCGTGTAGCTAGTAACCACATCAAAATGCAGTACTGCTACATTTTATCCTAATTGGCATGCTAATCTTATCCTATTACTCCAATTCCTATCTAGTTTTTACTAAGGGCAATTATGTATTTCCTAGTCTCCATTAAATAAATTACAATGTTATTTCTAATTAATATTTACCCATTTTATTTAACTAAATTATTCCTTTTAAACTCTACATTTCATACACTTAATATTATTCATTTAATTATCGTGTAGGATCCTAATTTATCATGAAGCCTTTATGGCTTACTAATTAATTATGCATCATTCACAAGTATAGGCCAAAGTAATTACCCACACATATCACATTATTACTTGCACCCATACCTGTGCTTTATTATATACCTCTTAATTCGTCGATACTACTTTAACTTATGATTGCTTGCTTACTTATATAATTCAATCGCCCCTTTTTTCTCTGATTGGGTTTAAACTTGTGTAACTTGGAGGCATATAATTAACTAACAAATTTTATTTTTGTCATGAGGCTACAATTCACAATGATTTTGTACAACCATTTTATTTTTGTCATGACCCACAAATTATCTTCTTACTTTCAATTTTACCCCATCATATGCTATCTCTTATAAAATTGACCCCACTCATTTATTATTTTTAACATTGACCTTTAAGTTTATATCCTATTTTAATTAAGTCCTCAAACGATTTTTCCCTTTTTAATTATACCATTATAAAATTCATAACATATAATTCACACATTCATCACATAGCTAATTACAACCTAGTTACACTTATATCCCAATTGATCCTTGAAATAAAATATTATTTCAATTACACACAAAAATAAACAACTAGTTTATCCTTCAATATATAAACTTATAATAATTCATCTAATTAAGCTTGATTAAACATTAATAATCGGAATGATGTCCTTGAATTCTACTAGGGCCTAATTTGGGTCCTCACAAATCTCTCCCCCTTAAGGCATTTCGTCCTCGAAATTCATACATTGCTATACCTTTATGTCTATCACAAGCATCTTTGATCTCATACTTACTTTACCATCTTCTTTTCTCACTTTTTATTTGACCTTATCTCCAAATAAGGGCAACCGTATCATACTGTTATATCATTACGATGCTTAATGTATATCTTGTTAGTTTCCCTATTCAGTTGGGGCCTGTACATGTAGTATGATGCTTGATGCTATGCTCATGTGTGAATAATGCTTTTGTGTATGCAATAAGATGCAAATGCATTCTCTCGTGTGCTGTATATGTTTTTGCCCCAACCCATGTATAATGTTTTGTCAACTGCCCATGCCTGTTAAGAATTCACTGACAGGTATACATAGCATCGTAATTCACCCAATTTCCTCAAAGCAACTTCACATATGAAAGATTTTATTCACAATACCTAAACTATTTCTCCAAAACCATATTAGCACACTTATACTATATTCTATTAACACACTTGTACTATAATCCAAACACTAATCATATTAGCATTTCTTTATCATTTACTTTTTAATCCAAAGTTATGATTTTATTAATATGCCATCATAGAGTACTCTTTATGTATTCCCTCAATGCATTTGTACTATAATTCACCTAATGGTCAAATATGCACAATATCCTCAAAGTTCCACCATATCAAAACATTCCTAAAAGCATTAAATTCATTACCATAATAAGAAATTATTATTGTGAATGAGCAAATATTAAGGAAGAAAAGATAAATACCAATATCTCCTTCGATGACATCCTGCTTTGATGAAACCTCAATTTTACCGGTCTGAACCGATACTATCAGATGTATAGATTTGTCTCTTTCACTACGATCTATCTCTTCTATCTGAGGTACATTAGAAATGACAAGATTCGTTTCATTCTTTGATGATAACTTACCTTTCCTTGGCAACACTGGACAATGAGCCATAAAATGATCTGTTTTACCACATCTAAAACAAGCCCTTTTTAAAGCTCTACAAGTACCCCAATGATTCCTTGTGCAATGCAAACATTTAGGAACTTGAATCCCTCGACTTTTCCCTGCCAAACGTTGTGTAGAATGGAATGTGTTTCTAGAAGAACTTAATTTCAATATCTTATTTCTTTTTCCTAGCTCCCTCTTATCCATATTCCCGTCTCGACTTCTTTTGTTCTCATTATTCCTATCAACCTCTTTTGATACTCCAGGCTCAGTTAACTCTTGTAAAATCTGATTCAAGATGCAATTCATTTTCTTTAGTTCCTTTAATATAGAAATAGACATCTCAACATGAGTTACATTCATAGGATCGAGGACAAATAAGTTCAATGCCTCGGAATTGCTGACTTTAATGATCTCTTTTCCAGTTTCTTTCAGTTTATCCATCTTTAATCTATACAAAACAAAACCAAGATATCTGCATTAGGCCAACACACTAAAACTTCCATATAACAATTACTCTAAACACTTATAGCCCAGAAACGGCTAAACCTAAGCTCTGATACCACTAATTGTAGCACCCTTACCCTATACTTAGCTATAACACTTTATTTAGCATTAATTAAGCATGCTTATCATAACATTTCATCTGTTATTCTACTAAACAGATATCTAAAAGTTAACTATTAGGAGCTTTACTTATAGGTGCATCTCATTAACATCAAATATTACATAAACAAAGCATCTATAGTAATTACAAAATTTCCAACATAATTAATGTTTCCATAACTACAAAATATAAGGACAAAAAAAAGACTCTATTATCAATCTTCTAAGACTTGTGTTGGCCAACCTGCTGCAGATATCAGTCCTGGAAGAAAGTCCTGTTCTCACAACCTACACGGATAAACAAGAATCCATGCTAAGCTATAAAGCTTAGTGGGGAACACAAAATATGACAAATGACCACTCACAGTGGTCGCTAACAAGCATACATTATGAACTATATGTATAACTTATGCCCAATTAAAAAAAAACAAAATGCAGACAAGAGTCCACACATGATAACAAAATGACTTAATGATAGTAAATTTGGCATTGATGCTTTATATACACAACATTTAATCATATAAGCATATTTATCCTTTAGACTTGCGTTTCATTCATTGAATGATATATCACTGTTTATACTCAGTCATTCCTTCCACTTACTACACACTTTAACATATACTAGGAATATATATATATATATATATATATATATATATATATATATATATATATATATATATATATATATATATATATATATATATATATATTCCTAGTATATGTTAAAGTGTGTAGTAAGTGGTATATATATATTCACATATAAGCTTATGATCAATAGGGACATATGCATATTCAAAAGTAAGATAGAGCATTAGTACAATGAAAGTTTATCATTTATCAATCTAGAAATATATTCGTAATACTTATTGTACCAAAATTTCTAGCTCGCTTCCATCTCAAATACCATTATCATGTGAACTTTATCACTTGTAAATCTGTAAATATTTTATGTGCATGCACAAGATATTATACATCAATTCTCAATAAAGAGCAAGAACGAGTAGATATAGGGAAAACATATAACCCAATGTATTAATTGAAAAGCAATCACCAACATGAATACCTATACATAACTCTTATATTCCATTGCTATAGAAAACACTTATTTCAGAAAACATTTTTCATAGCTTTCATACATGATGAATCTTGCAAGTCATTTATCTACCTCAAGCAAGCAACATATTACTATAGAAAACATACTATCTCTAATATAGTCCATAACTAGATATTAGTGATGCACTAGTTCATTTATATAACTCTGTACATACTATTTCTATATGCGATAATCATGCATAAGTGTATATCGCAGCATTTCCATATGTGATGAAAAAGAATTTCACTTATAAATTAGATTATGAAATTAATTTATGAATTGTCATGCTTCATAAAACTTTAAGTTAAACATCAAACTTTTCTTAACTTTGGTATAAAGCCTGCACTATTCTAAAGAGGTGGATAATGGGTTATACGGTAGCACCCGAAGGTACAAGTCTGTTTAGTCACCCAAACGGGGTTGACTACAACCCAAACGGGATTGAATATGATCCAAATGGGACCATGTCTATTTAGTCACCCAAACGAGGTTAACTACAACCCAAACGGGATTGAAACTATTGCAGCTGCAAGGTACCCTTGTAGGCATGCCTATCTATCCACTTCCTAGACTCAACGAAAGCAATAAAATCTATTTACTTTATCTTTTTTTATTCATTCATATTATTATATGCACATGTATACTCTTGTATAACTATAAGCAATGTACTCATAAAAGCGCTCATGTGTAACTTTTTGTAAACCTGTGAACATTTCACTGTTGGGTATTACTATTCTTTTCTTGTAATCCTATTCAATCATGTAACTATTCTGTATGTCAAGACTATACTTATATAATGCCATTTTTACCCGTACATAATCATGTAAAAATATATATCTTCTCTAGTACATATACATATATGCACAATTCATAAACACTTTATAAAATTTTCTCATATAATAATCACATTACAAGACACTCCTTCTCTAATGCATACACTTGTATAAATAGTCTCATATAACATTGCCATTATATACTTTAATAAAATTTCTATAATGGAGTCTATAACACTGTAGATCTGTATTTTAGCATGCTAACATGTGACAACACATATGCTTAATCATGTCATTTCAATTAAGTAAAGACATATTCATACATTTTACTTTTCTTTGAATCATTACTCTAAAACATCTTTCAAAATTCAAACCCAATCATGTAAGATCATATTATATGTTTACATGTTCACATATAATCTACAAATCACATTACTTCTTTCTACAAGTAAAGTTGACATTTCAAACTATAAGTATCATAGTAACTTCAAGAGATCAATAAAAATTATGTATAATCATTTAGATGTTTACATATATATACCTATATATATATATTACATTCATGTAATCATGTGATAGTTGTACATTAAAAACCTCCATTTATCATATTTAAGCATTTCTTAACTTCATAGTATAGATGCATGCATCAAATAAACATTTACTCCATTATTAACAAATATGTACATGAAAGCATATTTGCATAACAACAACCATATACATAAGTTTGATCACATATGAATATTTATATATCATTAACAACAATCCTTACTTAGTTATAAATATAAATATATGTAAACCTTTATCAACAATCATATTACATGCCATACTTAATTCAATGTGCTTCCATATAACTATGAATTTATCATAACAACATGTAGTTAATCTATACATATGTAATCATAACTTGATTTACATTCTTAGTTACATGTATTTCTATGCTAGACATTGCTTAATGATAACTGAGCATATATCATCATAAGAGTACATACATACATTAACCTTGCATATAACAATCATGTTCAAATTTAATCATAAATATATGTTAGATATATTCATCACTAGTCGTTACCTATACACACGTATGAATGTATATGTGTACATGTAATCTTGTATTTAATAGTCATATTACATGCCCTATCCAATTCATTTTGTAATCACATAAATACATATTTAGCTTAACTAATTGAAAACTATAAAATTAAATACGTTAAAGAAAATCTGCACAGGGCAGCATTCTGAACTTGACTTGTGAGCCACATTTGAAATTGAAGATGTCATTTTTAGGCAAAATGATCTCTACAATCTCACTCCCCTATATGTATAGTTTCTAGAGAATTAAAATTCATCTTAATATCTGACCTATAGCTCGAGTTATTGGAAAAATACTATAGGCTGTTCATAGAACCAAAACAGGGTGGGCTGTCACTTAAAAAAATTCATAACGTAAATTTGAGAGGGATTTAGATCAACATTTCTTCATCAAAGTTATACTTTCATGTCTCTAGTTTTACCAGAATTTTATTTTGTAGCAGTTCATCATCTCTTCAAAAAGTTATGCCCATTATTGTAAATTCTATTTCTGTGAGCAGTCCAGGGGACTAGTCTGGATTCAACCCTAAATTCCATATACTTAGAGATAGATTTAAGTTTAGATTTCTTCATATGAAATATAGGTATGGAAGTCTAGTTTGCAACGCAAAAAGAATCACTCAATGTTCTGATCTATAGCTCAAATTATGAGCAAAATAATCTAGATAGGTCAATCAGTCATGAAGGAACGTTCTACTCGTGAAGAGACTCACGAGTGAAGCAAAAAGAATAAAATTCACGACTCGTAAAGGGGGTCACAATAGTATAAAAAGGGCTATATTTCATGACTCGTAAAGGGATTCATGAGTCGAACAATATTTCACGACTCGTGAAGATATTCACGAGTGAGAATCCAGCATACATGAGTTACCCAGGGGAACATGGTGCACGACTCGTGAAGGGCTTCACGAGTCAGACAATAATTCATGACTTGTGAAGAGCTTCATGACTCGGCAAAGACACTCACATTTGATTCTGTTCTTCATCTCGTTTCGATAAAACCCAGAAAATAATAACCCTAAATTTCTGTCACTAAGTCAAAGGAATCACAACATATTCCAACAAATACTTTCACATGCAATATGAACAACCCTAAATTCTCATACCTTGGCTGAAAATCCCTTTGTCTTCAACCCTTTGCAATTTCCTTTCCTTTACTCTTTCTACCCTCCTCTTCTCCTTCACAAACATCATCATTCAATTAAAATTCCAGCACCTTACTCTACCATTACCTCATCAAAAAGAAAAGAAGAAGGAGAAGAAGAAGATGTCATTTAATTGAAGTTATTACCTTAATTTGATGCACAATTTCTCTTGATTAATCATCACATGCAAGAATTTCTTCTTTGGTTTCTTTAAGAGATTAACCATGAACACATGAGAGAGAGCAAAGAAGAATTTCTGTAATCTCACTCTCTAAATGCCGTTCCTCTCTCCCATATCTTCTCTTTCATGTGAAATATAATATATATATAGTGGCAAGGTAAATTTCTTTCTTAGTCCCTCAAGATTTTGCATGTTCCACTAACTTCTCTCAATTTCTTGCATGTTACACCTTTGCCTCTCAATTTCTTGCATGTTTAACATTGACCCAAACATTTTATAATTCTCTTAAATCAACCCCACTTAAAGCTTCTTTCAACATTGACCCACAAATTATCTTCTTACTTTCAATTTTACCCCATCATATGCTATCTCTTATAAAATTGATGCCACTCATTTATTATTTTTAACATTGACCTTTAAGTTTATATCCTATTTTAATTAAGCCCTCAAACTATTTTTCCCTTTTTAATTATACCATTATAAAATTCATAACATATAATTCACACATTCATCACATAGTTAATTATAACCTAATTACACTTTTATACCAATTGATCCTTGAAATAAAATTTTATTTCAATTACACAGAAATAAACAACTAGTTTGTCCTTCAATATATAAACTTATAATAATTCATCTAATTAAGCTTGATTAAACATAAATAATCGGAATTATGTCCTTGAATTCTACTAGGGCCTAATTTGGGTCCTCACATTCATTCTCTCCTTAAATCTTTCCTATATTTATTAAATAAATAGTTTAAGAAGCTTACTTGTTTATCAATGGAGGAAATTTGACACTAAAGGAGGAGTTAGCACCATTGAGGATAAAAAGAGGGGAGAGAGAGGTGGGAATAAGGAGAGAAGAAAAGGAGTGGTCAGTGGCTGTTGGAGGCGTGGGCGGGCATTGGCCAGCATCGAGTTGAGGAGGTGGCATCGGGTTAAGAAGAATGGAGAAGAGAGAGTGAAAATGGTGGCTACAAAAGAAGGAAAAAAGGAAGAAAAGAAAATAGAACTCGATGGTTCCATTAGGTAAGGGGGTGGGGGTGGGGGTGGGGGGGGGGGTTTAAAAGAATTGTCAAAATTACTTCGTTTTGGCAATTTCCTATTTTAGTCCCTCCAACCCAAAATAACTCCATTTAGGCCTTAAAATTTTCCGCTCTTAATACAATTAAGTCCCCAATTAGAATATAAATATCAATTTAATTTAAAAGTTTTTTTGACACACCTCAACTACACTTATTATTATTATTATTATTATTATTATTATTATTATTATTATTATTATTAGCATTATTATCATCATAATCATCATCATCATCACTGGGTCTATTTATTTATTACTCGGGTAACTCAAGTAAGGATGCTACAAAGGCAATCAAATTCCTGCATGAAAATTATTATAAAAGTTATTAAAAAGATTTTAATGCAAGAATATAAATATTTTATTCTATAAATAAAAATTAATGATGAGAGAAATGCATTTTCATGAGATCATCATCTACATTTGATCTCCTTTCTGTTGATGCCTTTGAAGTTGGATTATTCCTTGCATATGATGTAAAAAGATCATACAACTTATCATTAATTTCTTTACATTCATATTTAACCGTACTCTCATATCTGAATAACTTTCTATAAGAAAATATTAAAAAATCCAACTTATAACAAGGATCCATAATAACGACAAAGGACAAAATGGCATTATAGCAGTCCTAATACTTCTCAAACTTATCCAACATCAAAGTAATCATAATCTGAATGCATTGATCTTCACTTCTTATCCCCTCTAACAACAAGAGATGAATTCTCAAGACATTATAAAAGTACAAATTTAAGGTGGCATAACGAGTTCTTGAGAAAAGATTAGTAATATCTTGAAAATGTTTCAAAATACTATGTATTTTTTCAACTAAACTCCACTGATCATTAGTTAGATTCCAAATATACATTGAGTCAACAAAGGTCAAATGTGAAAAAGCTTTCTGATAAAAAATGACCTTATCAAGCATCTCAGAGGTGGAATTCTACCCCATGGGACAATCCAAATACAATCCTTTAAAATAATCAAGACCTACTCGATCTTCACATTCAACAAACTTTATTCTCCTAGCTTCTAACCTATTCACATATTTCACCCCTCTTTGATAGATATAATTGATTGGTCAATCAACTTTAAATCCTTTTGAATAATAAGATTTAGGATATGAGCTCCATAATGCACATGGAAAAAATCACCATTACAATGCAAACTAAGTTGATCTCTCAATAATTCTTGTATGTTGTCATTATTCCATGCATTATCTAAAGCAATTGTAAATATCTTCTTCTCTATTTCCTAAAATTTTAACTTTTCATAAACTTTTTCATGCAATAGAGAAGCAGTGTGTGGAGGAGAAAAATGACAAAAGTTCAATATCTTACACATAACTTTCAATCTTTGTCCACATAATGAGTAGTTAAGTAAAGATAACCCTCAGAAATGCATAAGGTCCATACATCACAAATAAAGCATATCCTACAGGGTACTTCAGCCAAAGTATTCTTAAGAATATCTTATTCCCTCTTATGTATTTTCAAATAATATATTTTTGCTGTATTCCTACATATCGATTTCACATCTTGGTTTAAATATGTATGAATACTTTTATTTGCTTCATGTTCAGCAAAAGTAAAAGTGTACCTATGCCTAATTATAGCTAAGGCTACACATTATTTGTACACATCTTGGTCTATCTTGTGTTTTATTTCACTAGACACCACGACATCAAATTTAGGACATACCTTTAAATGATGCCTTAAACTAGAAGTACCATATGTAGAATCAACAATATATTCTTTTGAGCAATGCTTGCACTTTTCTTAATTCCTTAATTGCTCTAAAAATTTTCTAATTTTAATATTTTCCTTTATTCACTTGTTTTATCTACAAAAATTCTTATTTAATATAGATTTCACTATTAACTTTGATTTAGAGTAAAACTTCATTTTACCCTATAATGTTTCCATTCTTTTCATAATTGTGTTTCAACCTTCATCTTTTGCTAATTCTCTTTTAAATCCTTAACATTTGTTAAAATAACATTTAAATCTTATTTCTCCTCCGTCGGGATTTATTGGTTACATGCATCTCATACATAAGCGAAATTTAAAATTTTTAACCAATAGATTTGATCTTGCCATGAATTTACAATATACATGTTAATGAGAATAAAAAGAATCACCTTTGATTTTTGTTGTACAGTTGATTTTCCTTCTTACTGGGTTGTCGTATACCACAGTGTCTAAAATCGAACACCTCCAATGAGTAATCCACACTAGAGAAGGATTGAATGAACCAACAAAGGAAGATAACAAGGGCTGGCCGAAATTCCCTAGATGCCAGCAAGGGGAGTGGCCACTAGGGTTGAGAGAAAAGAGAGAAAAATGTTTTCTCTTAATTGTTCACACTTAACCCTAAAACCCTATCACTTGGATTTTTATAGTTAGGTTAAAAATCTAACTTGGGCTTATAGAATTATTAATAATTTATTTGGGCTCAATTAGATCCAATTTAAGCCCTTTAACAAAAGACTATGCACAAAACCCACAAACTAGGCCCTTTGTGCATATACTTGGATTTAATTATCCAAATGAATTCCAAATCCAACCAAATTAAATAGTAGGCTCCATAACACTTATGAAATATATTTAATTTATTTTGGTCTAAGAATTAAGCCACTAAGGCCTTCTTTTTGTAGTTGGCATGTAACCCTTCCTCTAGAGGGTTTCTATACCAACTTCACTTCTTTGGGCCTCTTTAATTCCCCCAATGAATCTGTTAATTATTATATCAACCCTATAACACTTATATTCCAATAATAATTAATTATGAAATACATTATTTCAATTAGGTCTATTTTACAAAAACATTTTTAAAAAGTTCATCGAACAATTTTACTTGATCATAATTAATTAAACTCTTTAATTAATTATTATCTTATTCACTTCTCTTATCCTTGTCATTTTACCATTTTATCCTTTTTCTCTATATGTGTGTAACCTATTGCATTCCTGTCCATATTGGTAGTATAATATATAATTGTGAGTTTTATTCAAAACTCACTTGATTTAAACTTCTTTAAATCAATTTATCAATCCCTATTGATGTTTATGATACACTATTATACAAATCATGAGAGGCCTCTAGCTAGACATCATGACTACCCAAATGTCAGGAAAGTCAAGTGGTTTGACTATAGCCTTCCATAGAAACAGTTACCGTGCAATTACTCCTTTCACCACTCTTATCTCAATTAGATTATGAGTATGGATTTCTGTTAACTCATATAAATCTAATTATGTATGTTCTATTAATTTATCCATTGTTACCAAAATGTCCTTCATGGATCTCTATCCATCCTGGCATATTACTCTGGCCAGAGATTATCTGAACAAGGCAATTATATAATCATACGAGATAACTTCCCTTAATAAATTTTGGATGGTGAATCCTTTGTCGATCACTCAACTATCTTCAAGTAGGTCATGATATACCCAATCTCCTAACTATGTTCACCCCCAGTTGGAAGTAATCAGTTATGGAGTCAAAATATACCACTTGCTACTTAAGATAACTTTGGTGATCTCAAGTCTAAGGATACTTGCACAACTACTATGAAGAGATTCCTCACTGACATATATTTAATATCCATGTGAGGATTCTCTTTTTAGGTCTCCAATGAACTTGTTCTTCTAACAAGCATCTACATGTTAGCTTTGATTATCTTCCATAATCACAGTTATGAGAACCACTGCTTGAACCATTCAAGAAGCATAACATGTGCTAGTCTGTCTGAATTAATAATGTCCTGTCTTGTTAATTCTATGACTAGAGATATTTAGATATTAACACATTTGCATGCAATAGACATCTCATATCATGAACACTTTCATGATAGCATTTACACTGTGTTTATAATATCTAGAACTTCATTTATTAATTTAAGATTTACAAACTCATGTATTTAAACATAGCATTAATAAATGAATGATGCCTTTTATTAAGAATATGAATTCATACATATAAAATACATCCCTTTTACGTGGGCTCTAGGGCAGTCTCTCTAATAATCTCCCACTTGCACTAGAGCCAATCACTCATATGTCTTAGACCCATGCTATTTATATGGTGATCGTGCTAAATCTGGAAAAGTGCTTTAATGAGGGGATCCGCCACATTATCATCTGTGGGGACCCTTTCTATTTTCTCATCTTTTCTAGCTACTATTTCCCTTATAAGATGGTAGCGTTTGAGAACATTCTTGGATTGCTGATGAGACTGTGGTTCCTTTGCTTGCGTAATGGCTCCATTGTTGTCATAATGTAGAGGAATCAGATTAATAATGCTAGGCACCACTCCTAGTTCAGATATGAACTTCTTGATCCAGACTGCTACTTTGGCTACTTTCGAAGCAGCAATGTACTCAGCTTCTGTCGTGGAATCAGTAGTTGTTTCTTGTTTGTAACTTTTCCAACTAACTGCCCCTCCTTCTATTATGAATACATAACCAGATTGTGATTTACAATCATCTTTGTCAGATTGAAAACTGGCATCTGTATACCCATTTACTTCCAAACTGCCCTCTCCATATACCAAGAATATATCCTTAGTCCTTCTCAAGTACTTAAGGATATTCTTGACAGCTGCCCAGTGTTCCTCTCCAAAATTGGATTGGAATCTGCTTGTGACACTCAAAGCAAATGCTACATCTGGATGTGTACATAATATAGCATACATGATAGAACCAATTGTAGATGCATATGGTATTCTATTCATGCTCTCTCTATCCTCTAGTGTCTGCGGACACATAGTCTTAGAAAGGTATTTTCCTTGCACCATGGGTATAAACCCTTTCTTAGAGAGATCCATGATCAACATGTCATCTACATATAGAACTAGGAAGACAATTGCACTCCCACTGAGCCTTTTATATACACAAGGTTCATCTTTATTTTGTGAGAAACCAAACTCTGTGATTGTCTCATTGAATCATATGTTCCAGCTCCTAGAGGCTTGCTTCAATCCATAAATGGATCTTTGAAGCTTGCATACCTTTTTGTCATTTCATGATGTGAACCCTTCTGGTTATGTCATATACACATCCTCAGCAAGATTTCCATTTAGGAAAGTTGTCTTCGCATCCATTTGCCAAATCTCATAATTATAATAAGCTACAATGGCTAAAAGTATTCTTATAGATTTAAGCATCACTACAAGAGAAAAGGTTTCATCATAGTCAATACCTTCTTTTTTATGATAGCCTTTTGCTACTAAGCAAGCTTTATAGGTAACTATATTACCTTCCATGTCGGTATTCTTTTTAAAGACCCATTTGCACCCTATGGGTTTTATCCCTTCAGGTGGTTGAGTTAAAGTCCATACTTTATTCTCATACATGGAGTCCATTTTAGACTGTATAGCCTTAAGACATAAAGCACGTTTTGAACTGTTCAAAACTTCTTAATAGCTTGTAGGCTCATTGTCCTCTACTATAGTTATGCCTCTATCCGTATCAATGTGAAATTCATATCTCATAGGGATAGAACACATCCTAGTAGATCTTCTAGGATTTTGTGTATAATCAGGTTCAACTGTAATCTCATCATTATGAAATTCAGTCTTGGGTTCAATCGGTTGATCTACTTCTATTTGTGGATCTTAAACTTAACCAAGTTCAATTTTACTCCCACTGTCCTCTCATAGGAGAAATTCTCTTTTCAAGAAGACAACATGCCTTGAAACAAATACCTTTTGTTCTAAGGGATGATAGAAATAATATCCAAATGTTTCTTTCGAATATCCCACAAATAAACATTTGTCAGACTTAACATCCAGTTTGTCTGACACTGTCCTCTTCACATAAGCAAGACAACCCTATACTTTCATATGAGAAAGCATGGGTTTCTTGTTATTCCACATCTCATATGGAGTAACATCAACCGATTTACTAGGAACTCTATTTAACACATAAACAACAGTTTCTAGTGCATATCCCTAAAAGGACTTAGGCAAGTCTGCTTGGTTCATCATGGATCAAACCATATCTAATAGTGTTCGATTTCTCCTCTCAGATACACCATTGTGTTGTGGTGTATATGGTGGATTCCATTGAGATAAAATCCCATTATCTCTAAGATAATCTTGAAATTATTGGCTTAAGTATTCTCCACCTCGATCTGATCTAAGTATTTTAATACTCTTGCCAAGTTGTTTCTCTACTTCATTTCTGAATTCTTTGAACTTTTCAAATGCTTCTGATTTATATTTCATTAGATAGATGTATCCAAACCTGGAATAATCATCTATGAAAGTAATGAAGTAGGAGTAACCTCCTCTGGCATGTGTAGTCATTGGACCACATACATCTGAATGTATTAAGTCCAAAACCATTTTAGCTCATTCTCCTTTACCAATAAAGGGAGCTTTTGTCATTTTTCCCAATAAACAAGATTTGCATGTATCAAATGATTTATAATTAAATGATCCCAAATCACCTGATTTTTGTAATTTGGTCATGCATTTCTAATATATATGGCCTAAATGACAATGACATAAATATGAGGTATTTAGATTATCTTATTTCATTCTCTTGGTATCCACATTATGCACTTATTTAATTAAATGAAGAACAAATATACCATTCTCAATGATAGCTTTTTCATAAAACATATTGTTCTTAAAAATGTAACAACACTTGTCCTTTAAAGAAATATATTAATTGTTGAATAAACAACTGAAAGAAATAATACTTTTGGATAAAAATGGAACATAATAACAATTATTTAATTCCAGTATTAATCCACTTAGAAGAGGCAAATGGTAAGTCCCCACAACCATTGTAGAGATGTTTTGTCCAGTAGCTGACTATAGACATATTTTTGCCTTTCCAACTCTTCTAATGCTTTTAAGCCTCTGTAGATCATTACACAAATGAGATCCACATCCAGTATCTAATACCCAAGATTGTTTTAAAGCAATAGAATAAGTATTAATTTCAATCATATGAATACCTGAAGTATAAGAATTAGCTTGCTTCTTCTCCTTGAGAGAATCTAGATAGGCCTTGCAGTTACGCTTCCAATGACCATCTTTTCCACAATGGAAGCAAGTTCCTTTGGGATTCTCTTTCTTGACAACCTTTTTCTTGGAGATCCCACCATTCTTTGGTTACGCCTTAGTTATCTTCTTCTTCTACTTCTTTCCTTTAGAAGAAGTGACAACCATGACACTTTTTGGATCCTTCTTGAAGGATCCATCAGCTGTTTTGAGCATATTGATTAACTCATGAATGGTTACTTGGATCTTGTTCATGTTGAAGTTAAGTATGGAAGGTCCATAACTTGGAGCCAACGAGTGCAAGATTAAATCTATGTATAGATCATTATCCATTACATAGCCAAGTCTACTCAAATGCTCAATATACCCTTACATCTTCAATGCATGAGTAGCAGCCGAAGTGCCTTCCACCATTTTGTAGGTAAATAGAGCTCGAGCAATCTCATATTGCTCAGTTCTAGCCTAAGAAGAATAAATCTCCTTTAGATGCAAAATGATGGTTCTAGCATCCATCATATCATGTTGCTTCTTAAGTTCCAAGGATATAGAACCCAACATCAAACATGCTGCTGCTTCACTATCCTCCATGTATTTTCAATAAGTGCCTTTGATCTCATCAATGGCATCATCGGATGGAAGTGGTGGTGGATCTTTATCCAAGACATAATGGATCTTTTCAACTCTGAGAACAATTCTCACTTGCCTGTTCCAATCAGAATAGTTGCTGCCAACCAGCTTGTTATCCAATATTGATCGTATATTAATGTTTGATGTGCTTATGATGATGGCTTATATGTGAAAAGGAAAACATATGAGAGCATGTTCATATATATATGTATGCATTAATTAGGTTGTTAATTAATCTATTTACTCCCACTATTTTATTGCGAATTAATAGCCCTCACTATATAATCCGAGAAAACCTGATGGTTTTCTTAGTGGGCCAATATCCAATCCTTGATATGTAATTTGACCTTGACTTTGGTCAACAAGTCAAACTCCATACCCTTGAAAGGTAGGTATCTTTATACCAATTATGTCTCTACACAATTATTGGATCGTTAGGTTATTAACTCTTGATATATGCATATCATATATGCATTCCCTAATCTTGCCTCTAGAACCATTAGCCTTGACTATGGTCAACAAGCTAATGGGCTAGCTAAGATGCCCATTTAATTAGATTTAAACATATTCGATATAATGTGAGCTTGACTGTGGTCAACAACCCACATTATAAAGAACACTGGTTCTCCTCCAATTAATGGAAGGCTTATATACCTTAGTATTTATTTGAGGGTTTTAGTTAATTAAGTCTCATCATAGATGGTTGGCATACATTGGTATGCATCCTATATCTATGACATAAATATAAGCATACAAATATTATATAGTTATAGACTTTACTACATTGATTTTCCCAAGCCAAAAGGGAAATCAAAAGGTCACACCTAGGTAGTATGCATGATTCAAACAAGTAAAAATAATTACATTATCTTTAAACTTGTTGGATCTATATCCGGCCCATCTTGCTCCTTGATAGTGGTCTCCATCTCTATCTCTAATTCTAATCTAATTACATATTACAATTTGAAAAAAAAATACAAATAAAAAACAAGTGGTCGGGACATGAAAGTCCTCATTGGGCCAAAACATGCATAATGCTCAATCACATTGGCCCTTGTCCATAATTATCCATCATGCCAATCATACACCATTATATGCATTTCTAATGCATAAAGTAAAACATATAATGGATTACTAACTTTGTTTTAACTCTTGAAAAATACTTTTGAGTTATTTTAATAATGTGATCAAATTAGGAAACTTTTTCCATTTTGGAAACTTTCATTTTAGGAAACCTTTTGCATGCATGTGTTCTTGCCTTAATTATCAATCCAATTGATTATTAATTAATTATCAATTGATTATTTAATTAATTAATCATATTAAATAATTAAAAAATTAATTTTGGGCCTAAAATAAGGGTGGGCTGAAACCCACACAATAAAACCCTAAAAAGTGTTCACACACAAACTAGTTTTGTATCTATTAGATCATTTGGGCCTTTTGAAATGAGGCAAGCCCACTCCAGCCCTTAAAACCCATTAATAAACTTAATTATAGTTTATAATATTTAATTTAAATCAGTTTCTTAGGCCCACCAAGTCATTCACTAATTTAAACCAAGTCTGTAAACATAATTAAGCCTATTAAGTGGTTTTAATGAATTAAAATTAATCCAATTAATTCAAGTCCCATTTTAATTAATCCAATTAATTAAAAATACATTAATATATCAGATTTAGAAGATTAAAAATCGTTCTAAATATAAAAACACCAATAACATACCAAGAACACACGAAAAACACCAATTTATCGAACTTTTCGACTAAACTAGTTTTCATGCAAAACTTGTTCAATTTTGATTTTGTTTGATCTTATGGCTTAATATCACATATTAAACACATATATTATCATCAAAATAATTCTAGAGTGGATCAATAAAAATTTAATTTAGAACAGCCCCTAAACTTTATTGAAAAATAAAAGCCATTCACGCCATTCTCAATGGTTGTTTTCTCAAAAGAATCGTTTTTATTTTTCGTTTTATATATTTGATCACATACATCCAGAAATCAATATTTCTCATTCATGAACAATCAAATATGATATTTTAAAGTTCATGAAATAAATAACTCAAAAATAAAACTTATTTCGCAGAAAAATATAAAATTGTAGATTCATGGCAAAATTGAGGCTCTGATACCATTTTGGGATTTATCGGTTACATGCATCTCATACATAAGTGAAATTTAAAATTTTTAACCAATAGATCTGATCTTACCATGAATTTATAATATAAATATTAATGAGAATAAGAAAAATCATCTTTGATTTTTGTTGTACAGTTGATTTTCCTTCTCACCGGGTTGTCGCAAACCATAGTGTCCAAAATCGAACACCTCCAATGAGTAATCCATACTAAAGAAGGATTGAATGAACCAACAAAGGAAGAGAACAAGGGCTGGCCAAAATTCCATAGTTGCTATCAAGGGGAGTGGCAGCTAGGGTTGAGAGAAAAGAGAGAAAAATGTTTTCTCTTAATTGTTCACACTTAACCCTGAAACCCTATCACTTGAATTTTTATAGTTAGGTTAAAAATCCAACTTCATAATAGTATTGGGCTCTTTAAAATTGTTGGAGAAATATTAATTGGGCTTTTTGAATTATTAATAATTTATTTGTGCTCAATTAAATCCAATTTAAGCCCTTTAACAAAAGATTATGCATAAAACCCACAAACTAGGCCCTTTGTGCATATACATGGATTTAATTACCCAAATAAATTTCAAATCCAACAAAATTAAATATGTAGGCTACATAACACTTATGAAATATATTTAATTTATTTTGGTTCAAGAATTAGGCCTTTAAGGCCTTCTGTTTGTAGTTGGCGTGTAACCCTTCCTCTAGAGGGTTTCTGCGCCAACTTCACTTCTTTGGGCCTCTTTAATTCCTCCAATGGATCTATTAATTATTATCAGCCCTATAACACTTATAGTCCAATAATAATTAATTATGAAATACATTATTTCAATTAGATCCATTTTACATAATATTTCTAAAATGTTCTGCGAACAATTTTACTTGATCATAATTAATTAAACTCTTTAATTAATTATTCTCTTATTCACTTCTCTATCCCCATAATAATATCAAATATTATTATCCTTGTCATTTTACCATTTTATTTTTTTTCTCTATATGTGTGTTACCTATTGGATTCTTGTCCATATTGGCAGTATAATATGTAATTGTGAGTTCTATTCAAAACTCACTTGATTTAAACTTCTTTAAATAATTTTATCAATCGCTGTTGATATTTATGATACACTATTATAAAAATCATGAGCAGCCTCTAGCTAGACATCATGACTACCCAAATGTCAGGAAAGTCAAGTGGTTTGACTATAGCCTTCCATAGAAACAGTTACCGTGCAATTACTCCTTTCACCACTCTTATCTCAATTAGATTATGAGTATGGATTTCTGTTAACTCATATAAATCTAATTATGTATGTTCTATTAATTTATCCATTGTTCCCAAAATGCCCTTAATAGATCTCTATCCATCTTGGCATATTACTATGGCCAAAGATTCGCTGAATAAGGCAATTATAGAATCATGCGAGATAACTTCCCTTAATAAATCTGGGATGGTGAATCCTTTGTCGATCACTCAACTATCTTCAAGTAGGTCATGATATACCCAATCTCCTAACTATGTTCACCCCCAGTTGGAAGTAATCAGTTATGGAGTCAAAATATACCACTTGCTACTTAAGATAACTTTGGTGATCTCAAGTCTAAGGATACTTGCACAATTGCTATGAAGAGATTCCTCACTGACATAGATTTAATATCCATGTGAGGATTCTCTTTGCAGGTCTCCAATGAACTTGTTCTTCTAAGAAGCATCCATATGTTAGCTTTGATTATCTGCTATCATTACAATTATGAGAACCACTGCTTGAACCATTCAAGAAGCATAACATGTGCTAGTCTATCTGAATTAAAAATGTCCTGTCTTGTTAATTCTATGACTAGGGATATTTAAATATTTAAACATTTGCATGCAATAGACATCTCATATTATGAACACTTTCATGATTTCCTTTACACCGTGTTTATAATATCTAGGACTTCATTTATTAATTTAAGATTTACAAACTCATGTATTTAAACATAGCATTAATAAATGAATGATGCCTTTTATTAAGAATATAAATTCATACATATGAAATACATCCCTTTTACATGGGCTCTAAGGCATACTCTCTAATATCCTCAACATGACATCTGAGTCTTGTATTTCACTAAATCAATAATTAAATCTCTTTCCAAACTAAATTGACATTTCTGTTGTGTCTTTCTTTTTAATTACTGTTCTACCCACTATTTCCCCTATTTAGTATTTTTCACCATAAAATATTTTTTCCTTTAGTTTTAGTCCTTGAATTTATTCTCTTTGCCAAAATTTACTATTTTGACTCTATTTCACAACTTTTCCACTAAATTATAATTTTGCCTTTTATTTACTAAATTGTTCAAAATTTTATGTTTTGCCACTTTCTGTCAGAAATTTTCTTATCCATTGACCATTTTACCCTTATTTACTCTTTTGTATCTTTTATTTTGTTTTTATTCGTCAATTTACATTTTAATCTTCAATGTCTCATTATGTAATAGTAAATTACCATTTTACCCTTTTGTGTTACTTTTTGCTAGTTAAATATATTTGATCTATTTATTAACATGATTTTGTTATTTAAACCTTTTGGTACTTATTTTTCTTATTAATTTACTTATGATTTTTATTTGATTATAAAATTAAAATGTAATCCTTAAACTTTTTATTTCATCATTCTATGCTTAGTTTGATCTCAATCTGTCTCTTTTTGTTTCCTTTGACTTTTATTCCTTTCTAAGTGTAAAATTTGCATCTTGGTCCTTATGTTTCCTCATGAGGTGGTAAATTACATTATGGTCCCTAAAATTTTTAGTTTTTATGATTTTGCCCTTTTCACTTATTTCGCCAATTTAGCTTGTTTAATCACCTTATTGATGCCAAATTATCCTTTTACCCCTTTTTTCTAGTGTAATTACATTTTTATTCTTTTTGAGTCTATTAATCATGTTTTTCATTTTACTTCTTTAATCATATTTATGATTTTTTTTATCCATAATTTACTGTTTTTATCTCTATTTTATTGCTTAATTACTATATTTCCCTTTTTAAACTATTGACTACATTTTCACATTATTTCTTATTTAATTAACTTTATGGCATCTTTCTTGCATGATTTATCATTTTATCCTCATTTTGTTATATATTTACAATTTTGTCCTTTTTGGAATGATTAATCACATTTTCTACATTATTTCTTATTCAATTAACTTTATGGCATTCTTCATGTGTGATTTATCATTTAAATCTTATTTTCTTATATGTATATTATTTTATCACCAGCGGTGAAAAAAGAAAATCCTCGAACCTAATATGCAGGATGAGGACTATAAGACTATATGAATATATTGTATGACTATGTGTGAGGTGACTACTTGAGCCCAACCATCCCTTAGTACTGTATGTCTTATCTCATAATCCTGCCATAATATATGGGCTCTATGGCTCGCTATTATATCCTAAGATCCTAGATCACCCATCATACACTAAGGACAACTAATTATTTTACTTGATGTTATATTTTTATGGCAATCTTTATGTTATTCAATTATTTATCATGTCATACTTTTTCATTCTTTATACATACATCCATCTTTCATGTACAACCATAATGTATATATAAAATAACATTCAAACATGATAAAATATAGCATTTCCATAAGAAGTACCATTCAGCCTCAGAAGGAATTTCAACATGCCATGTGATTTATTCTTTCCTTTCCTACTTTATATGTTTCTAAATTTAATTTGTGGGATTATATGTTATCATACATCTATGGTACCTTATTATTTCTTAGTTATACTTATGTACACCATTATGTTCACTTGATGACCATTGTATCTATATATTATTTTGTGCACAATTCATTTGTATAGTGCTTATTATAGTGCTTATTCAAGTTAATAATACACATGTTATGCCTAATATGCTAAAATCATCAAATTGTCATAATGTTCAAGATAATACATAATTTGTCCAAGACATCTTCTCATACTTCCATCTTGGTTTTTTCATGTATTTTCATGCTTAACATGCTTTAATGATTATTTTAGACCTTTTATGTATTGATGTACATTTAAATTTTACCATTACTAATATATTTTCTTTGTGTGCATCCTTATGTTTACGTGATGAGTATAGTGTCCATTTATTATTTTAAGTTCAAATCATTAATGATGTATTTACTCATCATGATATTAGTCAATTTATGTTTAATACATTAATTAACAATAATTTAACACATTATGCAATTGAGGACACCATTCAACCTTAACTAATTCTCCCACCTAATGTTTAATTTCTTTTTAATTTCATATTTATTTCATGCTAGTTCATCATTTTACTAAGTTATCTTAAATTATTGCATATTATTCTTTAAATTTATTTATTTACATAATGTAATTTTCATGTCAAAATTCAAATATTAAATGAAATAGAGTGTAATTTGTATCCACTAACTTTTTGGTAGCTTTAAATCCTTTATCCTTCCTTTTTCCTTCCTTCTTCCTCCTTGCTTTTCTCTTTTTCTTTGATTTTCGCTTTTGTCCGAATTTATAAAGGAGGAATTGGTGAGCTTCTATTCTAAATTTATACACCTTATTTCTACTAAATGATCACGGTAGAGATGCTCTACAAGCCTATGAAAAAATTCATAATTAAAACTATCAAAAACTTTATACTTTACCTTATTATAGCACTTTTCTCTCACTAGAATTTTCCTACTTCCAAGCTTCTTTTTGCTTCAATTTAATTTTTAGGATGAAGAGAATGCCTTTTACTAAAATTTCTGAAATTAAAAATTAAAATATAGAGGAAATTGGTAGAATTAAAAGAAAAATGGCGAAACCCTATATATAAAGGCTTGTCTAAATTTTGAATGAGAAAGGGAGAAAATTATAGAGTTTTAGGTAAAATATAGAGGATTCTTGATCCCTTTAGGCTTCCCATAATTCCACCAAACCAATAGCTAAGATTCCTCCATTTACTATTTAATCCAATAGCTTATTTTTAAGCCACTTGTCAAGCTTCCATGGTTTCTTATACATCTTTATGCTATGATAATGCATGTAACTAATCATGGCTCATTTTTAAAAGATAATTATGTCCTTAGATAATTTAAATATGGCAATTAAACCCACAAATTAATTTAAGCTTGATTTTTTACCATTTTTATGAACCCAAGGTTTTGCTTGTCAAAATGCTCTAAAATTTTGCCTTGCATGCAGTAACATATGCAAAAGATTATGTTTAAAATTTTAAGTCATTCTAATACCATTTCCATATACTTCTAGCTCGAGAGGTATAATCAGCTGCTTTAAAACTCAAAATTTCAAAGCTATCAAAAATTTAATTTTTTAGTTCCAATAGTTTTTTTTTGCTATTTTTAATGTGTCTATGTAATTAAAATAATTTTAAAATATCTTTAAAATATTTTAAGGCCCGATCAAAATTTTGATCAACCATTTTTATGATATCAAGTAAAATCTTCTCTATTTGAGTTGATGGTCTTATTTAAGAGTTAAATCAAACTATCCGCTGTCACCCATCCTTGAATTTCTCTGGTGTTAGCAAGTTTAACACTTATGTACCTTTTAATTTTTATGTACTGTACTATTGTAATTACTTTGAAAACTATCCTATGACTATTATTCATGCTCTAAAATGTACCATACATGTAGATATAAATTTTAGGGCATTACAATTACTTTATGATTGATTTATTATTCTATTAATATTTTACTTTTTTTGTAAAAGAAAAGAAAAAAAGAAATAAAGTGTTGATGTGACTTGAATTTAATTAGTATTCTAAAATGTTTATGGTGTATAAATCATTTTTCAAATAAGATTAGGATTGAAATTATGATATTAATTTTATTTGGGATGATTTTGAAGTATATAAATATACAAAAAGCTAAAGATTTTGAAATATATAGAGTTTATTAAGAAATCACCAAATTAGTGGTTATAAAATTTCTCTCATTATAGTGAAATTATTCCTTTTGCAAATTAGGCACACATGATTGATTTCACACTAAATTTTTATGGTTTTTTCTCTCTTTTATTTTGTTTTATTTTTGATTGTATTACCATAAAAAGTAGGGGTGAGCAAAAAAACATAAGAAAACAATTAATAGCAAAATTTATTTTAAAATCAAACCAATTTTTCTATTAACCCAATTGATTGACTCGAGCATGGTTTTTAATTTTTTAATTTTTTAATTTTGGTTATGGTTTCGACTTTTGAATACCGGCTAACTGTCGGTTCACAGTTAACCTATATATATATAATTTTCTTTTTTTTTTTTCTATTTCTCTCTAAAATTTACATAAAATAATACTTTAAAATATATTGAAACTATATATTTTGATATATTAATTTCTTATATATTTTTTATAAAATTTATATAATATTTTAAAGTGAATTTACATTATGTCATTTTTTAATTATATTGTAATATTTATATATGGTAAGCAATTAATTTTTGTTGAAAATTACACGAATTGCTCACTTTTAATTTTTTATTTTAAAAAATGCTCCACCAATTTTATAAAATTTCGTCAACCTTTTTTTTTATTTTATAAATACAGTTTATAATTTTAATATTTCAAAAATGCTGCCAAATTGAAAGGATGAACCCAAAGCATATTTCTTGGGATTTTCCTTCAATTCTAAACTGATCATCGGTGGCTCCTCATCAATACCACTAACCACCATTGGATAAAATTCTAGTTCATCTTCCTCTATATCAATGGCAACTCCATGTCTTGTAAGAATGAATTATGAAGCTCAAATATGTTCAAAATATGATTATCTATTTGTAGTTAGTTAAACCTAAATTACTTGCAATACTCTTTCCTCTTTGTTCTTATTCTTTGATTTTCTTATTTTTTTTGTTAAGCTGTTAAGAAAATTTTATGGTTGATTATAAGGAAAGGAACATCTTGGATAAGAATTTTAATTGATTTAAGAGATTAATTTGCTTTTTGTTTTCATTCCAATGTGAATTTTATAGTTTCTTTACCGGTGAGAGAATTTAAGGTAGAAAGGTAGTAGCATTTATGATTTTTCTATTTTTTAGGTGCTAAGATAATCTAAAAAGTAAAGAAAAGAAGAAAGGATATTTGGAGAAAAACATTGGGCTTTTTTATGATTAAAGACAAAAATTGGTAGCCAAAATTTTGTTTCTTTAATTCGTAAGTTGAGGAAATCTAGATGAAAAAAAATCTTAAATCACTCCTTTCTATTATTTCAAGCGACCCAGATTTCAGTTTTGGTTTTATTATGGATTTTGAATCATATTGTACTATTTCTAATGGATTTTGTTTGATGTTCTGTATGCTAGAGTTTATGAGAGTGTCGAATTTGAATCCTATCTTGATATTAATAGAAATGTTATGATGGTTTGAAAGAAGAAAGAAAGCAATATATGTTTTTAGAAAGAAAAGAGTCATCACGGTTGTGTTTGCTATATAATCTTGTATATTATTAGTCAAATAAATTAAATATACCTATTCTTCTTGATTACTCTATTAGATTTGTTGATGTGCTTATGTGAATTGCAATTAGTTTGTGTTTTGTTATTAAGTAATTAAAATTGATCGAGTTAGGCATTAATTCTAGTTATTGATTTGTTTGAGCTAAATGGTTTTTCAGAACTTATGGTTCTTCTCCATAGTCTGGTCCTTTAATGACAAAAGATATTTATAGAATAGGACAAGTTAAATAAAAAAATAATAAAAATTAAAAAAATAAAAATTTTTAGATTTACAATATTTATATAATATAGATACAAACACTTATCCCATTAAAATTGAATGATGTTTAACCATACATGGGTTTACAGTGTGTGCGCATCGTGTACCATAAATTTTTCATAAATTGTTTTTGAGAATGCATATTTGTAGTTGCATTGAGACAAAGTGGAGGTCTTTATCTTGGGCCAACCAACAAAAAAACTGCAAATGCCTTTTTTATCACACAACATCTTAAATCATGGCCTATCTTATCTACTCATTATTGGTTGGAACTTCTAAATCTGTATAGTGAACTAATTGATAATTTTTTATCCCAAATCCTATCAATCTAATTAAAGTTGGATCCAATGTTAAACTAAATAAATTATCCTTCAATTGGTTCTTCAAATTTTATGTCATTAGCTTCTTCCGTAGGAGGGTCATCATCGATTATGGAGTGGATGAGCATGGAGGAGAATGAGCTTAGTGCACCTAATGATTTATGCTTAGAGAAAATGAAATGATGAAAATATGATACTTAACTATTTGGCATTACAAAAAGTTGACAACTAGTTAACAGAAAGTATACATAAGTATTAAATTAATAGCAAAAATAACAACATGAACTAAATTTTGCAATTAACATTTTGAAATTACAAGATGTGTTGAACTTAGTAAAATTTAATACATTTAAGAAATTTAATACAATTTAACTCATAGAATGTAGCAATCACTCAAAGTGTTTATAAAATTATTTTGTGCATTTCAAATAATTGAAAGAAACTAAAATACAGTACATAAGTAAATACAGTATATCTTTTTTTGATGAAACTCAATATACTATATTTTCTTTTTTTTACTAAAATACAGTGTACTTTCTTTTATACATAAATAAATACAATATATTTTCATTTTCACGAAATTCAATACATTGAATTTTATTTTTTTGACTAAAATACAATATATTTAGTTTTGTACATAAATAAATACAACATATGTTCTTTTGATGAAATTCAATACACTGTATTTTCTTTTTTTTGAATAAAATAAAGTATATTTACTTTTGTACAGAAATAAATATAGTTTACTTTCTTTTTGATGAAACTCAATACATTATATTTTCTTTTATTTTGACTAAAATATAGTGTATTTACTTTTGTACATAGATAAATATAGTGTATTTTCTTTTGAACAAACTCAATACACTGTATTTTCTGTTCTTTTGACTAAAATACAATGTATTTACTTTTTATACATAAATAAAATACAGTGTATTTTCTATTGATGAAACTCAATACACTATATTTTTGTTTTATTTTGACTAAAATATAATGTATTTACTTTTGTACATAAAGAAAATACAGTATATTTTCTTTTGATGAAACTCAATATACTGTATTTTCTTATCTTTTGACTAAAATATAGTGTATTTACTTTTGAATATAAATAAATACAATGTATTTTCTTTTTGATGAAATTCAATACACTGTATTTTCTTTTCTTTTGACTAAAGTACAGTGTAGAAAATACAATGTATTTACTTTTATACATAAATAAATATAATATATTTTCTTTTGACGAAACTTAATACACAGTATTTTTTTCACAAAACATAATAAACTGTTTCTCCTCCACAAAAATTTTACTCCCTTTTGTAACTAAATGAATTTAATCCCTACTAAAGAAAACAGGTACAAACTTTTAAATTCAAATTCTTTACAGGGAACACAATGAACTCGCTACATTTCGTTTCTTTTAATATGTTTTGATTTTGTTTTCGATCTCAATGAGGATGTTGATAGGTATGTCTACCTTTTTAACCATTTTATTATACTGCTGAAATATCAAAATAGTATTATTCATTAGTAATAATAAATTCACAATAATTAAATAAATGTGCATGTAAATACATTTTTGTTGATAATATATAAGTAATTTACACACTAATTTAAAAAAAAATATTTGTAATTTAACAGATAAAAGACAGTAAATGATCAAATTATTAGTTGTATTTAGAGAAAGGACTATTGGGTTTGGCATTTTTTGAAGAATGAAATGTTTTTCTTTAAAATCTGTTTATTACTTCTCTTATTCTTTTGATCATTTTCTTTCGTAATTTTGTGTGGTGGTTACTAGTGGGTATTTTACTATTTTGAAAATAGAAGTAAGACTCAATGAAAGACACATTTTTGTTGAAGATGTCTGTGGTGTTCTTGAATGTTGTTTTTCACGCTTTTGTTGAGTGCTATGTTCTTTTGAATGGTTGGCGAATCTTGGGACTTAATGCTCCATTAGCTGCTCGTGATTTTATTTCATTGATACATTAGTGGGAGATGGGGCATTTTTGAAACAGAAAAAATTAAAAAATAGTAATTATGGAATAAAAATTTTTAAAAATAGCATATAAGAAAATAAAAAATAAGAAAGTGCAAATATGAAATGTTTTTTTCTTTTTTTGTAGCATTTGTGAAAAAATCCCTAATTTTTATGTATTTTAATTTTTTTTATCATATATGGTTATTCATATACTTAGGAAATATATTACGATATATCATGAGAAGTAAACATATAAATACCTCTCATAGTGCAGATCTGTTAAAGTGAAAGCAGGAATCGATTGTTTCACATTAGCGGTAAAGCCTATTAGCTATGTGTCATAAACTATGGGATGAAAACATAGATCCACGAAATAAAAGCCCCACGGATAGAGAAATCGAGTATGGAGAAAAATCGACAGCAGTTCGGTATGAGAGATTTCTCCTCCCTATCACTTCCAAAATTCTTAACCCTTTATATAGGGCTCCCATTAAGGAAATTATAATTTCTTTAATAAAAAAGAATTAAATATGGAAGTTACAAATGTTAAAAAGGAAATAATAAATATGGCAGTTACAAAATTAATATGTAACTGCCCATATTAATGCACACACAAATGGTAAATTTCCTAATTAAGGGGAATCCCAATATAAAAATAATCCTACATAAATTATTTTTTATTTCGATATTATCTCGATTATATCGATACCAATTTCTCATTTTAGGAGTCATAGGCATATCCCAAACTCCTTCATCTCCCAGTTGCACATGACAAAATAATTTTCAGTCATTCTCTCTAACTATACAGACATATAGTTCGTATGTCTGGCACACGTCGAGAACACTAACGCTATACATCTGTTAGGGATATATAACATCTTGATAAACAAGATCTTCTCACAATTGTATACCAAATCCTATATAGTTTTCTCACATTCGTTGTTTTATCTTATGATCTCATAAAAATAATTTTCGTGTTCACTATTGTGTCTCTACTTATAAAGACTACAATAGGTATATCGGTGAATGACAAAACTACCAAATGTGATTGAAAAACATCCTTCCCTCTTACTATATTCCATCCATCATAGTCCAACTCACTTTTCTAGTTAGATCCATCGGGCTGAATTTTTCCATAACCCTTTGGAGACTAACTAAGCTAGCCACACTGAACTATACTTCAAGTATAAGTTAAGGGTCCTGAGGGTTGAAAATTAAGGTCTCACACTAGGAAAAAATTAAGATTATTGACATAAGATTCCCTTTCCTTGGTCAAATAAAGCACACATGGTATGATGCATGTGTTATAGTATTCTTTCCTTTCCCTTAAAGGAGCACATGTCTTATTATTATTTAACACCACACATAAGCATAAGGTTGCAATCCTCCAAAGCATTCAACTTTAGTCCACTTCCTTCGGACTACTTCTAACTTTTTAGATAGAATAAGATTGTTACATTTAATAGATCATCATCGGATCATTCTTAATCCTATTTTGGATCTTAATCTAAAGCACACAACCTCATGTGTGTTTTTATCTTGCATATTAACAAGACTCATCTGGTAATTTTTGTAAGATGGCACTTTTATTTTGAATAGGTTTTCGAAATTCACTTTGTGTTCAAAAATTGCCTCATATTAGACTTTGTTAACTTATTAACAAATCTAATGTAAATTCCTATATGAGTGGGTTACTTCTCTATTTGATATGCTCTATCATATAACAATAAATGTTCACATATAAACATTCACACTCATGTATTGCCAACAATGAACTCAATTATTATTATCATTCATAAATAATAATGATAAGAGAATATAAACAGTACAAATCAAATCCTATGCAAACTTTGAGATCTAATATGTCTCTCAAAACAGATCCTGTTAGTGCAGGTTTCTTTAATGGATCTGCAATCATATCTAGAGAGAAAATGTGTTATAAGTTCAGTTTCTTCTAGTGCAACAATATCTTTAATTTATTGATATTTAATGTTGATACCTCAATCGATGATTGACTGTCACTAGTTCCTCTAAGATAGTTACTCCAAAAATGGTTCACAAACCATTTCAACCAAAACTACCTCTTGTACTGTAGCAGAGGAAGTGACAAATTCAGCTTCCAATGTTGATGGGGTTATCAAGGTTTGTTTCTTGCTACTCCATAAAATGGCACCTTTGCCAAGTAAGAACACATAATCTAAAGTGGATTTCCTCTTATCCACATCACTTCCCCTACCAACATCTGAGTATCCTCTTATTTGTATATCCTTTCTTTGATAACAAAGAGAATTGTCTTCGATATCTCTATGGTATCTAAGTATCCTCTTAACTACTTTCTAATGTGCTTTGCTTAGGTTAGATTGATATCTATTCACTATACCCACTACATAGAATATAGCAAGTCTTGTACATGACATTGCATACATCAAACTATCCATAACACCGGCATATGGAACTTCTTCATACGTTTAATTTGCTCTTTTGTCTTAGGACACATACTTTTGTTTAGAAACTGATTCTTAGTAATAGGGTTGACAATTGATTTAAATTTTGCATATTAAATCATTTAAGAACTTTGTTAATGAATGTCTCTTAAGACAGTGACAATAATCTTCTTGAGTGATCCCTTAAAATCTTAACTCCAAGGATAAGTATACTTAACCTATATCTTTCATCTCAAAGTTAGATGAAAACCAATCTTTCATTAGATTTACTTATTCTTTGTCATTTTCTACTACAAGTACGTCGTCTACATACAACATTAAAATGACAAACTCATTTCTTGAGCTTTTGGAATAAACACAATGATCTTCATCAATCATGTTGAATGCATTCGACATGATTGCTTCATGAAATCTTAAATACCATTGTCTTGAAGACTACTTTAGGCCATAGATTAATCTCATCAATTGGCAAACCTTATATTCCCTGCCTTCTTTAATGAAACCTATAGGCTGAACCATATAGATTTCTTATTTTAATCCTCTATTGAGGAAAGCAGTCTTTACATCCATTTGATCTAGCTTTAGATCTAAACTACCCACCAAGGCTAGAATTAACCTTATTGACGTAAATCTAACAATAGGTGAAAAAAAACTTCTCATAGTCAATTCCTTCCTATTATGTCAATCCCTTAATGACTAGCTAAGCCTTGTATCTTTCAATGCTACCATTAGCGTTTTGCTTTACTTTAAGAATCCACTTATTCCCAATTTATTTTGTCCTTTAGGTAGATCAACCAATTCTCAAACATGGTTCAATCTCATAGATGTCATTTCTTCTTCCATTGCTTTAACTCATCTATCTTTAGCTAGGCATCCTTATGGGATAACAAAAAAATCATCGACCCAAAACACTTTTCCTTTTAGATTTTTTTGTAATTTCAATTCTTGATAAACATGTCTCATATATTCATCATAGTTTAGAATGCTCCCATTGGAATTGAGCTTTACACTCCTACTCAGGGAAGGATCCTTAATATCTATACTCCCACTGGAGTTAGGCATTCACATCCTCCCACTGGAAGATGGATCTCGAACATTCAGACCATTGAGAAGAGAGTCTTGACTTTCTTCTACAATTTTTCTCCCACTCGGATGGAGAGATCCAGGTAGTTCATCTTCTTGACTTACTTAGCTAACTTCAAAAACTCATTTTCAAAAAATATGATATCTCGTTACTCAAATTTTGTTACTGAGCTATTTGCTTTCTCACCCATAAATACATATCCTTTTGATACATCATAATATCATATAAAGATACTCTTTTCAGCTCTTGGTTCTAACTTACCAAATTTACTCGAGGTATAATGGACATAAGCTACACAACCTCAAAATCATAAATGGCTCAGGTCAGGTTATCGACTAGTCCACAACTCATAAGGAGTGGAATCAATAGACTTATAGGACACAAAGTTTATTACATATGTGGCTATTAACAAAGCATCTCTCCAATAAGATATGGATAAATTTGCTTGAGCCATCATAAAACATACCATGTCTAAAAAGATCTTGTTTCACTTTTTCACAACACCATTTTATTGTGGAGTTATAGGAATTAACAACTGATGTTTAGTTTTTTTTTTCATCACATAAAACTTTAATTCTTTAGAATTATATTCACAACCATGGTCAGTTCTTAAAGCTTTAATCTCCTTATCCAATTGATTCTCAACAAGATTTATAAAAATTTTAAAACAACTCAATGCTTCGAACTTGTGAGAAATTAAATAAATATGACTATACCTAGTATAATAATCTATAAAAGTGATAAAAAATAAAAGACCCCATGGCTTGCCCTAATATCCATTAGATTATCGACATCGAAATGGATTAATTGCAATGGAAATATACAGTCTTAGATCATTTTTTGAATAGTTTCCTTACTAGTTTTATTTTCAAGCATTGCTTATAAATAGGTAATTCAAGCTTATTCAAATAACCTATATATCAATTCTAATTTAGCTTACTGACTCATTCAACCTTGGCCAATGTGGTATAATTTAGCTTGCCACAATTTCACATTATTCTCATAATAAAGTGAAACCGAAGAATTTAAGGAAAAACTAGTAGTATTCAAATAATTAGGATCAATATCCATTATAATGAAATCGTTCAAAACAAAACAAGAACCATATAAAACATCATTTAAACATAGCGTGCATTGTTATCCTTAAAATGTAAATGAAACCAAGTTTCATTAAAGCAAAAAATAGAAACTATCTAGATAAAAGTATCTCGACTCTTTGTCATGTGGTCATTTGAATCTGTCATTCACAAAGGATGAAATTCAACAAGAAACACAGAAATGGATACATAGATTTTACTCACTCATAAGTTAAGATGGTGTATCTATTGGGACACATCGCAGTCTCTTGATCTTTTGCCTTTCAGGCTTTTGAGTCTTTTCTTTACCCTTATTATTGAAGTTTTTTTTATTGTTCTCGTTAAAACCAATTCTATCAAAATACAAATTTGCCACATACACTTTGGCATTGACCTTAATTGATGCTAGATAGTCTTCTTCAAGCTCCAAGTGACAAGCGACATTCTTAAATGTCTTTATATTTTCCATATGAGTTAGTTGCATCTTCATAAGCTCCCAACTCTTAGGTAAAGAATGGATAACAACTTGAACACACTGCTCATTGATCATCTTATGACCAACTTCACTAAGCTTACAAATCATATTTTCCATCTTTCTTAGATGTTTTCACATTTTATAATCAGACTTGTCTGATAAGTATCAAATTTGATCACTAATGATCAAAAACTTCATCAGAGATATATCTTTAAATTTCTACTGCAAAGTGATCCATAAATCTTTTGTATTTTGATACTTGCAAAGTTGCTTAATGATTTCATCATTCATTGCACTGAGCAAGATGATGTGAGAAATCAAGTCTGCTTATACTAGACTATGGTGCCATTCTCAGGTTCAATCATAATCAAACTTAAGGTTTCTAAAGCCTCTAGCTCTTTAAGCATATACTCTAGCTCTTTAAGCACATATTGGAGTTACATATTCCATTTAAATCATATGATCACTAATGGAACAATTATTGCACTATTTTGATTATCAAGGCTGCTACTCAGGAGTCAATTCAGAAGGCACTTAAGGGAAAACAACAAGCCCTTCAAGCTTAGCATCTCAAGGAGTTGATGGGTCAAAATGATTAGCTTTTAGAAAAAGTAGGCAGATTCCAAGGAGATATGCTCGAGTGAGTGAGGATGGCTTGCTTAGAGAGATTTCCTAATTCCAACATAGATTTAAATTTAGATCATACATCTCTGCCATAACTTTTAAATGATGATGATAAGGCTCTAGGGAAATCTGGTTAGGTCGTGGAAGCCAATGAGAGTTTGTAAATGGAAGAGGTCGGGGGAGGCAAATCAAGTTTTTTTTTATCATGAAAGGGATCCTTGGCATGACTGATCATCCTTATTAAGATAGACTAGGACTTATTTCATTCTTTTAATACTTTGTGTACGTATATTTTTGAGCGAATATTTGTAAATATTATAATTTAAAATTTTTGGTTTTGTTTACTATTGAATGAATTTGCTCGTGATTCATTATCTTGATTCGATTGTTGAATGAAGTTTTGATTAGGGTAGTCTTATTGGTCTTTTATAGTTCTTTTATTATGTGATGTATGCTTATAAGAAATTTGAAGTGATCTTATGGAATGTCATAACTAATTTCAAAAGATATAGTTTGGCATTATGAACGTACCACTAATTTGATGAATTCACATTGAGAAAGTATATCTTTCAATTGGAAATTTGTGATCGGGTAATACAACATAAAATTAATAATGGTATTTTTTGAGGACTTCAACATGCTAAGTCCTTGGGATGTTTTGACAATCTAAAGTTTGCAACTTATAAGTACTAGGAGTAATGAGCTTCGATACTTCGAAATGACCTTCCCAGTTTGGCATGAGTTTGCCTATGTTTGAATTTTTGTGTCCTATCTCTACCCTTATAAGGATTAAATCTCCTAGTTTAAGGACCTTGGTTTTAACTTTGGCACTATGGATTGGCTTCGATTTGGGATCTACATTAATGGTGAATTTAGGTACACATTTGACTAATTTTTAAGCTTTGATGGCAACCCTGGGCTCATATCTTACATTAAACAATTATAGCTTTATAGCTTACTCGATGAGTTTTCCTTCAAGATCAGGCTTTTAAAGTAGTTTTCTAAGTGGATGATATTATCGAACTATGATTATATGAGCTTTAAAATATCTCTTTGAAGGCGACTTGGTTGTGTTCTTTCCATGAGAAATGTTATGTCTTTCTTAACCTTTTATAGAATGGGATACATCTCTTATCTAAAGAGGATTTGAATCTTTTTAGTGTTGTAACACCCTAATACCCCTCAGGAGTATTATGGAATGCTATGGTCACCAATAAAAACATCATTACACAACTCAATCGACTTTAGTAAAAGCTATATATTATTAAATTTGAACCTTCATAATAAATACAAAGGTTGATTACAAAAACAAATTTCACTAAAACTTTTTTGGATATACAATTAAAAATTTTACAAAATATAATACTTTCTATGGTCCATACTTCATCTTCGGGAGATTCTTCATGGCTACCATAATCCTAGCCTCTAGAATGTCTTCAACTCCAAACCTACTCAATTAAAATATAACTAAGTCATTTATAATAATAGTTCACTAAGTATAACTAAAAAAAATAACTACTTAATTCATAACTTTAATATTTCATTCTACTATATGCATTACTAAATTTAACTGGCACTAACCTTCACTAACTAAAATTATTCTTAAGTATACAAAACAAATTAACTATACACTTTTGCTCAAATACCTTCACTAATCATTTAATTCCACTCTATTCAAAGCAAGATCACTTAGGACTTCCTTATTGAGTCATTACCCTAAAGTTGCCAAAAACACTTAAAATCCCTTTTGAAGGTCACTTTCTAAGTTGCCATTAACACTATAATACTTAACAATACATTTAGTATTTGGTTCAAACTCAAAATTTATATCCTAAGATTCCTATGTATTCCAAAATCAATAATTGGAATCATATAGTTCTAAACATTCAACTCATCCATTCCAATAGCTAGCACATAACATTTAAGCTATACACATCAATCCTACTTACTCTTACATTACCCTTACTATATTTTAAGTTTCACATATATCATAGTTGAATACAAATGTCCAATTTAACAATGATATCCACTAATACACTGATGATTCACTAATTTATAATCATTTCCACTAATTATGATACGTGTTGAACACTATAGGCATTCAGTTTGCTCTCAAAAGCCCATTTTTAGGGCTCAAGACCAGATAAAGGTTTATTCAATTCGTGAAAGCTGATCAGTCTGCAATAGATAGGATTTTATTCCTATCTATTATTGATGATCAACCTGGGAGGGAATCTTTTGGGCACCACAAGGTAGGTATCATGAGTTCTAACCTTATGAGGCCAAAACAAGAGATAGTTAGGGACCTCACTCTTATTTATACCTTTGGTTAGTGTTACATAAATGAGTTTTAATGATTAGTTTATTTTACCTCTTTTCTCATAGGAAAAGTAAGGTGTATTCAAACACATAGGAAAGCTATAAAGCATACATATGGAAAGCTATAAAAGCATGACATAGAAAGAATAAATGTAAAGATAAAATCATTCATAAATCAAGGATTTAATTGGGAATTTCCACTCTGATGAGGATGTTGATTCTCGAATGCATATTTACAAAAGACATAGTTTTGGATATATTTTGTATAAACTATAGGTGTCAAGCCCATGCAGCTTCAGAAAAAGAATCATGTTAGTTAATTTAAAATAGAAAATCTTTTGTATTTTATAAAGAAAAAGTGTAAAACCCTCAGTTCATTTATGATCACCATGTACTATTTACTATTACTAATGATGTGTCCTGATTACTATTCACTTAGGATAAATTTTGATAGCATAATGGCTTGTAAATCGTGCTGTCCAAACCTGCAAATAGCAAATTGACACTCCCAAAAGGCAACCTTCGCCTCCAAAACACAAATAGCAAACATAACACTTCTAAAATTATCCAGTTCATCAACACAACATAGGCATAAAGTCTCATATACACAAAGCTAAAATATATACATGTATGAATAGATTCACAACAAGTTTGTAATCATAACAAATATAATACATTCTTAATCATGTATCTAAACCTATTATATGAGTTATCTACTCTTGGTGTCCCAATCCACGATACATGTACATGCCATTTTGCTCCTTCATCATTGCATCCTCAATACCTATCCCTGCGTGCAATCAAACAACCACATGCTAAGCAACTTTCTTGCCTAGTGGTGGATATAACTACATAAAATTCCATCTCCCCCTTTGATAAAAATTTCCTCCTCGAAATTTTTCTAAATGGAAAAGTTGTAAACACTACTATCTCATTGTCTCTTTAAGTTTCTAAGTTGTTTCCTCTATGTCATGACGTATCCAGAGTACTTTCATGACTGGAATTTATCTGTTCATTAGATGATTAACTTCTTGACCTAGATTCTTGGTATTTTTCATTAAATAGCAGATCTTGGTAAAGCTGGTCTTCCTTTATCTTCTTTTGTAGCTTTTGATTTGATCCAATTACTTCCAATAACTTTAACTCACTGCACTTATTCAGCACCACCCCGATGTTTAACCCCTGCTTGCCAAACTATTTAATATATTTTATTACTGTCTAGGTGTATAACTTGTTTATAAGTTTGTGAAAGGACAATCTCTTTAGTTGTGCACTGCCTGGCATACATATCCCCCTTTTATAATATAAACAGCCATCTCTATTAAGAGATAACTTATTATATTTCCTTGACCACTATGGATATTGTCAATGGTCAAAATAGTGGCTAATGCTATATCTATAACTATAAGAGAGTCGGGGCCTATGATTATTGATATAACAGACTCACCATCAGTTGTATAAGGTCCGAAATATATAATTGTATGTCTGTATGCATATGTTATATGCCTATATATATGGATCTTTGTATGTATAAAGAAATGCAAAGGCTAAAGTGTCAAGCTGGTGGTGGTGTCTGCTACCTAAGTTAGCTAAAACAACTAGTGAGATTTATCTCATAATCTACTAGAATGGCTAGGGTCCCACTCTCATAATTGTTTTCTTTCCCTCTTATTCACCTAAAACCAAAAGTTATAACTATAACTTGATTTATTTAAAAGGGACAGGTAAGTTCCAATATTGAGTTCACTTATTCCTGTATGGCATGTACATGTATCGGCACAAACGTTCATCCTTTTTGATGTGGCTACTCTAATTTTTGGATCGCCTAAACTTGGCTCTTATACCAATGAATGTACCACCCTCAGTTCATTCATGATCACCATGTACTATTTACTATTACTATCAGCATCTCCTGATTACTTTTTACTCAGTACAAATTTTGGCAGCATAATGGCTTGTAAATCATGCTACCCTAACCTCTAAATAGAAAATTGACACTCCCAAAAGGCAAACTCTGTCTTCAAAACACCAATAGCAAACATAACACTTCTAAATTTATGTAGTTCATCAACACAACACAGGCATAAAAGTTTCATATACAAATACCTAAAATATATACATGTATGAATAGATTCACTACAGGTTTATAATCATAACAAACATAATACATTCTTAATCATGTATCTAAACCTATTATGTGAGTTATCTACTCTTCGTGTCCCGAACTGTGACACATTTATATGCCATTTTGCTCCTTCATCATTATGTCCTCAATACCTGTCCCTGCGTGCAGTCAAACTACCACGTGCTAAGCAACTTTGTTGCCTAGTGGTGGATACAACTACACAAAATTTCATCTAATAAACTAATTTCAAATAAAATTTCTATTTTATTCTTTTATTTTCAATTTACTACTTAATCCTGGTTGATTTGGACTTTTTACATGTCATCTTTTTGCTATCCAACTGTTGTTATTTATAATTTCAATATTAATTTATACTTATGCCGTTGTCTTTTTCTATGTAATTACTTACTTGCTCTTGACTGACACTTAATTTAATTATTTTACTTTATTTGAACATTCTTATGATCTCGTCTTAGTTTATAAATTCAACTCTACTGAGCACATTATTTATGTAAATCAATTTCAATGTTATTGTGAATCTCTTTCCTTGCTGATTGAATAATAATATTTTAACATGCTTAATTCCTTAATTTTTCTAATTATTTTACTTTTTGTGCTTCATTTGAACTTTATTCTATTTATTTCACATCCTTTAAACTATATTCGGCTCTCCTTATAATTTACAATTTTAATCTCCTTATAAATTCCTTTTCTTACTGACTGAGTGATACTTTATAGTACTTAAAGTATTGATTACTCATAAATTGTTCCATCCTTTGTGATATTTTCATTTAGGTCCTTACCTTTACGAAAATAACTTTTAAATTTATTTGTTTTCTCAATATGACATCCAGGTCCCGTGTTTTACTGAATTAACATTTAAATTCTTGCTTCCAATTCAAATAATCTTCTTGTTGTCTTTTTTTCTTAAAATTTCCATTCTAACCTCTATTTCTCATATTCCATATGTTCTACGATAAAGTTTCATTTCCTTTCATTTTAATCCTTGAATTTACTTTTTTCTTGACCAACATATATTTTGTCTCAATTTCTTGCCTTTTTCACTAAATTATGACTTTGCCCTTAATCTAATAAATTTTCTCTTTAATTTATAATTTATTATTTAACATTTCTTATGTACGAGTACATTACCATTTGATCGTTTATGCTACTTTTTGCAAATTTATATCAACTTGGTCTTTTCATTATCATAATTTTGGTATTTAGTCTTTTTGATACTCATTCTTTTTTGTATTAATTCTCACATGCTTCTTACTTGTACATAAAATTAAGATTGAATCCTTAGATGTTATGTTTATCACATTTTGCTTTATTTAATTTTGGTCTTAATTATTTTGGTTCCTTTTATCTTTTATTTTGTCTTAGGTGGTAAATTTAAGTTCTATACCTTATGTGTATCCATGAAATGGCAATTTACATTTTGATCCCTAAACTTTTATTTCATTATTTTTGACTTAGTTTGACCTCAATTTTAATCTTTTTTTACTTTCTTTGTCTTTTATTTCATACTAAGTGTAGAATTTGCATTTTGGCCCTTGTACTTTATCATATGATGGCAAATTATAATTTAGTACTCACACTTTTGTTTTCTTCATATTTGACTTTTTTTAACTGCCCTATTAACTCTTTTTTGATTCATTTGACTTCTACTTCCTTCTAAGTGTAAAATTTACTTTTTTGTCCTTATAGTTCCTCATAAAGTGGTAAATTACATTTTAGTCCCTAAAATTTTAGGATTTATGATTTTGCCCTTTTCACTTATGTAACCATCATAACTTTTTTAATCACCTTATTGATGGTAAATTACAATTCTACCCCATATTTATCATGTAATTACATTTTAACCCTTTTTTGACCTCCTTTATGCCTAATTTACTTTTTTTGATCCTTATTTGCTTGCTTATTTACAATTTTACTCATTTGAACTATTAACTACATTTCTCACTTTATTTCTTAATTAATTGACTTTATGACATCTTGCTTGCATATTTTATTCCTTAATCCTTATTTTCTCATATATTTACAGTTTTGCCTTTCCCAAAATTATTAATCCCTCTTTTTTCACCTTATTTTTTTAATTCTTTTATATTTGTGACATTTTTATTGCTTGATTTACTAATTAGTCTTCAATTTTATGCAAAATTATGATTTTCCCCTAATAGTGCCCAGTGGAAATCCTCAAATCGGATATGTGAGATGAGGACTCCATTGCTACTAATGTAATGGTGGAACCAGATTCATTACCATAGTCCTACATCCTTGGAACCATATGCTTATTAGACTAGATTACTTACCGAGACCCTACGTCCATAATCTGTATGTGCTGGCAATCCATATTGTACATAGTTAATCAAATCTCATACTATTACCACGAGATAGATTCCTATGGCTAGGCATTATATCTACGATCCTGGATTACCCACTAGGCTATTTATTTTCTTACATTATGCCACATTTTCGTTTATTTTTTTCATACTAATCACATCATGTAACAACTGGTGTATGATGTTATGATGCCCAATCATGCTTGTCTTTACATATTCATTATGGTAATATGTATTATCATATAAAATAACTAAAGCATGCCATTTCCACCATGGTTACCATTCGGCTATATTGTCATCATATACTTATCTTGTATTTTTTTGTTACCTGCATACCATATGTGATTCTAATACCATATAAAACATTTATATAATGTTACATGTTCACTACACTTTATAACCTCTAAATTATCTTAAATTCCATCAGTATATTCAATTATGTAACTTTAGATTTATTTACTATTTTTAACTTTAATCACTTCTATTATCTTTCTTGCGTGTTACATTATGAATTTCATGCTTAATATGCCATAAATCATCAAATTTCCACATGCTAACTTAGGTTCCAAATTCGAAAAACTTAGCTTTTCTCTCTTCTACTTTGTTTTCTTTACTAATTCACATTCTTTATATCTTAACTCATTATTTTAACATATTACTTTTAATTATTTCACATTTCTACTTAAGTTGTCATAGTTACATAATGTGTAATTTAAGAAAATTTCAACTATATAAATGAAATTGGGTTTAATAAGTATCCACTAACCTTGTGCTTTTATTTTACCTCTCAAGCTTTTTTTTTCCTTACTTTTGTCCCTTGAAACAACTTTATCTCTTATGTTCTCTATAAGTGGCCAAATATGCCAAGGCACAAATCCATCAATTATTTCTTCCTTTATGCAAAATAATTACATAAACATACTCTACATACTTTAATTTACCTATTAGAACCATTAAACTAAATTAAAATGTTCAGTTTCTCTTACCTCAATTTTGCTACATAAACTTTAATCTTTGATTTCTCTCACTTTTACTACTCAAATTGAAAGGTGGAGATTTCTATGATGTTGTAGTGGCTAAAATTAATCTAGAAGTCTTGATTTTGGAGAGACATTAGAAGAAAGAAAAATAGAATTAATGAAAGAAGGAAGATAAGCATACGATTTTGAAGAAGACTAAAGAGGGAGGCATCAATCTAGAGTTCTCGCTATAAAATATTGATATTTTAGCCTTATATAGGCTAACTTTCGGTCTAGGCTGTGGTTGGATCTAATTTAAGCCCAAAATTAATTTTAAACCCATTTTATGCACTTTAAATTTTTTCTCTCTCTTTCCAAGCTCAAATTCATTCAAAATGAATTCTATAATTCTTAAAATAATAAATTAAGCCTCCATAAAAAGTTTCAGCTCAATCGAGTCATTTTTTATTTGATTCACTAAAATCGATTTGATTCAACCATTTTTAGTGTTACCATAAAATTTATTTTTTGCACCAAAATATTTTATATCTAATTTAAGTTAGATATGGAAATTTTAACGAATTATAGAGGTCTTTTTATATTTTTAAAGTGCTGGTCACACTCTCAATCAACCCTCTTCTCAGTATTAAGTAAAAGCTTCGCTATCTGATTTGAGGATCCATTTGATCTCAATTTCATCTCAAATTGTGCCACTCGAATCCATTTAATACCTATTTTCATAATTCAATGTTAACTTAAATTGTCTGTCAAGTTATCCATCCTTAAATTTCCCTGGCCAGAGCACATTTAACCCTTATACACTTTTAAATTTCTCTATGCTACTTAACTTCGATCACTCCAAAAACTATCCTAAGGTTACCATTCATGCTCTAGAATATATCAAGCAAGTTAGATATGGATTTTGGGGCATTACATTTCTTTCCCGCTAATAAAAATTTCATCCTCGAAATTTATCCAAATGGCAAATCTGTAAATACTATTATCTCATTATCTCTTTAAGTTTCCAGGTTGTTTCCTTTATGTCATGACGTGTTCAGAGTACTTTGATGACCGAAATCTATCTATTCCTCAGCTAATTAACTTCTTGATTGGGATTTTTGTTTTTTTTATTAAATAGCAGATTTAAGCAAAACTAGTCTTCCTTTGTCTTTTTTTGTAGCTTTTGATTTGACCCAATTACTTCCATTAACTTTAACTCACTACACTTTTATTGCACCACCCTGATGTTCAATCCCTGCTTGCTAGAGTGTTTAATACATTTTATTACTTTTTGGGTGCACAACTTGTTTATGAGTTTGTAACAAGACACTCTCTTTAGCTATGCACTGCCTTTTATACATATCCACCTTTTATAATATAAAAAGTGTAACACCCTAATCCCTAAATCCTAAACCCTAATCCACTAACCATGGATAATCATCAATCATCATCATAACCCTAACAAAGACCAGACAGAAAAAAAATAATAATAATATAGGCCATAATTACATGCTACAAAATGAATATATCAAACTTATAAATAAAGAATCACAATATAAATGGCCTTCTACACATGTTGAAATCATCAAAGGGAACCATAATCTGCCAGATCTTCTCTTTAAAGGTGGTCAAACCATAAAAGCTATCGATCCAATTGAAGCTTATCCTAAACCATACACAAATAAACAAACCCGTGCTAAGCTATAATGCTTAGTGGGGAAATAATCTAAAAATAACTTCATTCTATAATTTATCTTATCATATGCAACTTTCACAATAACACAGAAGAACAAATGAGTCTATTATATTGATTATTTCACAATGGACATTCTTAGGGGAGTCCTCAAACTTAATAATAATACCATACTTACTAACGTCTAGAGCATTCTGTAACTTATCTTATTTCAAAAACTTGTCAATTTACTATCATCTTCTTACTTCTTTTCTTTCTTTAAACTAGCTTGATTCATACCCTTCCTTAATCCTTACTACTTTAGAATTCAGACATCAGGATTATTGATAGCAAAAAACTTTAACTTAATATATTAATCACATTGTTACATAAGTTGTGCATTCGACATTAAATCCATACACACAGGAGTACTTATGTCATGTAATGACTATATAGTTAATGTTAGGCATGATTTCTTCATATATTTTTATACAATTCTTATTTCAGGTTCATACATATGTATCTTAGCATTGCAATTTAAACATCATACAACATCATATTATATCATGCTTTGCATTTGATTTATATTAGCTTTATTAGTACACATATGTGGGCATAACTATTCATATATATATAACTAGACTATCAAATTGCATATGATTACAAAGAACCGACCTTACATATCATGGTTACCCGATAAAGTTTCCATATCATAAGCATGCATTTCATAAATCAGATTGTACATGATACTTAGTGTGCATGTTACAGTTCATATGACTTCTAGTACAATATTGTACACTTTGGGGAGTACATATATTCACTATAGAACCTATTGGTGGAGTCAACTCACACCAGCACTCAAATGAGAACCTTCCTTATAGTTAATGTGAGATCCCACAATTATGTCATACTAAACATAGCATTTCATTTCATAAATACAGTTTTAGCCAAAGGAATTTAAGATAAAACAACACATTACAATAGACTATTCATCATGTTTATGTTAAATAAGTGAAGCAATCAATGCATATATATTACTTTATTTCTTATACTTTTTATCATCTTTAATAGCCTACCTAAGTAATAGTTCATAGGGCGGATAACAGGAGCAATGGATATCCAAACATATCAAATAATGGATATCTGAACATATCAAACAATAGACCCAAATAGGGCCGAGCAGTGGTTCCAGCAAGGAATAAATAATGGATGCAAAAAGAGCCGAGCGATGGTTCCATTAAGGAACAAGACCCAAACGGGATCAATATGGTAGTTGCGACTGTATCCCTCTAGTCATGCCTATCTAATCCACAAATTTACTAAGACCCATAGGCTTAACTACATTATGAACATCTTTGATTTCACATATTATTCTTTACTTAGTACACCGTTTGGCTTAAAGCCACATTTCATAAAAGAATGCATATCATTCTTATCATACATCATGTTAAGCTTTAGACTTCATTACTCATGGATGCAGATCATGTAATCACATAGTTACATCAACATCATTCATACATATAATAGTAGTTTACATGATAATGCAAACATAATAAAGTATTACCTTCATTGATCCATCTCATCATACTTAATGTTATGCATGAAGCCAATGAGGCGATTATGAAAGTGTAGTTCTTGCAATTAAAAGTCTTCATAATATTATATGCATGTCCATATATATGTGTGTGTGTGTGTGTGTGTGTGTGTGTGTGTGTATAGAAAGACAACTTGAATCATAGCAATACATGCTCTTTGGGTACTCATATCTATTCACATAATGAGTCAAACTACTCATCATAGCATGGTTGAATCGGTTATAAAACATTGACTTACATAACTCATTGATAATTCTTAATGATGTACCTTATTGCTGTTTGCCGTGTGCGGCTTCCACACATAATCATAGCTCACATCAATACATCATTACTTTAAACAATACTCATGCATTTATGATCCATATAGTAGTACTATGCATATGTTCTTTTTTAGCTTAAGGTCAACACTTATTCATCTCTAGCCCCTTTAGATCACTTTTATAGTCTATTAGATCATAGACAACATGTTATCTACCTTATCCCAATCTTATATGCCTCAATCATCTTGCTAATACTTTTTATCTTGTAAGATTATATTTCCAGGTAAGTTATGTAAGATTATTTCATCTTAATTTCAGTACACTACTAGTGCGCATACATTTACCCCATAGAGTATAGGGCATCCAGGTAAGTACATTCTTTTATATCAAGGCTAATTATTAATCCTAGGTATGACTTGAAGCAAGATCAAACTTCTATAGTTTCATACTTAAGTGTCAATTAATATCCCATCGCTCTTAACTTAAACATGCAACGTTGCAACTATCATCTTTTTACTACTAGGCTAAATCATAGTATTTTCATGCCATTTCAAAAGGATTATCAATGTATGGCATTTGGGGTAAAAAAATTTGCTTTGGCATAGCACATACCTTATACTATACTATATAAGACATATTAAATAGTATATAATCTTGTGATTACTATATTTCTTCTTACTCCTCTTAGTTTTGGGCTTATTAGGCGTTAAAACACATTTTAGCAACCTAATATATTAGCATTACCATGAGAAAATCCCTCTAATTCAGATGTCAAGTGAACCCTCATTTCTTAACTTAATGGGTTTAATTACTTCAAAACTTCACACTATATATATATATATATATATATATATATATATATATATATATATATATATATATATATATATATATATATATATATATACGTGGAGGTTTCTCCAATTAAGTGATCATGCCTTATACACCATATGAGTGACTTATAGTTTAATTCACTCTACTTCTTCTATAATATCATTCATATCTTTTAAATTCCGATATACTTCATCTTATAATCATATCTTTCTAACTATATCTTTTTAGACTTTGGCATTAGAGAGAGTGGCTTTCATGATCTATTACTCCATCAATAATCAAGTAACATAACAACTTTCACTTAACAAATATTTGTCATCATTCTTACTTACTACTAGTCAATTCACCTTAATTTTTGCTCTCTTAATAATCTTATGGTCCATATAGTATTGTGTTCAACATCCAAAGACATGGCTTATTATTGGGGTGAGAGTATGTTCAAATGAGTGAAAGGAGTTATTATAGTCATGCAGTAGAGAGGAGAAAAGCATGCTTGGCCATGCATCAATAACCATAGGCCCTACTAGGCCGTGTAAGAGCGGAAGAAAAACCATAAGTGGCCGTTCAAAGCAAAAAGAGAAACCTTGTTTGGTCGTGCAAGAGAGGAGGAAAAACCATAAGTGGCCGTGCAAAGCAAGAAAAGAAACCTTGCTTGGTCGTGCAAGAGAGGATGAAAAACCATAAGTGGCCATATAAAGAAAGAATAGAAACTTTACTTGGCCGTGCACTGAAGCATTTCCAGATTTCAACCAAGTTCAACCTAATAGCTCATAGCAATATTCATGAAACCTTTAAATCTTTTCAAACTCATCAACATTGCTAGATTTAGCCTTTAGCATCATCAAATAAAACTCACATACAAGAAGAAAGAAAAGTTCTTGTAACAACTTATATGAATAATGAATAGTACAGTAAACCTAATTCTTGTACCTATTATTGATGCTCTAACTTTTCTAGCTCCTTTATTCTGTTTCCTTCTTCCTACTTTTGATCTATCTTCTTTTCTTTCTTCTCCTTACACATGGTGGCAATAACAAGATCTTATAATGCCTCAAAATAAGAAATCATAAATCAAGAAAAGAAAAGAAGAGAGAGATTTATATGGGGAAGCATTACCTTTGAGCGACCAACTCACGAACCCTAAGCTTCTTCTTCTTCTTCAATCTGTAGCTAGAGAGAGAGACCTCACTTCTTACTTAGTCGATCCCCATATCTCCAGGAAATAAGAAATAGGGAAGTGGGGTAAATATCTCCCTAAGGGAAATTCCCACTTTACCCCTATGCACAACTTATGCCCAAATATTACACTCCAATACACATAGGCACAATTAAAGCCCAAGAATTATAACTTACTTCAATTATATCCCTCTTTAATCATAATTTTAACCATACTCAAGTTACATTCATGCCGAAATTACCAAAATACCACTCATGGGACTTAACTTTAATCATACAAAGTAATCAAGTCTTATCTCATTTAGCCATAATCCTCCTTAATTTAACCATAATTCGGTTAGGGCTATGATAGGGTCCTCACAAATCTCTCCCCCTTAAAAGAATTCCGTCCTCAAAATTCAAACCTGAAATCATTATCTTTATCATTATTGCTAGCAATCTTTCAAACTCTGCTTAAGCTATAAGCACTTATAAACATAAATGTTCTATAACTATAACATATTCATCCATCTATAACCTTAGTAGCTATTCTTAACCTCCAGATACTCTTATGTTTGTTTACTTTTAATCAGTTTTCCCTTTTCAGTTAGGCCAAAATATCATACGGTGCTATTTATGTGTTATGAGATGATATAGGATGCTATGCAATGCGTTAATGTTCTCATGTATGCAATGAATACGAATGCATATTCTCCAAAAACTGGACATGTTTTATCCCATCCCGAAACAATGACGTATATTTCATTGCCCATGCTGATTAGGAAAATCCTGACAATTATATATATAGCATCTTAATAACCTCAACATCTTGCATGCTCATCAATGACAAAAATCAATTTCTATTCTTATCATATAAACTTTTATTTCCCCCCTAACAATAATACATAATATGGCTATATGCTCTAAGCCAATTCGTCAAAATTTGTCAAAACAATTCTTGATTCCTCATAGCCCAGAAATGACTAAACCAGGGCGCTCTGATACCACTAACTGTAACACCCTAATCCACTAACAATGGATAATCATCAATCATCATTATAACCCTAGCAAAGACCAGGCAGAAATAATAATAATAATAATAATAATAATAATAATAATATAGGCCATAATTACATGCCACAAAATGAATATATCAAACTTGTAAATAAAGAATCACAACATAAATGGCCTTCTACACATGTTGAAATCATCAAGGTCAAACCACAAAAGCTATTGATCCAATTGAAGCTTATCCTGAACCCTAAGCTTAGTGGGGAAATACTCTAAAGATAACCTTTTTCTATAATTCATCTTATCATATGCAACGTTCACAATAACATAGAAGAACATATGAATCTATTATATTGATCATTTCACAATGGACATTCTTAGGAGAGTCCTCAATCTTAATAATAATACCATACTGACTAACGTCTAGAGCATTTTGTAACTTGTCTTGTTCCGAAAACTTGTCAATTTACTATCATCTTCTTACTTTTTTTCTTTCTTTAAACTAGTTTGATTCATACCCTTCCTTAATCCTTACTACTTTAGAATTTAGAAATCAGGATTATTGATAGCATAAAACTTTAGCTTAATGTATTAATCACATTGTTACATAAGTTGTGCATTCAACATTAAATCCATGCATACGGGAGTGCTTATGTCTATGTAACGACTATATAGTTAATGTTAGGTATGATTTCTTCATATATTTTTATACAATTCTCACTTCAGGTTCATACACACATATCCCTTAATGTTATCTTAGCATTACAATTTAAACATCATACAACATTATATTATATCATGCTTTTCACTTAATTTATATCAACTTTATTAGTATACATATGTGGGTGTAACTGTTCATATATATATAACTAGACTATCAAATTGCATATGATTACAAAGAACCGACCTTACATATCGTGGTTACCCAACAAAGTTTCCATATCATATGCATACATTTCATAAATCAGATAGTACATAATACTTAGTGTGGATGTTATAGTTCATATGACATCTAGTACAATATTGTACACTTTGGGGGGTACATATATTCACCGTGGAACCCATTGGTGGAGTTAACTCACAACAGCACTCACACGGGAACCTTGCTTATAGTTATTGTGAGATACCACAATTATGTCATACTAAACATAGCATTTCATTTCATAAATACAGTTTTAGCCAAAGAAATTTAAGATAAAACCACACACTACAATAGGCCATTCATCATGTTTATGTTAATTAATTAAAGTAATCAATGCATATATATTACTTTATTTCTTATACTTTTTATCAACTTTAATAGCCTGCCTAAGTAATAGTTCATAGGGTGGATAATGGGAGCAATGGATACCCGAAGGTATCAAATAATGGATATCCGAAGATATCAAACAATAAACCCAAATGGGGCAGAGCAATGGTTCCAGTAAGGAACAAACAATGGACCCAAAAAGGGCCGAGCGATGTTTCATCAAGGAACAAGACCTAAACGAGGTCAACTATGGCAACTATGACTATATCCCTCTAGGCATGCCTATCTAATCCACAACTAAACTAAGACCCACAGGCTTAACCACTTTAAGAACATCTTTGATTTAACATATTCTTCTTTACTTAGTACATTGTTTGGCTTAAAGCCATATTTCATAAAAGAATGCATATCATTCTTATCATAGATCATGTTAAGCTTTAGGCTCCATTACACATGGATGCAGGTCATGTAATCACATAGTTGCATCAGTATTATTCATACATATCATAGTAGTTTACATGATAATGCAAACACAATAAAGTATTACCTTCATTGATCCATCTCATCATACTTAGTATTATGCATGAAGCCAATAAGGCCATTATAAAAGTGTAGTTCTTGCAATTAAAAGTCATCATAATATTATATGCATGTCCCTATATATGTGTGTGTGTGTGTGGGTGGGTGGGTGTGTGTGTAGAAAGGCAACATGAACCATAGCAATACGTGCACTCTGGGCACTAATATCTATTAACATAGTGAGTCAAACTGCTCATCATAACATGGTTGAATTGAAGATACAACATTGACTTACATAACTCATTTATAATTCTCAATGACGTATCTTGTTGCTATTTATGGTAAGCAACTATCACATATCATCATAGCTCACATCAATACATAATTACTTTAAACAATACTCATGCATTTATGATCCATATAGTAGTAATATGCGTAGGTTCTCTTTTAGCTTATGGTCAACACTTATTCATCTCTAGCCCTTTTAGCTCACTTTTATAGTCTATTAGATCATAGACAACTGGTTATCTACCTTAACCGGATCTTATATGCCTCAATCATCTTGCTAATACTTTTTATCTTATAACATTATATTCCTAGGTAAGTTATGTAAGATTACTTCATCTTAATTTCAGCACACTACTAGTGGGTATGTGTTTACCCCATAGAGTATAGGGTAACCAGGTACGTATATTCCTTTATATCAAGGCTAATTATTAATCCTCGATATGACTTGAAGCATGATCAAACTTCTATAGTTTCATACTTAAGTGTTAACTAATTTCCCATCTCTCTTAACTTAAACATGTAACATTGCAACTATCTTCTTATTACTACTAGGCTAAATCATAGTATTTTCATGTCGTCGCAAAGGATTATCAATGTATGGCATTTGGGGTAAAACAATTTGCTTTGGCATAGTACATACCTTATACAATACTATAAGTGCATATTAAATAGCTTATAATCTTGTGATTACTATATTTCTTCTTACTCCTCTTAGTTTTGGACTTATTAGGCTCTGGAACACATTTTAGCAACCTAATATATTAGCATTACCATGAGCAAGTCCCTCTAATTTAGATGTCAAGTGAACCTCATTTCTTAACTTAATGGGTTTAATTACCTTAAAATTTCACACTATACACACACACACACACACACACACACACACACACACACACACACACACACACACGTGGAGGTTTGTCCAATTTAGTGATCATGCCTTATACACCATATGAGTGACTTATTGTTTAATTCACTCTACTTCTTCTATAATATCATTCATATATTTTAAATTCCGATAATACTTCATCTTATAATTATATCTTTCTAACTATATCTTTTTAGACTTTAGCATTAGAGAGAGTGGCTTTCATGATCTATTACTCTATCAATATTCGAGTAACATAACAACCTTCACTTAACAACCATTTATCATTAGTCTTACTTACTACTAGTCAATTCACCTCAATTCTTGCTATCTTAATAATCTTATGAACCATATAGTAATGTGTTCAACATCCAAAAACATGGCTTATTATTGGAGTGAAAGTATGCCTAAATGAGTGAAAGGAGTACATATGGCCATGTAGTGGAGAGAAGAAAAGGATGCTTGGCCATGCATCAATAATCATAGGCCTTACATGGTCGTGCAAGAGAGGAAGAAAAACCATAAGTTGCCATACAAAGTAAGAAGAGAAACCTTGCTTGGCCGTGTAAGAGAGAAAGAAAAACCATAAGTGGCCATGCAAAGCAAGAAGAGAAACCTTGCTTGGCCGTGCAATGAAGCTTGGCAAACCTTAGTGTTAGTGTAATCCCTAGCCCCAATACATTGTTATAAAATATTTATGTTAATAAATAAGACATTTGTTTTATCTATTGTATTCATGTGCATATCAAATGATGGAACTATCCAAGAATGTTGTTTCAGTTTAAGTTATCCTATGTGAGGTACATGGTTGTAAGACCTTGAAACAATTGAAACTTCATTCTAAATATCCCTAGTCATTCATTGTTATCGGAATAACAAATGAATTAAGACCAGTATGCTCTCTCTGATTAGTTGAGTTCTGTCTTATAGATCATAAGAACTAAAGTGTCAATTAGAGACCATAGATACATTTTTAGAACAGGGTATCAGTGAACTGAGAAGTGCATGGCTATACTGAGATGAAATAATGAGTAATCATTATTTATCTGAGAGTTCAGTGTCACTGAAATATCAAGAAAGGAATTAGTATATATAAGGATGACTAGTTCCATACCTTATATTAATTTTGATATTTATGGGTAAGGGACTATATAAAATTGCATTAGGTCACTAAATGCCATTTGCATTTTCATTTAATTTGGAATGCTATAATATCTTGCTAAAGAATATATATAGCCTTTGGATTATTTATTAATTCATTGCCAATATTAAATGGACCTATAGGATATCACATGAAGCATTGGGCTTAAGATATTTAAAATAAAGTATTGGGTATTAATTTGTGTTTTTATTTAAATTCAAATTGATGTGGATAAATGGGTATTAAATTGCTTATTGGACCTTGGTCCATAAGAGAGGGAAAATCGGCAATTACTAGGTTAATGTCAATTAATTAATTATCTTTTGATAGTATTTGAATCAAGAATCAACATTTAATTAGGGAGATAGTGTGGCCAAAATTTAAGCTAGATTCCTAGGTGAATTCGGCATACATTAAACCCTAAAGAAGTGATTTATTTTGATTAAATAACTAATGCCAATTAAATTAATTTAAATTTAAAATACTAAAAGAATTTGAATTAATTTAGATCACTTAATTAGGAAGAGATGGAGGCTGAAATCACTACCTAAACCTAGTAGATTTTGGCATCTAAAAGGATTTCTAAATAAGTGATATAAATTGATTAAAATTGTTTTTGTCGAGTTAGGTTTTTTCTCTCTCCCTCTTTACCGCAATTTCAAGGGGAAAGAATTATTTCTTCTTCTCTTGTATTTTGGGTAGCCATTGAAAACCCTAGAGGAAGAACAAGATAAAATCTTGTGTCTTCATTCAATACCCATTGCCGAATACAAAAGGTTAGATCTAACACTCTTGTTTTAAGGCATCTTTGCAAGTGTGTGTGAACATAGAGTGGTGTAGCGCAAAGGCAGAACCTTTGGCATTGGTGATCGATATCAAAGATATATAAGTCCATCTTATATACTGGTCATTGCAAAAATCAAGTTTTAAAGTGTATTTGGGGATGTAAGTTTAATGAAAAACCTTAAAATTTCATGTTTTGATTCTGATGGGTTATTGCATGGCATGTATGATCAAAAGTTTTAATTTTTCCGCTGTGTGATCATTATATTTATGCCATGTGATATCCCATCAGTGGTATCAGAGGCTAATCACGCTTTTTTTAGTGCTTTGGATGCGTTACAACTTGATTAAAAATCGTTTGTTGCATGAAATATAATGCTGAAATTTTCTGTTTTGAGTTTTTTGCATTAGTTGAGTGTAAAAATGATTTTAAATGATTAATTAGGTATTATAATAATTATGACATGTTAATATACTATCCTAAGATGTTCTTAGACCTGTTCATGTTCTGTTTTAATTATATATACCTGATTGTACATGTTAATCCTAAAACTAGGTGCTTGTTTGCATGATATGTATATGTAACCAGCTAGTTTCTCAAAATTAAATGTAAAAATGTGTTGGGAATGTTTGTAAGTGTTTTTTAAATATTAATAACAGGTTTGGACATGTTTTAAAAATGGTTTTAATTCTGGTCCATGACAATTTAATTGATTAATTTACAAATCACTTAAAATAATGACTAGTTTGTGTTTGTTGCTTGTTTAATCAACATTGTTTGCTTTGTTTTGATTAAAATGGAAAAAACACATTTAGATCAGATCTAATGAAAACCTTAATTCAATATTTATTACCTTATTTAAGTTATTAAATGGCTCAAAAAATCATTTTAAGTGTTTGTGCATCATTTGCGGCATTATATGAGCATTAAGCAACTAGTTTCACGTTGTTTGTTTGTTTTGTTATCAATGCCAAATGTGTATGTATTCTTCATGAATTTTTATGTTTTAATTCATGTTGGTTCATATTATTTGTATTTTTAATGTTTATGGGCTGCATGACATAATATTGAAAATGACAAAATTGGAAATTATGCTAGAGTTAATTTATGGCACAAATCTAACTAGTTTGTGTTTTGGGCTTTTAAGAGAACTTATTCAATAAGAGGATTTAGTCCATTGGACTTCGGCCCAGGCCCATCATGGGGTCTTCTCTTAAAAGTACAAGTACACAATTTCCATTAATGGGCTGGACTTAATTAATTAAAATTGGACTTTGTTTTATCCATGAATGTTATGTATATTTGATTGCTTGTTTTGTGTGATGAATGTATATACATGGTGCATTCATAGGCCCTGGGTTATGTAATTAAATATGGCCTTCATGCCATTATGGATTATTGTAAAATTTTCATTTATTTCTTAGTATAGAATTTATTTGAAGACTTTATAAATCAAGACGAAGCCCATCGGAGTGGAGAAGCCGAACTTGAAGATTCATATGTAATAGTATAGAATCTTAGTTATAGGTTTTTGGGCCCATGTTTTTTCATGCTTTACTTTACGCACTTATATATATATATATATATATATATATATATATATATATATATATATATATATATATATATATATATATATATATATATATATATATATATATATATATATATATATATATATATGCTATGAATGGATGACAAAGTGTATTTCATGTAAGCCCTAATAAAATGAATCCCTAAAATAGCAAGTCATGAAGTTGCCTCCCTAATTCGAAACATGTCAAGGCATTGATCATTGATCACGTAGACTAGGAGTCCTAGATGTGCCTGATTATCTTTGTGAGACATGGGTTGTGAATGTAGGTTGGACTTAACATGGAAAGGGATGTCCGGACCTAGGCAATGAAAAAATGATTTTGTGCTATAACATCTTAAGATGTTAGCCCATTTAATCCAAGAGTCATGTATGAGATATGATTGGAGTTTTCCTACCTAAGTAACTTAACTCTTTAGGTGTACAAGCTCAGCTTGACTAATAAGTTATTGTGAAAAGTGGATCATGGCCCACATTAAATCACTAACGTGAATTGTTTAAAGGGATATTAATTCCATTTGTGGGATTATATTAAGACCTCATTTAATCTTACTAAGTTTATAAATTTTTGTAGATTGAAAAATGGCTTCTTCAAACAACAACTTTTCATTGCGATCGATCCTAGAAAATGACAAACTGAATGGAACCAATTTCATAGATTGGTCTCGAAACTTGAGATTTGTTCTTAAGCAAGAGAAGAAGTTGTATGTTTTGGATGCACCCTTGCCCGAAGAACCTACTAGGAATGCCTCTGCAGTTCAAAGGGAAACCTTTGAGACTAAGAAGAGTGACTCCAATGATGTGACCTATCTGATGCTAGCCACTATGGTACCCGATTTACAAAAGCAATTCATGGACCAAAAGGCCTATATGATCATGGTGCACCTTTAGGAGATGTTCTAAGAACAAGCTCATCACAAGAGGTTCATGACAACAAAGGCCTTTATTTCTTGTAAGATGGCTATAGGTACTCCTGTTAGTACCCATATGCTCAAGATGAAAGGGTATCTTGATACTCTTGAGAAGCTTGAGGTACAAGTCCCAAAAGAATTGGCCAATGAGTTTATCTTAGGTTCATTGATCGATGATTATGATCTATTTGTTATGAATTATAACATGCATGCAATGAATAAGACAGTCACCGAGCTTTATGGGATGCTTCAGAATGCTGAAGAGAACATTCAAAAAACAAATCCCGTATTTATGGTTCAAGGGGGTATTAAGAAGGGACCCGCTAAGGGAAAGGGGAAAGGAAAGGGAAAACCCAAGAATGACCAGGCATGGCCTAAGTCTAGTAGGAGTGCACCTTAGACCCAACCCAAGCCCAAGGCGTAAAAGCTCAAAGAGAGTGAGAGCACGTGTTTTCGTTGCAACAAGTTAGGGCATTGGAAGAAGAACTGCACTCTCTTTAAGGAAGAACAAAAGAAGAATTGATCCAAGGCATCCAGTTCTGGTATTTTTGTTGTTGAAATTAACCTTTCTATTTCTACCACTTGGGTATTGGATACCGATTGTGGTTCTCACATTTGTTTAAATGTGCAGGGGCTAAGAAATAGGCAGTTACTAGGGAAGACTGAAGTGGACCTCCGTGTAAGGAATGAAGCACGAGTTGTGGCCATGGAGATAGACAACTATTGACTCACTTTACCTTTTGGATTATGTTTAGATTTAATGAATTGTTATTTTGTGCCTACTATGAGCAAAAATATTATTTCAGTTTCATATTTGGATATGGATGGGTTTGACTTTGTTATTAATAATGACAATATTCATATTCGTCGCCAAGGCATTTTATATGGCACTACTATGTTACAAAATGGCCTTTATATCCTTGATCTACAAAATGGAGAGTTCATATACAACAATAATACAAAGAGGGTTAAATCAAACAAATTGAACCCTACTTACTTCTGGCATTGTCGTTTAGGACATGCAAACGAAAAATACATTTCAAGACTCCACAAATCTGGAGTGCTTGGGTCATTCGATTCGAAATCTTATGATACATACGAGCCATGTTTTCATGGAAAGATGACAAAGAGTCCTTTTAACAAGAAAGTGATGGGATATCACATGGCAAATACATGAAGATTATGTAGCAAAAAAATAAAAAATATAGATCATGCATGCCACGCAATGTACGACATAGAATCGAAACATGCAATTTTAGGATTTTTAAAACTTACAAGTTTGGATGCTCTTCAAAACTTGAATTTTACAATGGCAAATATATAAGATGAACTTATATAATTCAGATCTAGAACACCCATGCCAAGTAGCTGCCTTTATGCTACTCCTCTCTATTCTCACACACACATTGCAAAGATGGCTTAAAACTGAGAGTGTTAGCTCTATGTTTGAATATTTGTCAATGGGAATGGATTGAAGCCACAAGATTTTATTATGTTTTTCTTTTAGGTTGCTTTTATTGCCCAAGAACACAAGAGAACAAGAAAGAATTCTTTCCCCTTGTGTATTTAGGCCAAGAGAGATAGAGAGCAAAAAAGGGCTAGGGTTAGTCTTCCTTTTAATTCATTAATATATATCACTTGTTTAGGTCAAGTGTGAATGCCGAAATTTACTATCTTTAGGTAGTAAATTTAGCCTCCATCACTTTCTAATTAAGTGACATATATTAATTAAAATTCCTTTAAATTTTAAATTCAAATATATTTAAAATAAACATAAGACATTTAATCAAAACAAATCACTTATTTAGGATATACATGTGCCGAAATTCACTATGATTTTATCTTTGAATTTCGGCCACTCTCTCTCCTATTTAAGTGCTTTATTTTGATTCAAATGTTGTTAGGATTTAATACTCAATTAACTTAATTAATCCAAGATAATTAATTAATTGAAATTAAATCTACATAGGCCGAAATTCCCTCTCTCATGGACCAAGGTCCATTTAGCAATTTTAATACCCATTACATACATTAATTTGACTTTAAATAAAAGCCCAAATTAATGCCCAATATTCTATTTAAATATTTTAAGCCCAATGTTTTGTGTGCGATCCTATAGATCCATTTAATATTGGAAATGAATTAATGAATTAATTCAAAGGTTATATATATTCTCTAGCAAGATATTATAGCATTCCAAATTAAATGAAAATGCAAATGGCATTTAGTTACCTAATATAATTTTTCATAATCCCTTACCCTTAAATATCAGAATTAATATGAGGTATGGAACTAGTCATCCTTATATATACTAATTCCTTTTCTTGATATTCTAGTGACACTGAACTCTCAAATAAATAATGATTAGTCATTATTTCATCTCGGTATGGCCATACACTTCTCAGTTCACGGATCAAGCGGTCGATGATATTTTCTCTCTTATTGATAGGGGTAATCCCTTTACTTCTCTCATACTCTCTAACATGAATTAGTGCATACCCATACTTATCCGCCTGTTACAAGTACATTAGGTGTATGTCAAAGTACACGGTAATTCATAAAGAGTTTCATAGAGATTTTAGGTCTAAGAACTCTGATACAAAACTTGTATTTGAGAAACACTTATGACTAGTACCATACAGTGTTCTCATACACGGATCGAATCAAGACACCATGTTATAAATATGTATCTATGATCTCTTATTGACACTCTTGTTTTTATGATCCGTAAGACAGAACACATCTTTTCAAAGAGAGTATACTAGTCTTAATTCATTTGTTATTCCAATAACAATGACTGACTAGGGATATTTAGAATGAAGTCTTTATTGTTTCAAGGTCTTACAACCATATGCCTCACACATGATAACTTAAACTAAAACAACATTCTTAGATAGTTCTATCAATTGATATGAGCAGGAATACAATAGATAAAACAAATGTCTCATTTATTTATTTAATTATTTTATAACAATGCATTACGGCTAGGGCTTACACTAATAGAAAGGTGAAAGGACTAGTGACTTATTGGGATTAATACACTAATAGAAAGGTGAGAGGACTAGTGACTTATTAGTCATCTATCTAATAAAGCATAAGTCTAAAACTTTTGAAAAATTCAAAGAGTTTGAAAAGGAAGTAGAAAACCAACTTGGCAAAAGTATAAAAGCCATTCAATCAGATCAAGGTGGTGAATACTTAAGCCAAGAGTTTGATAGTCATCTAAAGGAGTGTGGAATTATTTCACAAATCACTCCTCCTGGAACACGACAATGGAATGGTGTGTTCGAAAGGAGGAATTGAAATGGTTCGATCAATGATGAGTCAAGCTAATCTTCCTATCTCTTTTTAGGTTATGCATTATAAATTGTTACGTTTCTACTAAACCATACTCCAACTTAAGCAGTTGAGAAGACACCATACGAGGTATGGACTAGGAAAGAGCCCAATATGTCATATCTTAGGATTTGGGGTTGTGAAGAACATGTTAAGAAAATAACATCTGACAAACTAGAGTCCAAATCTACTATCTACCTATTTGTGTGTTATCCCAAAGAAACGAAGGGATACTACATTTAATCACAAGCCGAGAACTTGTTGCTCGCAAGGTTGTTTTCTTGGAAGAAGAATTCTTTCTCAAGAAAGACAGTGGGAGTAGAGTAGAACTTGGAGAAATTCAAGTGCCACAAAACTCCTATTGAACATGAGTTGGAAATAGGATTAAGTTCACAACCAGTTGTGGAACAAGAACCCATTGCACAAAAACCTAGATGGTCTGGTAGGGTACAACGGGAGATTGACAGATATGGATTTCTAATCACCGACAATGACACAATTGAGTTAGTGGATTGTGAGGATCCAACTACCTACTGAGAAGCTATTGGGAGCCCTGACTCAAAAAATTGACTTAGAGCCATAAAATTTGAGATGCAATCAATGTACGATAACTAGGTTTGGACCTTGGTTCATCCACCTGAAGGTGCTAAGGTAATTGAATACAAGTGGCTACTTAAACTCAAAGCTGACAAGACCTACAAAGGTAGACTAGTAGCAAAAGGTTTCTGACAAAGTCATGGTATAGTCTATGATGAGACCTTTTCGCCTGTAGTTATGCTCAAGTCCATTAGGATCTTACTTGCCATAATTGCATATCATAACTATGAGATATGGTAAATGGATGTCAAAACTATTTTCCTCAATGGAAATCTCCTTGAGGATTTGTATATGACACAGCCTGAGGGTTTTGTCAATCCCAAGCATCCTAAGAAGGTTTACAAGCTTCAAAAATCCATTTATGGATTAAAGCAAGCATCCCGGAGTTGAAATCTCCATTTTGATGAAGCAGTTAAAGAATTTGACTTCATAAAAAATAAAGATAAGCCTTGTGTGTACAAGAAGGTTAATGGGAGCATAATCGTGTTTCTGGTCCTATATGTAGATGACATCGTTCTCATTAGGAATGACATCCCAACATTGCAAAAAGTTATGCAATGATTGGGGAAGTGTTTCTTAATGAAAGACTTAGGTGAAGCCGAGACAGTACTTCGTATTCGAATCTATAGAGATAGATTGCATCGACTTTTGGGACTAAGTCAAGAAAAGTATATAGATAAAGTACTAAAGCATTTTAGTATGGAAGACTCAAAGAAAGGTTACATACCTTTGGATTTTGGAGTTCCTTTGACTAAAGAATAATGTCCTAAAACCAAAGAGGATAGGGACAACATAAGTAAAATCCCACATGCATTTGTTATTAGATCTATCATGTATGCAATGTTGTATACTAGGTCGGATATTGCTCATACACTGAGTATAACTAGTAGGTTTCAGCAAGACCCTGATGAGAAACACCGGTCTGTTGTAAAGAGGATTCTAAAGTACCTACGAAGGACTAAGGATCACATCTTGGTGTATGGTGGTCAAGAATAGCTCATCATACAAGGTTATGCCGACACTGCTTTTCAGACCAACACTCAGGATTCAAGATCGCAATCTGGTTTTGTTTTTGTTTTGAATGGTGGTGCTATTAGCTGGAAAAGCTCGAAGTAATAGACCATTGCTGACACAACTACATAATTTGAGTATATTGCAGTAAGTGAGTGTTAGTGTAAGCCCTAGCCCAAATGCATTGTAATAAAACACTTTAATTAATAAAATGAGGCATTTGTTTTATCCATTGTATTCCTGTGCATATCAATTGATAGAACTATCCAAGAATGTTGTTTCGGTTTAAGTTATCATGTGTGAGGCACATGGTTGTAAGACCTTGAAACAAATGAGACATCATTCTAAATATCCCTAGTCAGTCATTGTTTTGGGAATAAAAATGAATTAAGACTAGTATGCTCTCTCTGATATTATGAATTTTATCTTACGGATCATTAGGATAAGAGTGTCCATCAGAGATCATAGATACATGTTAAAGAACATGGTATCTGGATTCGATCCGCTCATGAGAACACTACATGGTACAAGTCATAAGTGTTTCTCATATGCAAGTTTTGTATCGGAGTTCTTAGACCTAAAATCTCTACGAAACTCTTTATGAATTAATGTGTGCATTGACATACACCTAACGTGCTCGTAACAGAGTGACAAGTACAGGTATGATTGGGTATGCATTGATTCATGTTAGAGAGCATGAGAGAAGTGAAGGGATTACCCCTCTCGATAAGAGAAAAAATATCATCGGCCACTTGATCAATGAACTGAGAAGTGTATGGCCATATCGAGATGAAATAATGAGGTATCATTATTTATCTGAGAGTTCAGAGTCACTGGAATATCAAGAAAGGAATTAATATATATAAGGATGACTAGTTCCATGCCTTATATTAATTCTGATATTTATGGGTAAGGGACTATGCAAAATTGCATTAGGTCACTAAATGCCATATGCATTTTCATTTAATTTGGAATGCTATAATATCTTGCTAGAGAATATATATAGCCTTTGAATTAATTTATTAATTCATTGCCAACATTAAATGGACCTATAGGATCGCACACAAAGCATTGGGCTTAAAATATTTAAATTAAGTATTGGGCATTAATTTGGGCTTTTAATTAAAGTCAAATTAATGTGTGTAATGGGTTATTAGATTGCTATTGGACCTTGTCCCATGAGAGAGAAAAATTCAGCCCACAAGGTTTAATTTCAATTAATTAAATGTCTTGTGTTAATTTAATTAATTGAGTATTAAAGCCTAAAGGATTTTAATTAAATTAATTCACTTGATAATTGGATGGTGTGGCCGAAATTCCAAGATAATATCAATGGAATTTCGACACATGATTAATTCTTTTATTAAGTGATTTAGTTAATTATTATGTCTTACATTTATCTTAGATTAAATCAAAAGGATTATCTTAGATTAAATGTATTATTTTAAGGAGTTTAAATCAATATATATTACTTTTTTTAGGAAGTGATTGAGATTGAATTAATTATCTTGAGATAGTAAAGTTCAAATCAAACACTTGCCAAAAATAAGGATATATATAAAAGAAATAAAACCCTAAGAAGACCTAAGAGAAAAACGTGAAACCCTTTTTTCCTAGGTCTTGGTGTGAACTTCATCTCTCTCTCTTAATTCTTTTGGTCCAATTTTCACAAGGAGAAAGGATTGTTCCTCATTCTCTTGTGTTATTGGGTAGTAATAGCAACCTAAAGAAGTACAAAATTAGGTTTTGTAGCTTCAAACTATAGCCATTACACAATACCTTTAAAAGAGAGCTAGCAATCTCGATTTTAAGCCGACGGTGCAATTGTGTGTGTGAGAATAGAGGGAGTGGCGTAAAAGGCTATTCCTTGGCATTGGTGATCAAGATCTAAGGTGGATAAAGTCATCTCGGTTGCTGGTCATCACCAAACTCAAAATTAAAAGGCATCCAAAGTTGTAAGTTTTTAACCCTAAAATTGCATGTTTCGATTCTTGCTTTGGATTTGTATGGTATGTATGATGAAAAATTTTTGTTTTTCTGATGCGTTATCATCACATTTATACCATGTCACCATCAGTGGTATCAGAGCCTAAACATTCTTATTTTAGTGCTTTAGATGCATGGAAAAATTAATTAAAAATCGTCATTATGAAAACATGCAAATCTGAAATTTTCTGTTTTGAGTTTTTTGCATTGTTTTGGTGTAAAAGCGATTTTAATTGATTAGATAGGTATTATAATTAATATGACATGTTAATATACTGTCCTAAGATGTTTTAGGAGCTATTAATGGTCAGATTTAATTGCTATTACCTGATGGTACATGTTAATATTAAAACTAGGTGCATTTTGGCATGTTATTTGTAAGTTTAACAACTAGTTTTAAATATTAAATGTAAAAACGTTTTTTTTTTGAATGTTTGTAAGTGATTTTTAAAGAGTAAATATCAGGTCTGGACATGTTTTAAATTTGGTTTTAATTCTGGTCCATGACAATTTAATTGATTAATTTTAAAATCACTTAAAACTATGACTATTTTGTATTTGTTACATGTTTAATCAACATTGTTTGTTTTGTTTTGATTAAAATGGTAAAAACACATTTAGATTAAAATGGTACAGAATATTAAATCAATATTTATGGACTTATTTAGATTATTAAATGACTCATAAAATTGATTTAAATATTTGTGCATTTTATGGCATTACATAAGCATTAAACAACTAGTTTTTGTTGTTTGTTTGTTTTTGCATGAATGCCGTGTATTATATATGTGTTCTTCTTGATTTTATTTTTTTTAATTCATGTTAGCACATATTATATGCATTTTTAATGTTTATGGGCTGTATGACATAAAATTAAAAATGGCAAAATTGGAAATTATACTAGAGTTGATTTATGGCACAAATCTAACTAGTTTGTGTTTTGGGCTTTTAAAAGAACTTATTCAATAAGAGGATTTAGTCCATTGGGCTTCGGCCCAGGCCCATCACGGGGTCATCTCTTAAAGGTTCAAGTACATAATTTCCATAAATGGGCTTGGCTAAATTAAATAAAATTGGACTTTGTTTTATCCATGAATGTTATGTATATTTATTTGCTAGTTTGGTGTGATGAATGGATATGCATGGTGCATTCATGGGCCCTGGGCTTTTGTAATTAAATATGGCCTGCGAGCCATTATATTTTATTGTAAAAGTTTCATTTATTTCTTAGAATAGAATATACTTGAAGACTTTGTAAATCAAGACGAAGCCCACCGGAGTGGAGAAGCCCAACTCGAAGATTCTTATGTAATAGTATAGAATCTTAGTTGTAGGTTTTTGGGCTCATGTTTGTCACGCTTTACTTTATGCAATTATTTATATATACATGCTATGTATGGATGACAAAGCATATGCCATGTAAGCCGTAATAAAATGAATCCCTAAAATAGTAAGTCACAAAGTTGCCTTCCTAATTCAAAACATGTCAAGGCATCGATCATCGGTCACGTAGACTAGGAGTCCTAGATGAACCCGATTATCTTTGTGAGGCATGGGTTGTGAATGTAGGTTGGACTTAACATGGAAAGGGATGCTCGGACCTAGGCAACTATTAAATGGGTTTGTGCTATAACATCTTAAGATGTTAGCCCATTTGATCCAAGAGTCATGTACGAGACATGATTGGAGTTTTCCTACCTAAGTAACTTAACTTATTAGGTGCTTGACTAATAAGTTGTTGTGAAAAGTGGATTTTGGCCCACATCAAATCACTAACAGGAAATATTTAAAGGGATATTAATTCGGTTTGTGGGATTATAATAAGACCACATTTAAATCTTGCTAAATTTTATTGTAGATTAAAAATGGCATCTTCAAACAACAATTTCTCATTGCGATCGGTCCTTGAAAAGGACAAATTGAATGGCACCAATTTCATAGACTGGTCTCGAAACTTAAGAATAGTTCTTAAGCAAGAGAAGAAATCATATGTTTTGGATGCACCCTTACCTGAGGAACCTGCTAGGAATGCTTCTGCGGTTCAAAAGGAAACTTTTGAGACCAAGAAAAGTGACTCTAATGATATGACCTGTTTGATGCTAGCCACTATGGTGCCTGAATTGCAAAAGCAATTTACGGACCAAGAGGCCTATGCGATCATGGTGCACCTCAAGGAGATGTTCCAAGAGCAAGCTCGTCATGAAAGGTTTGTGACAACAAAGGCCTTAATTTCTTGCAAGATGGCTAAGGGTACTCCTGTTAGTACCTATGTACTCAAGATGAAAGGGTATCTTGATACTCTTGAGAAGCTTGAGGTACTAGTGCCAAAGGAATTGGCCACTGACTTGATCTTAGGATCATTGCCTGCTGCTTATGATCCATTTGTGATGAATTATAACATGCATGCAATGAACAAGTCAGTCACTGAGCTTCATGGGAAGCTTAAGAATGCTGAAGAGAACATTCGAAAGACCAATCCCTTACTAATGGTTCAAAAGGGAATTAAGAAGGGATCCGCTAAGGGAAAGGGAAAGGCAAAACCCAAGAATGACCTGGCTCGGTTCAAGTCAAGTGGGAGTGCACCTCAGGCCAAATCCAAGCCCAAGGCACAGAAACTCAAAGAGAGTGAGAGCACTTGCTTCCATTGCAACAAGATAGGGCATTGGAGGAAGAATTGCGCTTTCTTCAAGGAAGAACAAAAGAAGAATGGAGCCAAGGTGTCCAGTTCTGGTATTTTTGTTGTTGAAATTAACCTTTCTATTTCTACCACTTGGGTATTGGATACCGGTTGTGGTTCTCACATTTGTTCAAATGTGCAGGGGCTAAGAAATAGATGGTTGCTTGGGAAGAATGAAGTGGACCTCCGTGTGGGGAATGGAGCATGAGTTGCTGCCATGGAGATAGGTGACTATCACCTCACTTTACCTTCCGGACTTTGTATTGTTTTGAATAATTGTTATTATGTGCCTGCTATCAGCAGAAACATTATTTCAGTTTCATGTTTGGATAATGATGAATTTGATTGTGTTATTAAAAATGGCAATGCTCATATTCGTCGCCAAGGCATTTCTTATGGCAATGCCATGTTACAAAATGGCCTTTATATCCTTGATTTACAAAACAGAGAGTCCATATACAACATTAATACAAAGAGGGTTAAATCAAACGAATTGAACCCTACTTACTTCTGGCATTGTCGTTTAGGACATGCAAACCAAAAACACATTTCAAGACTCCACAAAACTGGAGTGCTGGGGGTCATTCGACTTAGAGTCTTATGACACATGCGAGCCATGTTTGCATGGAAAAATGACAAAGAGTCCTTTTAATAAAAAAGGTGAGAGGACTAATGGCTTATTGGAACTAATACATACCAATGTATGTGGACCTTTAAGTTCACATGCTAGAGGTGGTTTTAGCTACTTCGTGACATTCACAGATGACTTCAGTAGATATGGTTATGTCTATCTAATGAAGTACAAGTCTGAAACTTTTGAGAAATTCAAAGAGTTTAAGAACGAAGTAGAAAACCCAACTTGGCAAAAGTATAAAAGCCATTCGATCATATCGAGGTGGCGAATACTTAAGCCAAGAGTTTGACAGTCATCTAAAGGAGTATGGTATTATTTCACAGCTCACTCCTCTTGGAACACCTCAATGGAATGGTGTGTCCGAAAGGAGAAATCGAACTCTGTTGGACATGGTTCGATCTATGATGAGTCAAGCTAATCTTCCTATCTCTTTTTGGGGTTATGCATTAGAAACTGCTGCGTTTCTATTGAACCGTACTCCAACTAAAGCAGTTGAGAAGACACCATACGAGGTATGGACTGGGAAAGAACCCAATATGTCTTTTCTTAGGATTTGGGGTTGTGAAGCACATGTTAAAAAATTAACATCTGACAAACTAGAGTCCAAATCTAATGTCTTCTTGTTTGTGGGTTATCCTAAAGAAACAAAGGGATACTACTTTTACTCACAAGCCGAGAACAAAGTATTTGTTGCTCGTAAGGCTATTTTCTTAGAAAAGGAGTTCCTTCTCAAGAAAGACAGTGGGAGTAAAGTAGAACTTGGAGAAATTCAAGCGCCACAAACTCCTATAGAGGATGAGTTGGAAATGAGATCAAGTTCACAACCAGTTGTGGAACAAGAACCCATTACACAAGAACCTAGAAGGTCCGGTAGGGTACGTTAGGAGATTGAGAGATATGGATTTCTAATCACTGATAGTGACAGTATTGAGTTAGTAGATCGTGAGGATCTTACTACCTACCGAGAAGCAATTGAGAGCCCAGACTCGAAAAATTGGCTTGAAGCCATGAAATCCGAGATGTAATCAATGTACGATAACCAGGTTTGGACCTTGGTTGATCCACCGGAAGGTGCTAAGGTAATTGAATGCAAGTGGCTATTTAAACTCAAAGCTGATAAGACCTACAAAGGTAGACTAGTAGCAAAAGGTTTTCGACAAACTCATGGTGTAGACTATGACGAGACCTTTTCTCCTGTAGTCATGCTCAAATCCATTAGGATCTTGCTTGCCATAGCTGCATATCATGATTATGAGATATGGCAAATGGATGTCAAAACTACTTTCCTCAACGGAAATTTACTTGAGGATGTGTATATGATACAACCTGAAGGTTTTGTCAATCCCAAGCATCCTAAGAAGGTTTGCAAGCTTCAAAAATCCATTTATGGATTAAAGCAAGCATCCCGTAGTTGGAATCTTCATTTTGATAAGGCAGTCAAAGAATTTGACTTCATCAAGAACGAAGATGAGCCTTGTGTGTACAAAAAGGTTAGTGAGAGCATAGTAGTATTTCTGGTCCTATATGTGGACGACATCCTTCTCATTAGGAATGACATTCCAATATTGCAAAAGGTTAAGCAATGGTTGGGAAAATATTTCTCAATGAAAGACTTAAGTGAAGTCGAGACAATACTTGGTATTCGAATCTATAGAGATAGATCGAATCGGCTCTTGGGACTAAGTCAAGAAAAGTACATAGACAAAGTACTAAAGCGTTTTAGTATGGGAGACTCAAAGAAAGGGTACATACCTTTGGCTTTGGGAGTTCCTTTGACTAAAGAACAGTGTCCTAAAACCAAAGAGGAAAGGGACAACAAGAGTAGAATCCCATATGCATCTGCTATTGGATCTATCATGTACGCTATGTTATGTACTAGGTTGGATGTTGCTCATGCACTAATTGTAACCAGTAGGTTTCAGCAACACCCTGGTGAGAAGCACTGGTCTGCTGTAAAGGGGATTCTGAAGTACCTGCGAAGGACAAAGAATCACTTCTTGGTGTATGGTGGTCAAGAAGAGCTCGTCATACAAGGTTATGCCGATGCTGCTTTTCAGACCAACACTCAGGATTCTAGATCGCAATCTGGATTCATTTTTGTTTTGAACGGTGGTGCTGTCAGCTGGAGAAGCTCGAAGCAAGAGACCGTTGCCGAATCAACTACAAAATCTGAGTATATTACAGCAAGTGAGGCTGCAAAAGAGGCTGTTTGGATTAAAAATTTCATTTCTGGATTAAGAGTGGTCCCAAGCATCCTAGATCCATTAGAAATTTTTTGTGACAACAACGGGGCCATCGCACAGGCAAAGGAGCCCCGGTCACACCAGAAATCCAAACACATACTCAGAAGGTACCACCTGATCAGAGAAATCATTGATCGTGGGGGACGTCAAGGTTAGCAAGATAGCAAGTGAAGACAATGTAGCAGATCCTTTGACGAAACAGTTGCGTCCAAATCTGCACGAAGCTCATTTGAGAGCGTTCGGTCTAGGGCTATGCCGAATTAGGACTAGTGCTAGTGGAGATTGTTAGTGTAAGCCCTAGCCCAAATGCATTGTAATAAAACACTTTAATTAATAAAATGAGGCATTTGTTTTATCCATTGTATTCCTGTGCCATAATCAATTGATAGAACTATCCAATAATGTTGTTTCGGTTTAAGTTATCATGTGTAAGGCACATGGGTTCATGGTATAAGACCTTGAAACAAATGAGACATCATTCTAAATATCCCTAGTCAGTCATTGTTATGGGAATAACAATGAATTAAGACTAGTATGCTCTCTCTGATATTATGAATTCTATCTTACGGAACATTAGGATAAGAGTGTCAATCAGAGATAATAGATACATGTTAAAGAACATGGTATCTGGATTCGATCCGCTCATGAGAACACTACATGGTACAAGTCATAAGTGTTTCTCATATGCAAGTTTTGTATCGGAGTTCTTAGACCTAAAATCTCTATGAAACTCTTTATGAATTAATGTGTGCTTTGACATACACCTAACGTGCTAGTAACTGAGTGACAAGTACGGGTATGATTGGGTATGCATTGATTCATGTTAGAGAGCATGAGAGAAGTGAAGGGATTACCCCTCTCGATAAGAGATAAAATATTACCGGCCACTTGATCAATGAACTGAGAAGTGTATGGCCATACCAAGATGAAATAACGAGTAATCATTATTTATCTGAGAGTTCAGTGTCACTGGAATATCAAGAAAGGAATTAATATATATAAGGATGACTAGTTCCATGCCTTATATTAATTCTGATATTTATGGGTAAGGGACTATGCAAAATTGCATTAGGTCACTAAATGCCATATGCATTTTCATTTAATTTGGAATGCTATAATATCTTGCTAGAGAATATATATAGCCTTTGAATTAATTTATTAATTCATTGCCAACATTAAATGGACCTATAGGATCGCACACAAAGCATTGGGCTTAAAATATTTAAATTAAGTATTGGGCATTAATTTGGGCTTTTAATTAAAGTCAAATTAATGTGTGTAATGGGTTATTAGATTGCTATTGGACCTTGGCCCATGAGAGAGAAAAATTCAGCCCACAAGGTTTAATTTCAATTAATTAAATGTCTTGTGTTAATTTAATTAATTGAGTATTAAAGCCTAAAGGATTTTAATTAAATTAATTCATTTGATAATTGGATGGTCTGGCCGAAATTCCAAGATAATATCAATGGAATTTCGACACATGATTAATTCTTTTATTAAGTGATTTAGTTAATTATTATGTCTTACATTTATCTTAGATTAAATCAAAAGGATTATCTTAGATTAAATGTATTATTTTAAGGAGTTTAAATCAATATATATTACTTTTTTTAGGAAGTGAATGAGATTGAATTAATTATCTTGAGATAGTAAAGTTCAAATCAAACACTTGCCAAAAGATAAGGATATATATAAAAGAAATAAAACCCTAAGAAGACCTAAGAGAAAAACGTGAAACCCTTTTTTCCTAGGTCTTGGCGTGAACTTCATCTCTCTCTCTCTTAATTCTTTTGGTCCAATTTTCACAAGGAGAAAGGATTGTTCCTCATTCTCTTGTGTTAGTGGGTAGTAATAGCAACCTAAAGAAGTACAAAATCAGGTTTTGTAGCTTTAAAATATAGCCATTACATAATACCTTTAAAAGAGAGCTAGCAATCTCGATTTTAAGCCGACGGTGCAATTGTGTGTGTGAGAATAGAGGGAGTGGCGTAAAAGGCTGTTCCTTGGCATTGGTGATCAAGATCTAAGGTGGATAAAGTCATCTCGGTTGCTGGTCATCACCAAACTCAAGATTAAAATGCATCCAAAGTTGTAAGTTTTTAACCTTAAAATTGCATGTTTCGATTCTTGCTTTGGATTTGTATGGTATGTATGATGAAAAATTTTTGTTTTTCCGCTGCGTTATCATCACATTTATACCATGCCATATTCCATCAGTGAGTCTAGAAAGGAGGATGTTTGGATTAAAAATTTCATTTCAAGATTAGGATTCGTCCCAAATATCCTAGATCCATTAGAAATTTTCTATGACAACAACAGGGCCATCGCACAGGCAAAGGAGCCCTAGTCACACCAAAAATCCAAACACATACTCAGGAGGTACCACCTGATCAGAGAGATCATTGACCGTGGGGATGTCAAGATTAGCAAGATAGCAAGTGAAAATAATGTAGCAGATCCATTGATCAAATAGTTGTGTTCGAATCTACACGAAGCTCATTTGAGAGCGTTCGGTCTTAGGGCTATGACAAATTGGAACTAGTGCTAGTGGGAGATTGTTAGTGTAAGCCCTAGCCCCAATACATTGTTATAAAACATTTAGGTTAATAAATGAGGCATTTGTTTTATCTATTGTATTCCTATGCATATCAAATGATAGAACTATCCAAGAATATTTTTTCAGTTTAAGTTATCATGTGTGAGGCACACGGTTGTAAGACCTTGAAAAAATTGAGACTTCATTCTAAATATCCCTAGTCAGTCATTATTATAGGAATAACAAATGAATTAAGACTAGTATGCTCTCTCTGATTAGTTGAGTTTTGTCTTACAGATCATAAGAACTAAAGTGTCAATTAGAGATACATGTTTGGAACATGGTATCTAGATTCGATCCGCTTATGAGAACACTACATGGTACAAGTCATAAGTGTTACTCAATTGTAAGTTTTGCATCGGAGTTCTTAGACCTAAAATCTCTATGAAACTCTTTATGAATTACAGTGTACTTTGACATACACCTAACGTACTCATAACAGGGTGACTAGTATGGGTATGATTGGGCATGCACTAATTCATGTTAGAGAACATGAGAGAAGTAAAAGGATTACCCCTATCGATAAGAGAGAAAATATCATCTGCCACTTGATCAATGAAATGAGAAGTGTATGGCCATACCGAGATGAAATAATGAGTAATCATTATTTATCTGAGAGTTCAGTGTCACTGGAATATCAAGAAAGGAATTAGTATATATAAGGATGACTAGTTCCATGCCTTATATTAATTTTGATATTTTTGGGTAAGGGACTATATAAAATTGCATTAGGTCACTAAATGCTATTTGCATTTTCATTTAATTTAGAATGCTATAATATCTTGCTAAAGAATATATATAGCCTTTGGATTATTTATTAATTCATTGCTAATATTAAATGGACCTATAGGATCTCACATGAAGCATTGGGCTTAAGATATTTAAAATAAAGTATTGGGCATTAATTTAGGCTTTTATTTAAAGTCAAATTAATATGGATAATGGGTATTAAATTGCTTATTGGACCTTGGTCCATAAGAGAGGGAAAATCAGCAATTACTAGGTTAATGTCAATTAATTGATTGTCTTTGGATAATTAAGGTAATTGATTTTAAATCCTAATAGTATTTGAATCAAGAATCAATACTTAATTAGGGAGATAGTGTGGCTGAAATTCTAGCTAGATTCCTAGTTGAATTCAACATACTTTAAACCCTAAAGAAGTGATTTATTTTTATTAAATAACTAATGCTAATTTAAATTAATTTGAATTTAAAATACTAAAAGAATTTGAATTAATTCAGATTACTTAATTAGGAAGATAGGGAGGCTGAAATCACTACCTAAACCTAGTAGATTTCAGTATCTAAAAGGATTCCTAAATAAGTGATATAAATTGATTAAAATTGTTTTTGCCAAGTTAGGTTTTTTTCTCTCTCTCTCTTTGCTGCAATTTTAAGGGGAAAGAATTCTTTCTTCTTCTCTTGTATTTTGGGTAGCCATTGAAAACCCTAGAGGAAGTACAAGATCAAATCTTGTGTCTTCATTCAATACCCATTGCCGAATACAAAAGGTTGGAGCTAGCACTCTTATTTTAAGCCATCTTTGCGAATGTGTGCATGAACATAGAGTGGTATGGCGCAAAGGCAACACCTTTGGAATTGGTGATCGAGATCAAAGGTATATAAGTCCATCTTATATACTAGTCATTGCAAAAATCAAGTCTTAAAGTGCATTTGAGGATGTAAGTTTAATAAAAAACCCTAAAATTGCATGTTTCAATTCTATATTGATTATTGTATGGCGTGTATGATCAAAAGTTTTAATTTTTCCGCTCTAGTATAATTATATTTATGCCATGTGATATCCCATCACCTAGGCCCACCATCCATATTATGTAATTAATTTCAAGATTTCAACCAAGTTCAACCTAATAGCTCATAGCAATATTCATGAAACCTTTGAATCTTTTCAAACTCATCTTCATTGCAAGATTTAGCCTTTAGCAACATCAAATAGGACTCACATACAAAAAGAAATTAAAGTTCCTTTAACAACTTATATTAATAATGAATAGTACAGTAAACCTAATTCATGTACCTGTTACTGATGCTCTAACTCCTCTAACTCCTTTGTTCTATTTCGTTCTTCCTACTCTTAATTTATCTTTTTTTTCTTTCTTCTCCTTACACATGGTGGCAATAATAAGATCTTGTAATCCCTCATAACAGGAAATCATAAATCAAGAAAAGAAAAGAAGAGATAAATCTATAAGGGGAAGCATTACCTTTGAGTGACCAACTCACAAACCCTAAGCTTCCTCTTCTTCAATCAGTAGCTAAAGAAAGAGAGACCTCACTTCTTCCTTAGCCGATCCCCACATCTCCAGGAAATAAGAAATAGGGAAGTGAGGTAAATATCTCCCTAAGGGAAATTCCCACTTTACCCCTGTGCACAACTTAAGCCCTAATATTACACTCCAATACACATAGGCACAATTAAACCCCAAGACTTCTAAATTACTTCAATTATATCCCTCTTTTATCATAATTTTAACCATACTCAAGTTACATTCATGCTAAAATTACCAAAATACCCCTTATAGGACTTAACTTTAATCATACAAAATAATCAAGACTTATCTCATTTAACCATAATCCTCCTTAATTTAACCATAATCTGGTTAGGGCTATGATTGGATCCTTACAAAAAGTCATCTCTATTAAGAAAGGACTCATTGTCTTTCCTCGACTACATATAGGATATCATAAGCATTGAGTATCCTCTTTTTATCTCTATGTGGCCATTGCTTGTTGTATCTATTTGAATATAAACTATATTTTTTTACTACAAAAGCTACATTCTAGAACCGTGATCAACTTTCATAGCTTTTAATCTTGCTAAATATTTAGTCTTTAACTTGTTCAACTATACCACTATAGATTTTCTAAATGGTCAAAATAGCGGATCATGCTATATTTATGACAATAGGAGAGCCAGGGCCTATGATCATTAATATAATAGACTCACCACCACCAGCTATATAAAGTCCAAAATATATAACTGTATGTGTGTATGCATATGTTATATGCCTGTATAAGTAGAGGTCCATTTTTATAAAAAAAATGCGAATGTTTGTGTAAGTGGCTAAAGTGTCAAGCTGGTGGTGGTTTCTACTACCTGAGTTAGCTAAAACAACTAGTGAGATTTATCTCATAATCTACTAGAATGGCTGGGGCCCCGCTCTCATAATCGCTTGCTTTCTCACTCATTTACCTAAAACTAAAAGTTACAACTATAACTTGATGTACTTAAAAGGGACAGGTAAGTTCCAATATTGAGTTCGCTTATTCCTTTATGACATGTACATATATCTACACAAACATTCATCCATTCTGATGTGGCTACAATAAAGTTTCATTTTCTTTCATTTTAATCCTTGAATTTATTTATTTCTTGACCAACTTATATTTTGTATCAATTTCTTGGTTGTTTTACTAAATTATTATTTTGCCTTTAATCTAATAAATTTTCTCTTTAATTTATAATTTATTCTTTTACATTTCTTATGTACAGGTAAATTTCCATTTTACCGTTTATACTACTTTTTGCAAATTTATATCCACTTTATCTTTTCATTGTCATAATTTTTCTATTTAGTCTTTTTAATATTCATTTTTTTATTAATTCTCATAAGATTCTTACTTGTACGTAAAATTACGATTGAATCGTTAGACTTTCTATTTATCACATTTTACTTCATTTAATTCTAGTCTTAATTCTTTTGCTTCCCTTTATCTTTTATTTTGACTTAGGTGGTAAACTTACATTCTAGACCTTTATGTGTATCCATGACATGGCAATTTACATTTTGATCCCTAAACTTTTATTTCATTATTTTTGGGGTTAGTTTTATCCATGGTCATTGAACTTGTGACAATGAATAAAACTAACCCTTATTTTTGACTCAGTTTGACCTCAATTTTAATCCTTTTTTTTCTTTGTCTTTTCCATACTAAGTGTAGAATTTGCATTTTGGCCCCTGTACTTTATCATATAATGGAAAATTACAATTTAGTACCTATGCTTTTATTTTCTTCATGTTTGACCTTGTTTAACTCCCCTTTTAACTCTTTTTGCTTCATTTGACTTTTAGTTCCTTCTAAGTGTCAAATTTACTTCTTAGCCCTTATATTTCCTCAAAAGTGGCAAATTACATTTTAATCCATAAAATTTTTAGTATTTATGATTTTGCCCTTTTCACTTATTTAACAATCATAACATTTTAATCACCTTATTGATGCCAAATTGCAATTATACCCTTCATTTATTGTGTAATTACATTTTTACCCTTTTTGTGTCGTTTAATCATGTTTTCACTTTGTCTCTTATTTATTCACATATATCACCTCTTTTATGCCTAATTTACTTTTTTATCCATATTTTCTCGCGTATTTACAATTTTGCCTGTTTAAACAATTAATTACATTTCTTACTTTATTTCTTAGTTAGTTGGCTTTATGACATCTTGCTTGCATATTTTATTCCTTAATCCTTATTTTCTCATATATTTACAAATTTGCCATTTTTTAAATTATTAATCCCTAATTTTCACCTTATTTCTTATTCTATTATCTTTATGACATTTTCATTGCTTGATTTACTATTTAATCCCTATTCTCTTGTATAATTACCATTTAGTCCTCAATTCCATGAAAAATTATGATTTTCCCCTAATAGTGCCTTGTGAAAATCTTCAAACTAGATATGCTGGATGAGAAATCCATTTCTACTGAAGTAATGGTGGACCAGATTACTTACCGTAACCCTGCTTCCTTGGAACCAGATAGTTATAGGATCGGATTACTTACCACAACCCTGCATCACTTAGATCAGATCACTTACTGTGACCCTTCATCCATAATCTATATGTGCCAGCAATCCATAATGTACACAATCAATCAAATCTTATACTATTACCGCAGTATAGATCCCTATGGCTAGCCATTATATCTACAATCTTGGATTACCCATTGAGCTATTTATTTTCTTACATTATGCCACATTTTTCATTTATTTTTTCATACTAATCACATTATGTAACAATTGGTATATGATATTATGATGCCCAATCATGCTTATCTTTACATATTCATTATATTGACATCATATACTTATCTTATGTTTTTATTCATCAATTGCATACAATATATAATTCTAATATCGTATTAACATTTATATAATGATACAGTTTCACTGCACTTTATAATCTCTAAATTATCTTAAATTCCATCATTATGTTCAATTATGTAACTTTAGCTTCACTTATTATTTTCAACTTTAATCACTTCTATCATCTTTCTTATGTGTTAAATTATGAATTTAATGAATAATATGCCATAAATCATCAAATTTCCACATGTTAAACTTAGGTTAAAAATTCGGCCAACTTAGGTTTTCTCTCTTCCACTTTGTTTTCTTTACTAATTCACATTCTTTACATCTTACCTCATCATTTTAACATCTTACTTTTAATTATTTCACATTTCTACTTAAGTTGTCATAGTTACATAATGTGTAATTCAAGGAAATTTCAACTATATAAATGAAACTAAGTGTAATAAGTATCCATTATCCTTGTGCTCTTGTTCTACCCTCTTAAGGTTTATTTTTCTTACTTTTGTCCCTTGAAAGAACTTCATCTCCCTTATTCTTCATAAGTGGCCAAATATGCCAAGGCAAAAATCCATCAATTTCTTTCTTCCTTTTTCCAAAATGATCATATAAACATACTCTACATGTTGGAGTTTATCGGTTACATGCATCTCATAAATAAGCAAAATTTAAAATTTTTTAACCAATATTACTGATCATGCCATGAATATACAATATAACTATATGAGAATAAGAAAAATCACCTTTGATTTTTGTTGAACAGTTGATTTTACTTCGTACAGGGTTGTCTCAAACCACAGTGCCCAAAATCGAACACCTCCAATAAGTAATCCACACTAGAGAAGGATAAATTGAACCAACTAATTGGTGTGTAACTAGGGCTGGCCGAAATTCCCAAGAGCTAGCTTGAGAGTTCGCGCAAAAGAGAGAGAGAGGATAAGACAAAAGGTCCTTTCATTTTTGTTTAATCACTTAACCCTAATTCCTCACTAGTTGGCCTTTTATAGTTAGGTTAAAATTCCAACTCCTTAATGAGATTGGGCTCTTTAAAATTGCTGGAGAATTATTAATTGGGCCTCTAGAATTAATTATAATCACTTGGGATTAATTAAATCCAATTTAAACCTTTTCATAAAAGACTATGCACAAAACCCACAAACTAGGCCCTTTGTGCAACTAATTGGATTTAAATATCCAAATGGATTCCAAATCCAACCAAATTAAATATGTGAGTTCCATAACACTTATGTAACATATATAAATTAATTTGGTGCAAGAAAAAGACCTCTAAGGCCTTTTGTATGGAGTTGACCTGTGGCCCTCTACAGAAGGGCTTCCACACCAGCTCCATTCCTCTAGTCCCTTTATAACTCCTCCAATGAACTTATTAATTAATATATTAGTCCTATAACACTTATAGTAGTCTTATAAAACTTATAAGACAATAATAATTAATCATAAAATACATTATTTCAATTAGGTCCAACTTACAGAACATTTCTCAAAAGTTCCGCGAACACTACCCAAATGTCAGGAAAGTCATGTGGTTTGACTATACCCTTCCATAGAACCAGTTATCGTGCAATTACTCCTTTCACCACTCTTATCTCAATTAGATTTTGAGTATGGATTTCTATCAACTCATATAAATCTAATTATGTATGTTGTATTAATTTAACCATTGTTTCCAAAATGCCCTTCATGGATCTCTATCCATCTTGGCATTTTACTCTGGCCAGAGATTCTCTGAACAAGGTAATTGTAGAATCATGCGAGATAACTTCCCTTATTAAATCTGGGATGGTGAATCCTTTGTTAATCACTCAACTATCTTCAAGTAGGTCATGATATACCCAATCTTCTAACTATGTTCACTCCCAGTTGGAAGTAATCAGTTATGGAGTTAAAGTATACCACTTGCTACTTAAGATAACTTTGGTGATCTCAAGTCTAAGGATACTTGCACAACCGCTATGAAGAGATTCCTCACTGACATAGATTTAATATCCATGTGAGGATTCTCTTTACAGGTCTCCAATGAACTTGTTCTTCTAACAAGCATCCACATGTTAGCTTTGATTATCTTCCATAATCACAGTTATGAGAACCACTGCTTGAACCATTCAAGAAGCATAACATGTGCTAGTCTGTCCGAATTAACAATGTCCTATCTTGTTAATTCTATGACTAGGGATATTTAGATATTAACACATTTGCATGCAATAGACATCTCACATCATGAACACCTTCATGATTGCCTTTGCATTGTGTTTATAATATCTAGGACTTTATTTATTAATTTAAGATTTACAAACTCATGTATTTAAACATAGCATTAATAAATGAATGATGCCTTTTATTAAGAATATAAATTTTATACATATGAAAAACATCCCTATTATATGGGCTCTAGGGCATACTCTCTAACAATCTGCCAAGTGCACTAGAGCCAATCACTTATATGTCTCAGACCCATGGCATTTATATGGTGATCATACTTAATTTGGGAAAGTGCTTTAGTGAGGGGATCTACCAGATTGTCATCTGTGGGAATCATTTCTATTTTCACATCATTTCTAGCTATTATTTCCCTTATGAGATGGTAGCGTCTGAGAATATGCTTGGATCGTTGATGAGACCGTGGTTCCTTTGCTTGAGCAATGGCTCCATTGTTGTCATAATATAAAGGAATCAGATCAACAATGCTAGGCACCACTCCTAGTTCAGTTATGAACTTTTTGATCCAGACTGCTTCTTTGGCTGCTTTTGAAGCAGCAATGTACTCAGCTTCCGTCGTTGAATCAACATTTGTTTCTTGTTTGGAACTTTTCCAAATAACTACTCCTTCTCCCATTATGAACACATATTCAGACTGTGATTTACAATCATCTCTGTCAGATTGGAAGCTGGCATTTGTATACCCATTTACTTCCAAATTGGCCTTTCCATATACCAAGAATATATCCTTAGTCCTTCTCAAGTACTTAAGGATATTCTTGACAACTGCCTAGTGTTCCCCTCCAAAATTGGATTGGATTCTGCTTGTGACACTCAAAGCAAATGCTACATTTGGACGTGTATATAACATAGCATACATGATAGAACCAATTGTAGATGCATATGGTATTCTATTCATGCTCTCTCTATCCTCTAGTGTCTGTGGACACATAGACTTAGAAAGGTGTTTCCCATGCACGTATAAACCCTTTCTTATAGAGATCCATATTGAACCTCTTCAATACTTTATCTATATATGTACTCTGAGAAAGACCTAGCAACCTATTGGATCTATCTCTATAGATCCTTATTCCTAGAATATAGGATGCTTCTCCAAGGTCTTTCATGGAGAATTGCTTGGATAACCATATTTTAATAGATTGGAGAAGGGAAATGTCATTTCCCATGATCAATATGTCATCTACGTATAGAACTAGGAAGACAATTGCACTCCCACTGATCCTTTTATACACACAAGGTTCATTTTCATTCTGTGAGAAACCAAACTCTTTGATTGTTTCATTGAATTGAATGTTCTAGCTCCTAGAGGCTTGCTTCAATCCATAAATGGATCTTTGAAGCTTGCATACCTTTACGCCATTTCCTGATGTGAACCCTTCTTGTTGTGTCATATACACATCCTCAGTAAGATTTCCATTAAGGAAAGCTGTCTTCACATCCATTTGCCAAATCTCATAATCATAATGAGTTGCAATGGCTAAAAGTATTCTTATAGACTTAAGCATCGTGACAGGAGAAAAAGTTTCATCATAGTCAATACCTTCTTTTTGATGATAACCTTTTGCTACTAAGCGAGCTTTATAGGTAACTATATTACCTTCCATGTCGGTCTTCTTTTTGAAGACCCATTTACACCCTATGGGTTTTATCCCTTCAGGTAGTTGAGTTAAAGTCCATACTTTGTTCTCATACATGGAGTCCATTTGTCAGACTTAACATCCAGTTTGTTTGACATTGTCCTATTCACATAAGCAGGACAAACCCATACTTTCATATGAGAAAGCGTGGGTTTCTTGTTATTCCACATCTTATATGGAGTAACATCAACCGATTTACTGGGAACTCTGTTTAACATATAAACAATAATTTTTAGTGCATATCCCCAAAAGGACTTAGGCAAGTCCGCTCGGCTCATCATTGATCGAACCATATCTAATAGTGTTCGATTTCTCCTTTCAGATACACCATTGTGTTGAAGTGTATATGGTGGAGTCCATTGAGATAAAATCCCATTATCTCTAAGATAATCCTGAAACTCTTGGCTTAAGTATTCTCCACCTCGATCTGATCTAAGTGTTTTAATACTTTTGCCAAGTTGTTTCTCTACTTCATTTATCAATTCTTTGAACTTTTCAAATGCTTCTGATTTATATTTCATTAGATAGATATATCCAAACCTAAAATAATCATCTATGAAAGTAATGAAGTAGGAGTAATCTCCTCTAGCATGTGTAGTCATTGGACCACATACATCTGAATGTATTAAGTCCAAAACCATTTTAGGTCATTCTCCTTTACCAATAAAGGGAGCTTTTGTCATTTTTCCCAATAAACAAGATTCTCATGTATCAAATAATTCATAATCAAATGATCCCAAATCACCTGACTTGTGCAATTTGGTCATGCGTTTTTCATTTATATGGCCTAAATGACAATGCCATAAGTATGAGGTATTTAGATTATCATGTTTCATTCTCTTGGTATCCACATTATATACTTCTTTAATTAAATCAAAAACAAATATACCATTCTCAATGATAGCTTTTGCATAAAATATATTGTTCTTAAAAATGTAACAACATTTGTCCTTTAAAGAAATATCATAATCATTCATCAAACAACTAAAAGAAATAATACTTTTGGACAAAGCTAGAACATAATAACAATTATTTAATTCTACTACTAATCCACTAGGAAGAGGCAAATAGTAAGTCCCCACAACTGTTATAGAGATATTCTATCCAGTAGCTGACTGCAAACATATCTCTACCTTTCCAACTCTTCTAAAGCTTCTAAGCCCCTATAGATCATTACATAAGTGAGATCCACATCCGGTATCTAATACCCAAGATTGTTTTGAAGCAATAGAATAAGTATTAATTTCAATCATATGAATACCTGAAGTAGAAGCATCAGCTTGCTTTTTCTCCTTGAGAGAATCTAGATAGGCCTTGCAGTTACGCTTCCAGTGACCATCCTTTCCACAATGGAAGCAAGTTCCTTTGGGATTCTCTTTCTTGGCAACCTTCTTCTTGGAGATCCCACCATTCTTTGGCTGCACCTTGGTTATCTTCTTCTTCTGCTTTTTGCCTTTAGCAGAAGTGACAACCATGACACTTTTTGGATCCTTCTTAAATGATCCATTAGCTATCTTGAGCATATTGATTAATTTAAGAATGGATACTTGGATCCTGTTCATGTTGAAGTTAAGCACGAAAGGTGCATAACTTAGAGCCAACGAGTACAAGATTAAATCTATGTATAGATCATTATCCATAACATAGCCAAGTCTACTTAAATGCTCAATATACCCATACATCTTCAATGCATGAGTAGCAGCTGAAGTGCCTTCCACCATTTTGCGGCTAAATAGAGCTCGAGCAATCTCATATTTCTTAATTCTAGCTTGAGAAGAATATAGCTCCTCTAGATGCAAAATGATGGTTCTAGCATCCATCATCTCATGTTGCTTCTAAAGCTCCGAGGACATAGCACCCAGCATCAGACATGTTGCTGCTTCACTATCCTCCATGTATTTTTGATAATTGCCTTTGATCTCATCAACGGCATCATCTGATGGAAGTGGTGGTGGTTCTTTATCCAAGACATAGTGGATCTTTTCAGCTCTGAGAACAATTCTCACTTGCTTGATCCAGTCAGAATAGTTGCTGCCAACCAGCTTGTTATCCAAGATTGATCGTATATTAATGTTTAATGTGCTCATGATGATGACCTACATATGAAAAAGAAAAAATTTGAGAGTATGTTCATATATATGTATGCATTAATAAGGTCTTTAATTAATCTATTTACTCCCACTATTTTATTGCGAATTAAAAGCCCTCACTATTTAATCCGAGAAAACCCGATGGTTTTCTTAATGGGCCAATATCCAATCCTTGATATGTAATTTGACCTTGACTGTGGTCAATAAGCCAAATTTCATAACCTTGAAAGGTAGGTATCTATATACCAATTGTGTCTCTACACAACTATTGGATCATTAGGTTATCAACTCTTGATGCATGCATATCGTATATGCATTCCCTAATCTTGCCTCTAGAACCATTAGCCTTGACTGTGGTCAACAAGCTAATGGGCTAGCTAAGATGACCCATTTAATTAGATTTGAACATATTCGATATAATGTGAGCTTGACTATGGTCAATAACCCACACTATAAAGAACTCTGGTTCCCCTAAAATTAATGGAAGGCTTATATACCTTAGTATTTGTTTGAGGGTTTTAGTTAATTAAGTCTCATCATACATGGTTGGCATACATTGGTATGCATCCTATATCTATCACATAAATATAAGCATACAAATATGGTATAGTTATGGACTTCACTACATTGATTTCCCCGAGCCAAGAGGGAAATCAAAAGGTCACACCTAGGTAGTATGCTTGATTCAAACAAGAAAATAATTACATCATCTTCTAGCTTGTTGGATCTCCATCCAGCCCATCTTGCTCCTTGATAGTGGTCTCCATCTTTTTTTCTAATTCTAATCTAAGTAATCTAATTATATATTACAATTTGAAATGAAATACAAACCAAAAACAAGTGGCCGGGACATGAAAGTCCTCATTGGGCCAAAACATGCATAATGCTCAATCACATTCGGCTTTGTCCATAACTATCCATCATGCCAATCATACACCCTTATATACCTTTCTAATGTAAAAAGAAATGGATTACTAACTTTGTTTCAACCTTTGAAACAATATTTTGAGTTATTTTGATGATGTGATCAAATTAAGAAACTTTTTCCATTTTGGAAACTTTCATTTTAGAAAACCTTTTTGCATGCATGTGTTCTTGCCTTAATAATCAATCCAATTGATTATTAATTAATTATAAATTGATTATTTAATTAATTAATCATATTAAATAAATAAAATAATCAATTTTGGGCTTAAAAACAAGTGTAAGCCAAAACCCACAAAAGAAAACTCTAAATGTGTTCACACACAAACTAGTTTTGTGTCTTTTGGACCATTTGGGCCTTTTGGAATGAGCCAAGCCCACTCCAGCCCTTAAAACCCATTAATGAACTTAATTAATGTTTATAATGTTTAATATAAATCGGATCCTTGGGCCCACCAAGTCATTCACTAATTTAAACCAAGTCCGTAAACATAATTAAGCCCATTAAGTGGTTTTAATGAATTAAAATTAATCAAATTAATTTAAGGCCCATTTTAATTAATCCAATTAATTAAAAAAACTTTAATATATCATATATATCAGATTTAGAAGATTAAAAAATGTTCTAACCAAGAACACATCAAGAACATATGAAGAACACCAAATTATCGAACTTTTCGACTAAACTAGTTTTCATGCAAAACTTGTTCGATTTTAATTTCGTTCGATCTTACAGCTTAATATCACATATTAAACACATAAAATATCATCTAAATGATGTTTTAATGGACCCATAAGAAATCAAATTAGAAAACCCCCTTAAAATTCCATGGGTTTCACGCAAAACCCTAGGCACAATTCTTTAAAAGTTTCATTTTTGTTTCCAAAAAATTTATTTGATCACAATCACATCCAGAAATCAATATTTCTCATTCATGAACAATTAAATATGATATTTTAAAGTTCATGAAATAGATAACTCAAAATAAAACAAAACTTATTTCACAGAAAAATATAGAATTGTATATCAATGGCAAAATCATAGCTCTGATACCATGTTGGAGTTTATCGGTTACATGCATCTCTTACATAAGCGAAATTTAAAATTTTTTAACCAATATTATTGATCTTGCCATGAATACACAATATAACTATATGAGAATAAGAAAAATCACCTTTGATTTTTGTTGAAAAGTTTATTTTACTTCGCACCGGGTTGTCACAAATCACAGTGTCCAAAATCGAACACCTCTAATGAGTAATCCACACTAGAGAAGGATAAATTGAACAAAATAATTGCTGTATAACTAGGGCTGGCCGAAATTCCCAAGAGCTAGCTTGAGAGTTGGCGCAAAAGAGAGTGAGAGGATAAGAGAAAAGGTCTTTCCATTTTGTTTAATCACTTAACCCTAATTCCTCATTAGTTGGCCTTTTATAGTTAGGTTAAAATTCCAACTCCTTAATTTGATTGGGCTCTTTAAAATTGCTGGAGAATTATTAATTGGGCCTCTGGAATTAATTATAATCATTTGGGTGTAATTAAATCCAATTTAAACCTTTTCATAAAAGACTATGCACAAAACCCACAAACTAGGCCCTTTGTGCAACTAATTGGATTTAAATACCCAAATGGATTCCAAATCCAACCAAATTAAATATGTGAGTTCCATAACACTTATGTAACATATATAAATTAATTTGGTGCAAGAAAAAGACCTCTAAGGCTTTATGTATGGAGTTGGCGTGTGGTCCTCTATAGAAAGGCTTTCACACCAGCTCCATTCCTCTGGCCCCTTTATAACTCCTCTAATGGACTTATTAATTAATATATTAGTCCTATAACACTTATATTAGTCCTATAAAACTTATAAGACAATAATAATTAATCATGAAATACATTATTTCAATTAGGTCCAACTTACAGAACATTTTTCAAAAGTTTCGCGGACAATTTTACTTGATCATAATTAATTAGACTCTTTAATTAAGTATTATCTTATTCACTTCTCTACCCTCATAATAATATCAAATATTATTATCCTTGTCATTTTACCATTTTATCCTTTTTCTTTATATGTGTGTGACCTATTGGGTTCCTGTCCATGTTGGCAGTATAATATGTAATTGTGAGTTCTATTCAAAACTCACATGATTTAAACACCTTTAAATCATTTTATCAATCCCTATTCATATTTTGATACATCATTATACAAGTCATGATTGGCCTCTAGCTAGGCACCATGACTACCCAAATATCAGGAAAGTCATGTGATTTGGCTATACCCTTCCATAGAAATAGTTACCGAGCAATTACTCCTTTCACCACTCTTATCTCAATTAGATTCTGAGTATGGATTTCTGTCAACTCATATAAATCTAATTATGTATGTTGTATTAACTTAACCATTGTTCCCAAAATGCCCTTCATGGATCTCTATCCATCTTGGCATTTTACTCTGGCCAGAGATTCTCTGAAAAAGGTAATTATAGAATCATGCGAGATAACTTCCCTTATTAAATCTGGGATGGTGAATCCTTTGTCAATCACTCAACTATCTTCAAGTAGGTCATGATATACCCAATCTACTAACTATGTTCACTCCGAGTTGGAAGTAATCAGTTATGGAGTCAAAGTATACCACTTGCTACTTAAGATAACTTTGGTAATCTCAAGTCTAAGGATACTTGCACAACCGCTATGAAGAGATTCCTCACTGACATAGATTTAATATCCATGTGAGGATTCTCTTTGCAGGTCTCCAATAAACTTGTTCTTCTAACAAGCATCCGCATGTTAGCTTTGATTATCTTCCATAATCACAATTATGAGAACCACTGCTTGAACCATTTAAGAAGCGTAACATATGCTAGTCTGTCCAAATTAACAATGTCCTATCTTGTTAATTCTATGACTAGGGATATTTAGATATTAACACATTTGCATGCAATAGACATCTCACATCATGAACACCTTCATGATTGCCTTTGCACTGTGTTTATAATATCTAGAACTTCATTTATTAATTTAAGATTTACAAACTCATGTATTTAAACATAGCATTAATAAATGAATGATGCCTTTTATTAAGAATATAAATTTTATACTTTTGAAAAACATCCTTATTACATGGGCTCTAGGGCATACTCTCTAACACTACATACTCTAATTTACCTATTAGAACCATTAAACTAAATTAAAACCTTCAATTTTTCTTACCCCAATTTTGACACATAAACTTCAATCATTGATTTATCTCACTTCTACCACTCAAATTGAAAGGTAGAGATTGCTATGATGTTGTAGAGAGGCTGAAATTAATCTAAGAGGTATAATTTTGGAGAGAGATTGGACAAAAGAAGAAGAGAATTAGTGAGATGAGGAAGCATATAATTTTGAAGAAGACCAAAGAGGGAGGAAGAAATTTGGAGTTCTCTCTGGAAAATACTAATATTTTGGCCTTATGTAGGATGAACTTTGGGCTGGGCTGGTCCAATCACTTTGGTTAGAACAAATTTAAGCCTAAAATTGATTTTAAGCCCATTTAATGCACTCTAAATTATTTGTCTCTCTTTTCAAGCTTAAATTCACTCAAAATCATTTCCATAATTCTAAATATAATTAATTAAGCCTCCATAAAAAATTCTAACTTAATCGGAGTCCATTTTCAATTTGGTTCACTCAAATCGGTCTGATTCAACCATTTTCTATGTTACCGTAAAATTAATTTTTTCCAAAAAAATGTTCTACATCTAATTTAAGGTTGAACTTGAAACTTTAGTGAATATTAGAGTTCATATACTATTTTTAGAGTCCTTATTAAACTCTCAATCAACCATTTTCTCGGTATCGAGTAAAAACTTTGCTGTTTTATTTAAGGATCCATTTGAGCTCAATTTCATCTCAAATTATGCAACTAGACTCAATTTAATTCCCATATTTTTAATCCAGTGTTAACTAAAACTACTTACTAGGTTACCTATCTTTAAATTTCTCTGGCCTGAGCACGTTTAACCTTTATACACTAAATTTCCATGTGCTACTCAACTCCAATCACTTTAAAACATGTCCTAAGGTTATCGTTTATGCTCTAAAACATATTAACATTGCAAAAAAATGCATTTTACTGATGAAATTTAACATTTTACCGACAAAAAATGACCTTACCGAAGGTTTTTTATTATTTTACTGACAAAATTAATACATCCCTAAAATGTATACAGGAACCAATTTACAGGCGTAAAATTTCGTCAGTAATATTACCAATAAATTTTATTGATGGATTCATTAAAATAATTTCATTAGTAGTTTTTATTAAAAATTCTTCGGATGTTTCGTCATGTTGACCACCTACCTACGAAATCTTCCATTAGTAAATTTAATAAATAAAAATTTTAATTTATTTTAGTACAAATAGCAATAGATTTTACCATCAATAATTTTGTCAGCAAATATATTTAGCATAAATATTGAATTTATTCAGATAGTAGTGATTGATCTTTCTGTTTGTAATTTGTCGGTAACCTACAATAATAAAATGGGACCAAAGCAATAAAATATTATGGTCTACATCAATTCAATATTTTAAAATCTCTCTGCATCAATTCCCATATAAAATAAGATTAAGAATGATAAAAGAAAATAACAATAAGAAAGAAAAAGTTGAACTCTAAATAATACCAGAGATATATTTATAGATAATATAAAATATATCCACAAGATAGTTCTAAGAAAATTAAAAAAAAATCAAGCATACAAAATGCTATACAAGAAGCAACTGAAAGCAATAGCTAATATCATAACAATAAAGAGCCACTAAATAATGAAATCCTACTTGAATTATATATACCAATTCATGCTAAGTATGTTTTAAGGTTGTTGTTTCCATCCAAAAAAGTAAGCATTATCCCTTCTGTTATTCCAGAAAGCACAACATCCAACAAAGTAAGTTCCAACAGGTTGGCCCAGCATAAGTAAAACACATTCATGTGATGGTTTACAACAACCCGCCTGCAAAACCAACATACGACAATCTATTTAAGAACTGTGTTAAATATTCATACTTTATCAATTTGCTAATGCTCAATTGTTTGGAAATACTAGAGATTATAATTGGTTACTAAATCTTTTCCCTAAGCCATCATCATCATAGTCTATTGGGGAATTGAAATTTTCTTTTTAATAAAGATAAAGGCTTTTTTCACCACATAATCCAAACATAAAGATGCTTTCTTTATTCTTCAACTAAAACCATTATCTAAAAAGTTGAAAAAGCAAATAAACTAAATTGATGGTGCACTACTAAAAAGTATTATATTATTGACTAAAAGACAACTTGCTTTTTTCAAAATTTGAAAATAAGAAAGCCGCCTCTTATAAATCTCCTTCCAAATCAAAACCCATACTTATTAAATTTCACAACATCATAGTTCAAATTATAAAAACATTCAGATCTCAAAAAGGAAATGGTTACCAAATTTTTTCATGAAAATTAAATAGAGCATAATCAGATTCAAATTAAAAATAAAAAAATAGAAAAAAGATAATTAAAGATTATATAAATAGCAGACAAATTCAAACTATTAGAAAATATTGAATGTAAATACTCTTTTTTTTTAAATAAATTTATGCTTATTAGGTAATAACATAAGCAAAACAAATTGTGCTTTTAACTAATTGATGTAATCAAATATGCTTTAAATATAGTTATTCATTTATCCTAAATAAAAAAAATCTAATAATATTATCAAATTTGGGTAAAAATATGTGACTTAATGACATTTGAAACATAAAAAAATATGACAAATATTTATAGGAGAAATATGATTGATTTTTATGGAAGGAGAAGAATGGGTTAAGCAAAGAAGGATTCTCAATCTTATACTAGATTTTCTTAAATATTTCTTATATATATATTCTCAATCCTACATTATAACTCTTATAATGTACAAGAATACAAATTTGCATTTGCTATTGGAAGCTTATATAACTTTCTTCTCTTTTCCTTCCTTTATTTTATCAAAGTGCTTAAGTATCAAATTGGTTAGTGCATAATCACTTCACTTTACAAAATGCCATAAAGTGAAAATTCATTAATGATGCTTTATTGAGCCAATGGAAAGAAAGCTAGTAGGAGGTTTAAGCAGAACAGGTTGTCCTAGTAAGCTCCATCCTAAAATGGTGATGTATTCTTAAAACAAGAAGAAAATGAGAGAGCAATTAAATTTAAGGAATATCTTGGCCAAAAAAAATGACATAGAATTATGTTAGTTATGAAGGTGCTTCTGATAATAATTGTGGCTTGTGAATCCATGAAAAGAAGAGGATGCCTCTAGTAAATTTATAAAAATTTTAGCAAATTCATCTTACTTCATCCACTAAAGGCAACCAAACATTCCTGTAAATCCTATTAATTTTATTATTAATCAACCTACCCTTTTTGAGAAAGTGTTGTGCTTCATTTATCATGTTGCTCTTTTGGAATAAACTGAGTAAACCATTATATGTCGCCACAACTTATTCTATCAAGCTTAAGGAAACGAAATGCTAGTAGCATTAAGCATGATTGTCAATATGAATCAAAGCAAGCATGTAAGAATTAACGTGTATGTTGCAATTCCCAAATTTATGCAGGATGATTTCATTCTCTTAAAAGTGGGAAACATATCTTGCAAAATAATTTAGAACTAAGAGAAATGAAAATTTTAGATTATTTAACATGATATAAAGATGTCCACGAATGCAATAAAATTTCAGCTCCATGACTATTACTCAATGTTATTTTTCTTTTTCTTTAAAACAAATATAATTTAATCTTCATAGTTTGGTTTCATGGTCTTAAACAAAGAACTGTCTAACTAAATTTCTTTGTATCTATCTAAGTAGCTCACTTAATCAAAGATTAAAGGCTACGTTTAGTTATGAACAATGATCCCAAATACAAGAGAAAAGAAGCTAACTTGGTCATGGTACTGTGGGATATACTATCAAAAGAATACTTCATCTAAGCATCAATCTAATCATACTCCACCATGCAGCATTATCAAATTGATCAATAGATAACCCGAGCTGCAGAAGTATTAACCAAGTAATATTGTACAGGCACACCATACAACCATTCTGCAATCAGCTTTATTTATCAAAGTTTAATTGTCCTTTCTTGCATATAATTGATCATGTTAATGTCTATTATTGTAACAAATCATTAGTGCTTAACAATTAACAATATACATACAATAGGTTTTTAGTCAAATTAATTTTTGATTACAAACATAACAATCCGTTACAATAACCCACAACAAAGAACTGACGTTTCCAGTGAAATTAATTTTCGATTAGATATACTTGTTGCAGCTAAAAGAAAATGATCAATGATGATCATAAAATAGAGGCAACCCATTTTTAATCTTTAATTACTAATCACTGATGATCTGCACAATTATAATATAATCCTAAGTACATAAAGTTTATTTACATTTATATATATGATGATTATTTAATGCTTATTTAATTAACACCCATCTGCATTGTAGCCAACAAAGTGGTGGTTTAATTAACCTTCAATCAAACTCAATTTAGTTGGTAATTACACTTAGAATAACATATAGAAGAAAAATAATTAAATTTTTTTATAATTCATATAATTATTCACCTTAATAATAAGAACCTCATCTCTGCAAGCTGCTAATTCATCATCACCACTAGAATTATGAGTAGATTTATGTTTCTCTTCCATGAAAAAACCTCCTTAATGACCAGATCTTTGCATGGTATCCTACATATAGATTATGATAAATATTCATGAATCAAACATCCACAGAGAGTTAAAGTGATGCACCTATAACTTTTCTAAGACTAAGAAATATGAAGTAATCTAGAGTTTAGTATCTTCAACACTTTTACAGTGTACTTAAATGCATTAGTTCATCATCAGCAGTATTATATTGCTTCCTTAAACTCGCTAGCTTGGCCATGCATGAAAGCACTAGCAAAGTTAAGAACTAAAGCATAGCATAGAGCAATATGTCACACATTAAACGGGAAGAACCAACACCTTTAAGCTATTTTTGAAAGAGAAAATGGCTACAATAGTGTACAACTACTAACTTGCTACATTCTATTAAGGTTGGGTTGCTTAGCTTCACAGAATAGGCACCACTCAAATGCATTGAAAAAAATCATTATAAATATATTATTCCCAAAATAATATTTTGGAGAAGCAGTAGCCTTATGATATTTTTGAAAGAGAAACTGACTACAATAATGTACATCCATTTAACATGTCACATTTATAGAGAAATGATTTTTAACTTAGGCTCTATGTTATTAATGACTAAAAATAGTTGTGTATATATACAAGAGAAGCAGCAAAAATCTAGGAGTTAAACTATCGTACAATTACAAGTATGTACTTTAAAATAATTTGTTGAATATACTATCGTGTAAATGTCAAAGAGTATCGGGGTTTAAGAGATCAATATCACATTAAGAATGTTAATAGACTCCATTGGACTGAAATAAATGAGTGGTGGTACTGTGGTTCTGAATTTGAATGAGTGGTGGTACTATGGTTCCGAAAATAAATGTAGTGTTTTTTTGTCAAAATTAAATAAAAACAAATGCAATATACAAATCTAGGACCAAAAATGATAGATCTAAAGATATGAAGGAAAAACCAACAAATCTAGGATTCAACTTAGAACAATACATTTTCCAAATTGAAAACAAACAAACACATATACACCAAAGACATACCTGATGTCATGCTTGAGGTAGTAAAGTTCCTAGCAAGCATTTCCAACCTATATACCAACAAGATACCCTCTTCACACGAAATAGACAAAATCAAAAACAAAAAAAAAACAAAAATAAATAAATAAGGGAAAAAAGAATGGTGAACGAAAGAGACAGAGGTGGCAAGGGTGGTTGTAGCTCTTGTAGAAGGAGATGAACGAGAAATAATGAAAGATGGAGGTTGCAAAAGAAGAGGAGTGAGAAATAGAAAAATATATTTTTATAGTTAGGGTAAAAATCATGAAAATACCTAAATGTTCATGCTTCTTCCTATTTTCTTTCTTTAAAAGTAGGAGTATTTTAGTCCATATAAATTAATAATCTTCTAATTAATAAAAAAAATATAAAAAATAATGATAATAATAATCATAATAATAAAGTAACTAATAAAAATAAATTATTTATTAAAAGATAAAAATTTTAGAATAAAATTTATTTATCAGTGCTTAATAAAATATAGTTATCTATGATATTAATAAAAAAATTTTAAATTAACAATAAAATTTAATTTAATTTTATACTATAAATTATTATTGATTAATCTTTAATCTTATTTAAAATTTCTAAGATAATATGAGTTACTTTATATACCAATCGAATCGACTTTAAATAATAAAAAAATCATTCTTATGGATCCAATTTGAATATCATATCAAAATATAAAAAATTTTTGTTTAAATCTTCATAAATTTTTTTTTATGTATAATTAAAATTTATGCACATGATTAAAATATATTAATTATTTACATAAAAAATTATATGTAATTAAAATGAAAAAATATATATTCTAAGGTTTATTTGGACAAAAATCACATTTTATTAAAAATAAAAAATAAATTTTAAACGTTTATTTTGTATAAATAAAACAAATAGTGACGGATTACCAACGGAAGTAATGTTGTGAACATATGCTGCCACTATTTAGCGACAGAATTAGTAACGTCGCTAATTGGTTGCTAAAATGCTTTAAAATAACAAAAGCATGTTATATTACCGATGTAATTTCCGTTGGTACAAAGGTAAAATGTATAAAATTTTACTGATGCAACTTTTCGTTGCTAATTCTATCGCTAAAAAAATGCCACCATTAATTCGCACCAATTTCACCAACTGTTTTTCATTTTTGTCGCTAAAATTGTCGTCATTCTTCCACTTCTTCATATTTACCGATGCATTTGTTATTCCATAGGTAATCTATCGATAATATCTTCTTTTTAGCGATAATTTATGCATCCATCAGTAAATTCAATTTTTTTGTATTGCAAGCATGTCAAATATGGATTTTGAGGCATCACAAAATCCTTAATTTTACATGTTATTTTGTGGATGGAAATCAAGATATTGCTCCATTTGTTATAGAATAATCCCACCCAAACTTGTATTAAATTATTTGGTGAGTTTTTAGTTAAACGCTCGAAAAGTCATTTATTACATCGTTTGTAATAAATAAGAAAGGCATAAAAGAATAACAATAAAAAAGACATACATAAATTAGTCTACTTCCTGAATTGGGAACATTGGTTTCCTCATTTATATTTATGAAAGCTATTTTGTGTGACTATACATTGGTCCAAATTTATTTAGGGTTAATCTGGAACTTCCTACAATTTTTATAGATCATTTGTTTTATTTAAAGCCTTGGTCAAACCCACAGTCAATTGATTACTATTTAAACTAAAATCATTACTTTTCTCTTACTTCCTAAGTTCAATTCCTCCTAAAAATATTTCCAAAATTCTCAAAATGTATTCATTAGGCTTCATGAATATTTTTGGGTCAATCGAAGACTATTTTTCTATCTGGTCCATTTTTACCAATCCGATAGCTCGATTTTTTGTGTCACCAAAAAATTACATTTTCTTTACCATATGATTATACTCATTAATACATATATATCCATATCTTCAGATTATTTTTTTGAGATCCGTAGCATATTTACAGCCCGATCAAACTTCCAGTCAAACTAGATACTATTTGAACCAAAACTGTGAATTTTTCCTATTTTCAACTTTTGATGATCCATTTGATCTTATTTTCAGTCCAAATTACATTCTTGGACTCTTGTTAACCTCCTCTTTCCAATGGTCTAATAAAATATTTTTCGACGTCGGAAGATATTATTCACCTGGTATCACCTTTTACAGCCTGAAAATCACTATTCGCATCTAACTAAGTATTTAGGCTATTACAATTTTCCCCCACCAATAAAAAATTTGTCCTCAAAATTTTCTTATGCATTATAATCACCATATGATCACTTTGTGGTGTATCTAATTCCATAACCCACCAATTCATTTTTTGTTAACTTTTATATCTTATGATCCTTGCCATCCAATAAACTTAGGCAATCCTTATATCTCTTTATAACTTATAGTCATTCCTAGCATCAATACATACTCATGGCATATATATATATCATTTTATCCTTATTACACTAGCTTCGATTTTAGGACCAGCTAAACCTTTTCTCTAATACTAATAAAATTTAACACTCTTATCACTATGTACTGTATATACAGAGATCGACTATCATCGATATCAAATTAGCGTAACAATTATGAGATACATTGCTACCGGCAGTACGGTAAATTTTTTTTTCAACATCAAAAGCACTTAAACACAAAACATAAAATCAATTCATAATTAGAAATGCTTACAGTCCATAATGATACTTTTATAAACAATAAACCTATTAATACAAGTCCTTAAATTACATTCCTATACACACAAATATACATGCCATGCCTTAAAGCTACTAAAACCTGCATCTCACTTTCCATCACAATGATTAGCAAGATCTTAGCCATTTCAATACCTTCGGTCTTCAAACTTGCGCGCAACAAAATACTACACATTGAGCATTAAAAATGCCCAGTGGTGGATACATATCCAAAACTTTCCAATCCAATCACATGCATGCATACACAAGCTTATTGTTTCTCATATTATACTATCCTTTAACTCTTTAAATAACGCTACTTTGAATACCCATCAAATACTAGAATCAGCTGTAATTAAGTTTACACTCTTATTCAATAACATTTAAGTGCTAGGGTCTTATCTACCAATATTATCACTTACTTTCCAGATCAACTTTTATGTAATTTCTTGCATTACTACTATGATCTATCTATGCTTTGCTAACCTCTTTGATTAATTATTTAACATTATAATAACATTACTAATTAATTTACTACCACTATTCTTATCATTAACACTAACATTAATAACCTATGCATTAACATTATCTATAACGTTTCAAGACTTATTTCACTTATTGATCACATTTTAATTTAGCTTGTAGGCTAAACTACCTTTAATCTTATCAAGACTAATTTTCAATGAAGTCTTTAAAATCCATTAATTTACAATTTACCCTTCACTTTCTAAACATTACTATTTTTGTCATTTCTTAAACAACATTCAATATACTTTTAATTACACTTATGGACCATACATTTTTTGAATTTTCATTTTAGTCCTTTTCCTACCATTATTATTAGTAAATTATAATGTGGTCCTTAAAATAGACATACACCTAACGTGCTCGTAATAGAGTGACAAGTACGGGTATGATTGGGTATGCATTGATTCATGTTAGAGAGCATGAGAGAAGTGAAGGGATTACCCCTCTCGATAAGAGAGAAAATATCACCGGCCACTTGATCAGTGAACTGAGAAGTGTATGGCCATACCGAGATGAAATAATGAGTAATCATTATTTATCTGAGAGTTCAGTGTCACTGGAATATCAAGAAAGGAATTAATATATATAAGGATGACTAGTTCCATGCCTTATATTAATTCTGATATTTAAGGGTAAGGGACTATACAAAATTGCATTAGGTCACTAAATGCCATATGCATTTTCATTTAATTTGGAATGCTATAATATCTTGCTAGAGAATATATATAGCCTTTGAATTAATTTATTAATTCATTGCCAACATTAAATGGACCTATAGGATCGCACACAAAGCATTGGGCTTAAAATATTTAAATTAAGTATTGGGCATTAATTTGGGCTTTTAATTAAAGTCAAATTAATGTATGTAATGGGTTATAAAATTGCTATTGGGCTTTGGTCCATGAGAGAGAGAAATTCAGCCCACAAGGTTTAATTTCAATTAATTAATTATGTTACATTAATTAAGTTAATTGAGTATTAAAGCCTAAAGGAATTTAAATTAAATTAAATCACTTATAAATTTAATGAAGTGGCCGAAATTCCAAGAGGGAAATCAAGGAATTTCGGCACATGCCATTTAATTATGTTAAGTGATTTCATTTATTTAAATGTCTTATGTTTTATTTCAAATTTGAATTTAAATTCAAAGGAGTTTAATTCAAAATAGATTACTTATCTTTAGGAAGTGATAGAGTTTGAATTTATTATCTTAGGATAGTTGAATTCAAATCTAAGACTTGCCAAAGGATAAGTATACACATTAAAAGAAATAAAAACCTAGGATATATAAAGAAGTTGGCGTGAAAATAAGCTAAGCAACCTTGCTTTTGGCGTGAATTAATTCTCTCCCTCAAAACAATTCTCTCTTGGCCGAAATACACAAGGAGAAGGATTCTTCCTTGCTTTCTTGTGTTCTTAGGCATTAATAGCACCTTAAAGAAGAACAAGATCAAGTCTTGTAGCTTCAAACAATTGCCATTACACAATACTTAAAAAAGAGCTAGCAATCTCTATTTTAAGCCTTCTTTGCAAGTGTGTGTGTGAGGATAGAGGGAGTGGCGTAAAAGGCTATTCCTTGGCATTGGTGATCGAGATCTAAGGCGGACAAAGTCATCTTAGTTGCTGCCCATCACCGAAATCAATATCTAAAAGGCATCTTAACTTGTAAGTTCTACAACCTAAAATTGCATGTTTTCGTTTCTAGGTTTTGGATATGTATGGTATGTATGATAAAAATTTTTGTTTTTCCGCTGTGCTATCACGATTATCATACCATGTCATATCCCATCAAATATTACTTTGGTATCAAAGTACACTTTGGTTCATATTAAGTATTAAATTACACATTTATTCGTTAAATTTAGGTTTTCACCTAAACCTTATTATGGTCAATTACATTTTAGTCTTTCAAATTCCATTAAATTATGGTCTTCCCCTTCCATTACACTACAATTACATTTGTGCCACTAATTACACATAATTTACATTAATTCACTATTTATCATGTAAAATTTCTATTTAGTCCTTAACTTATACTTTATGCACAATTTCACTTTAGCCTTTACTTACTTATATTTTCAATCATCTTATCATTTAATCTCATTACTAAGCATAATTACAATATTAATCTTAATACTTTCAAATTTTACAATTCAGTCCTTTACATTTCATTTCTTTTATTACTTATTTTTATTAATTTCTTTTCATTTTTCACTTCATATTTATTCATGTCATTTCACTTCTTACATTATTAGGCTATTTTACTATTATGCCCCTAATATAATCCTAATAGAAATTTGTAAATCGGATATATGGGATGTAGACCCCATGAGCCCACAATACAGACTGAGAAATGACCCCAAAAGACCTTTTCTCCATAAAACATAATACAAAATAGATAATGCAGATATTATAGGGCATCATTACGATCCTACCATGGCAAAGCAAGTCATCATGACTTGCACCGTGGTATAGGTATCCCTATGGCTAGCCAATCATATTCTAAACTAGATTTAAATCACCAAAGCACTACTAAGGGCAAAAATTTCTTACTTATTTTAGAATCATTTTTCACACTTCTAACATTTCCATTTGCTTTCTCATTTTAGTACACTACCCATTCATTTCTTCTTTTTTTTCATTTCAGTACACTATTCATTCAGTTCTTTCATCACTTTTACACATCTGACTTTTTCACTTGCATTTGCATTTCAATACAAATCATGTCATTCATTCCAGATGTACATAATCATAATTGTTTCATTATTGTCATTCTCATCTTATAATGGCTATGTTCATTTCACAATAAGGATATTTTTAACATAATGACTATTATCCTTTCATGTCATGTCTTTACACAATCCTATTTCTCATTCATAAATATAATTCAATTTCATATTCTTTATATATATATATAATTAAACATGCTCATGTTATCTTTTATTTTCTTCACTTTATTTTCTTACTTACTTAGTTTCATTCTTAATTACACTATTACTTCATTTTAAGTTTACACATTTTATTCAATGTATAATGTTTCCATATCCACCTACTATTCATTTATTTTACTACCACTTATACATTTAATTTCTTTACTACATTTTGATTCTATATTACTTATCACTTCATTTATCATACAATTATCTTCATTTCATCACAAATAACTCTATTACACTTAATATCCCATAGGTATATGATTAACATTCCTTCCTCCATAATTAATTTTTCCCATTTATCATTTAACTCACTCAATTACTTACTAGTTAATCTTAATACACAATTTTTCATCATAAAACACTAAAATATAACCATATATACTAGCAATATACATTTGGCCAACCTACTATTTTCCATCCACACTTTCTTTTCCACTTTTTAGTTTCATTTTACTTATAGTTTATTCTAACCTTACTTACATCATTACTTTACCTCAACTTAGTATTCTTCATAACATTACTTATCACATAATGAATAATTAACATATAAAAATATCCTATTTAAACATTAAATATTCCAAATAAATTTCCTCACACTTCACTTTACTTATACATTCATTTTTAAATATTTCTATTGATAAATTCACAAAATATACCTATATATATACTTAGTATATACATTTGGCCAACCATAAAATATTTCCTTCAAATTTATTTTTCATCCTTATATTATTAATTAAACTAGATAAAATCTTCAATAGCATATATACATATTCATTTTTACTTAAATTACAAAATATACCCTAGTATACCTAAGCATACCATTCGACCAACCCTAAGTCCATTCCATTTAACTCACGTCTTTCATTTTAATTACTCAAACTATCATATTTAATCTTCCTAAACATAACTATTAACTCTAACTCCATTAAAAATGCATTATACACATATATTCATTTCATACATAGTCTGTAACACCCTTACTGAACAGATTGACTAAACATGATATAACCTGAAAATGTTTTTTTCTTTTTTTTTTCCAAGGACCATTGGTCAGATACTGGTCATTGACCATTTGAGGAACAATGCACTGAGTGACAATTCCAAAATCAGCAAGATTTTTCTTTTGAATTTTAACTATCCCATCGACCCAGGCTGGACCAATAAGAAATATTTATAAAGTAAGTAAGCCGATACAGCTATAATTGTCCAAGTGACTAAATACCAAATAAAAATTCGGCAATATAACGCCTTAAAACTTATCTAACCCACCTGCAAATCAAACAATTTCTCAGCCCTTCAAGGGCACCACAAAGCATAAATAATTTTCCACATACATCTCACACATTCATTCTCATTATTAATCATATTTCCTAAGACAAATCAATATTACATATTACATTCTAAAACTATTATAATACTCCAAAATAAAGAACAATTTACATTAAAAGTTCCTTGTTACATATATACACCTCAAAGGTGATCAGTCCACACTAGATCCCCTCTTCTGATGGAGAACCGAAGCAGCTGTCCAACTAAGGACACACCTATCCTGATACCTACACGGATAGTAAAACCCATGCTAAGCTATAAAGCTTATTGGGGAACAAAATAATCTAAAGATACTCTTTACAACACAGTACATAACCTCAATTATAAAAATATAAAGTTTAATAATATTGTCGTTAATACCTCTAATTACCTTGGATCCAAGCTTTTACATTTAGCAATAATCACAAACATAAAAGAACATCATTAATTGTTACGACAGAAAACGTTTAGCATAATTCTTACATATCTATATATATACATCAGTAAAATATAGTATGCAATATAATTTCATTTTCATGTAATCATTAAAACAATCTTAATCAGGTTCATTATATATTACATGCCCACATCATATCACATATTATGCACTTGACCTATAACAGAATTGTATACATACTCATATATATATATAAACAAATATAACCAATTAAGAAATTAGCTTATGATTTTCAGAAGCTATATAATTGAAGACAAATTCCTCGTGTACTATACGTACTCATAATATACAGATACATAATATAGATATATAGAATTATTGATTCACATGCTTATCAATATTATAACTTTGCAATTTAATATCCATTTGATGTACTTATACAAGAGAATAATTCTTATACATTTTAGTTCTGAACTATAACATTTCTTATATTTTATACATTTTAACTTATTTTCATATTAATGCCCTTAGAACAGTACCGACAGAAATACTCAGACTGGATATACGGGATGTGGACCCGTATATTCGGCCACTTCACTTTCATTGCCTCAAACCCTTAGAACATCATCTTCCTCATTTGAATCCTAAAGTGGCCGAATATAAACATCAAAGAAACCACCATTAAAATGCTTCCTTAATTCAATATAATATCATAAATATACTTTACACATCTCAAACTACCTATTTAAGCCTTTAAGTGAATTTAAAAATAAAAATTCCACATACCTCAAATTTGTACCATAACTTTCAATCTTTGATTTTTCCCACTTCTATTCCCTCAAATGAAGACTAGAGACTTCCATTATTAATTAGAGAGGCTAAATTTTGCTCAAAAAGCTTTTATTTAAGGAGGAAATTGGAAAAGATGAGAATAAACCATTAAAGAGAATAAAATAGGGAAGTTTAGCCAACAAGAAAAAGGAAGGATGGAGACAACTATAGTGAATTCTGGAAAATCAAAATTTTGTCCTTATATAGTGGGTTGGATTTGGTCCAACAAAGTTGGGCCAACCATATTTTAGCCCAAAATGCATATAAAGCCCATTATGCAATCACAAATTATTTCTCTCACTTTCAAACCTTAATTTCTCCCAAAAATGATTCCATAATCTATAAAATATATAACTTAGCCTACATACAAATTTTCACCTCAATCGGAGTCCTTTTTTGTCCGATTCATTCAAACTAGTCTAATTACCAAATTTTTGATGTTACCATAAAATCACCTTTTCACTATTAAATAATTTCAAATATTATTTAGGGTCCATCTAAAACTTCAAACAATTTTTATAGATCATTTGCTATTTTTAAAGACTTGGTTAAACTCACAATCAATCGGTTACAAATCATTATTTTTCTCCTACTTTTAAGTTTAATTCAACCTAAAAAATACTTCCAAAATTCTGAAAATATATCCATTAGGTTTCATGAATATTTTTGGATCAATCGAATATTATTTTTTGATTTGGTCCGCTTTTACCAGTCCGATAGCCTAACTTTTCGTGTCATCAAAAAATTACTTTTTACCATATGATTTTACTCATTAATACATACATGTCTATATCATCATATTATTTTTTTGAGATTTGTAGCATATTTACAACCCAATCAAACTTCCAATCAAAATTGATATTATTTAAATTGAAATTATAACTTTTTACCTATTTTTGACTTTTGATAACCTATTTGGCCTCATTTTTAGTCCAAATTACATTTTTAGACTCTTGTTAACCTCTTCTCTCAAAATGGTCAAATAAAATATTTTTCAAAAGATAATATTCACCCCGTTGTCACTATTTATGGCCCAAAAATCACTATTTATATCTAACCTTGTATTTGGGCTATTACAGGCCAAGAAAAATCCTCTTAAGTGTTTACAGGAAATGCCCTTATTATTAGAAAAATGGGGATATGGATGATTCTCTTGTAGGAGGCAGATATTGGGTATATCACTCAAAAGGCCATATATAGGAAGGCTGTTGTAAAATTTTTAGCAGGTCAACCACTAGAGGGATAAGAAATATCCTATGAGTTCCTTGATGAGAACATCACAGCTAGGGATGATCGTAGGGTGGGAAAAATTCGATACCCGTGAGGACCTGACCCGAACGGGATAGGGAATCCCTAATTTTTCCCCTATAGGGGTAGAGATAGGGATAAAAAAATCCTTAAGGTGAATTTTGGAAGGGGGCAAGGAATAGGGTATCTGCACCATGAAGATCCCCGACCTCGGTATAAATTTCCATATTATCCTAATGTTCTAATTATTTACGTGTTTTCCATTAACTATAAATTTCCAAAATTAAACCTTAACCACATTTCATTTTCTTCTCCTGTCGTCTTTTCTCTTCTCCCTCTCGCAGACACAACCACTCTTATCTCTGTCTCTCTAACAAAGAAATCTCTCTTCCTCAATCCTCATCATAACTTCATCACTGGATATGTAGTTTATGTGGTATTGTCTTTGGCATTTGGATAGCTTCCTTATAGGATCTATAGGTACTTATACGAATGGCTTGTCCATTTTTTTCTTATTACTATATCAATTATATGAATGAAATGACTGTTCCTATTTTTTTCTTAAATTTTTACATTCCCGATAGCTCCTATTTTTATTTTTAAGCGTTTAATTTTTCTTTATTTGTTATAAGCTATGTTTTTGTTTTAGTTACTAGCATCTAGAGTACCGTCATGATTTTCTTCTTTAATCTTTCTCTTAAGGTTTGGATGATGAATGATGGTGGCATTTTTGTTTTGATTTATGACTCTTCTTCTGATTTATGGCTGCAAACCAAGTTCTATTTTTGTGAATCGTGGATCATCTTTTTGCTACCTGTAGTTTGTAATAAAATCTTCCAGCTTATAAAAAAAAGGTTTAGGAGGCTAGAGTTTTCGCTTCTCTCTAGGTAATTCCCCTCTTTTAGTTTTCTTTGCCTTTTTTGTGTATTAAACGAAAATGATGTGTCTTTTCTCTAATTGGTGTTTTGCTTATTAGAAAGGCTACCTTATTTAGTTATTTATGCTTGTTGCTTATGTTATGATGAACTGTCATTTTCTGGACAATTTTTTTAGTTGATTTTGTTGTTTGTTATCTTTACTTTTTATTAAAGATTGTTGCTTTGGCTTGGCTTTTCTTGGTTGGTTTTAGGGATTCTTGGTTCTTAGGTATAACCTAGTCTTTTTGGTTTTAGGAATCTGTAGGTTCTTTCTGCTTTTAGTTGTATTTTTCCTGTTATCTTTAAATTTTTAACTTATAAAAAAAATTGGTATTTTACTTATAATTAATGGGTTTGATTATTTTTTTTTAATTTTTGGTTTCTTGAGTTATGCTATTAGGTTTTGATAATATCCAAATGAAACATTTTTTTTAATTATCCTTTAAAATATATCTTTGGCAAAGAAACTAATGATGCTTCGCCAACTTTATAAATATTACTTTGTTGAAAAATCATGAATCCATGATATGGCAAGCCATATATTATGAAATATAAGCTCTCCTAATAGCTTATATAATAAGGAAATAATAATAATAAAAGTCATCTTAAAATTTTTAATTTATTAAGGATATGGAGTAGATAATAAAAAAGTCCATCAATTTTTTTTTTCTAGATCCATTTTGTTTTCTGAGTTCAAAATTAGGCTTATTTTGCCATGATTTCTTTAATTTCACTATTGTTGCTTAGATGTAGTTGTTGATTTGTTGTTTTTGGGAAACACTTTACTTGAACGTAAAACTCTTTACTTGCACACTCAAGTTGCTATGATTACTTAGAAAGCTAGAAAGCAAAACATATTACATTGACGCCATTTCATAAAATCATTTAATTATTTATTATTTTTTAATCATAAATTGTTTTGCTATTGTAGAAAAAAATGCACTTTTGTTCTTAGCTTCTTGATATAAAGAAGTCATCTGTAGTGGAAATGCATAGAAGTGTTTATGCTCATTATTCATCATTTGTATGGTAAGCCATTTAAATCCTTAAAACAATTTGCAAATCTAGTTGAATTTATTTTCATCTTTCTCTTAACGTTTGGGATGAAAACTAAAATGGATGAATATCACTTTTCATATTGTTGAAATGATGACATCCAGTTGAAAATTATTCTAAATATCTTATTGACTTGTTTAAATGTTATTTTTGTACTAATTAAATTGAATTGTAGTTTCCAAGCAAGCAATCATGTGACTTTCATTAAATGAAAATGATTGTCCCTTACAATATAATCCTGCCTTGGAAGGTTTTATTTGCTGAATTTATGTGGCTACCATGTTTATTTCTATTTAGCTTAATTTATGTGGCCGCTATGTTATTTATTTAGTCAAGCAAGTGCATACATGGTTGATTTACATCTCTCAATTGTTTTTCAAGCTTGTCTATCTGAAAAGAATTACCTTCACATTCAGGTAGAGATTGATGCTTTAATATAATTATATCTTTTTTATATATATGTTAATTTTTTTTTGCAAATCTAATTCTTAATGCTAATACATGTTGGATGACACATTAAGTGAGACTAATGAGCACCTACTTTGAAGTGATGATAATGATAAATTTTCTTGATCTTTAATGTTGTGTAAATTATGATTCTTTATTGGTTGTTTACTTTTGAATAAGTTCCCAATGGATGTGGAAAAAAAGTTTAATCAATGGGATACAACTTGTAAGCTTTTATTTCTTTGATTTGAAATTCTTTAAATCAAGCTTATAAAAGGCATACTATGGATATGGATTGCTCTAAATACGTAAAGGAATGTTAGTTGTGCCAACAATATACTGATTTGAGGCATGTACTTATCTTATAATTGTACAACTATACTTCACCTTGGCCCTTTGTTGCTTGGGGTATAGACATGATGGGATTATCTATCCATCAATGTTTAGTAGACATAAATTCATTATGGTGGCCATCAAAATGGATAAAGGCCGAATCTTTCAAAAATATGGGTGTAAGTGAAATGGCTAGGTTTATGGAAAAGAGTCTGATATGGAGAGATAGGCTTTTGCATCATATTATGTCTAATAATGGGCCCCATTTTTTGGGTGATATCAAATGGATGCTCAAGAAGTATAGAGTACAACATCATAAGTTCTCGTTGTATTGTCCTCAAGTAAATAGTGCAATTGAAGCAGCCAATAAGGATGTTAAAAGGATTTTAGCCAAAAATGGTTAGAACTTATATGGATTGGGTAGAGAAATTACCTTTTGCACCGTGGGGTTATAGAACTATAGCCAAAACTTTAACCAAAGCTACTACTTTCTAGGTTTTTTATGGAATAAAAGTTGTATTGCTAGTAGAGATCGAACATCAGTTGCTACGAGTAGTTCTAGAAGCTGAGGTATTTGCAATGGAATGGGCCAAACAGAGGCTACTTCAGCTCAACCTTTTATATGTGTTGGGTTATTATCACATTACATCACATGTAAAGGGTAAAATTTAAAATTTTTATAAAACAAAATTCATGATCTATCCAAAGAATTGAATTTCCCAACTAAAGTTTAGAACTTTACCATAGGTGTTTGTTGAATAGTTGTTAAACGTCACACCTGGTTGTCATAAACCACTAGTGTTCTTACTTCAAGGAAACTCCAAGGTATCCAGATAAGAATTAATGTCTAAAAAGCTTCTCAAGGTGCAAAATTAGCCAAAATTAGCTTAGGGATTAGTAAAGCCAATTTGGCTTGAAGAGAAAGGGAAATAAGGCTAAGGTTTGGCAGCTAAAAGATTTTTGTTTCTCTTTTCCCTTACCCTAATTATGAATTTAGATATATTTATATAACTCGTAGATCAAATTAGGGTTATCTTATAATATTTTTACCTCCTAATTAAGCTTGGACCAACTAGATGGGTTTAACTCGCACTCACTAGCCCAATAGTCCAATTATATGATTAAGGCCTAATTAAATTAGGTCAATGCATTTGAATGGTCTCCAAACCCATTAAAACTTTGTTTACAACCTTATAACATATTAATGATGCACAAAATTAATTATTAGATTCATCCAATGCTAAATAGGGTCCAAAGAAAATTATCTAGCTCATAAAAGCATATTGCATATATTAGGCCTTATGGGCCTTTTCTATGTAATAAACTTTTTCTACATTTATCAAACCCTTAATTTTCTCTTACCAACTTATAAAATAAGCACTCATGACATCCAATGTCATGGTTATACATTGCTTTTACCTTAGACCTTAATTTTTATATGTGTGTGACCTATTGGGTTCCCTATGCATGCTGGCAACATAATATGTAAGTAAGAGTTCCAGTTGACTGGGACTCTAAGAGTTCTAATTGATTTAGGAATCTAAGAGTTCTAATCAAATTTGGACTCTAAGAGTTCTAATAAAATTAGGACTCTAAAAGTTCTAATCAAATTAGGACTTTGAGAATCCTTATCCACCTATGATTCTAAAAGTCCTAATCGAACTGGGATTCTAAGAGTCCTAGTCGAACTGTGACTTTGAGAGCCCTAGTCAAACTGTGATTCTCATTATTTAAACTCTTTTAAACCATAATATTAATTATCAATTTATATTTTCCATACATTATTGTTTAAGTCATGAGAGGCTTCTGGTAAAGCATCATGACAACCCAAATGATAGGAATTTATTGGTTTCCATTTTTACCCTTCATATCAAGTTTCCATACTATCAATCTTTTTGCGAATTAAATATGGATATGTATCATTTCATTTGTGAACTTATTTTATTTTCATACTTTTATCTTTATTCCTAAAATTTCCTCGTGAATCTCATTCACCTTGCATTCAACCTTGGCCAAGATTTTCTGAATAAAGATGTATAAAAATACTTGAGATAAAACTCCTCACTATAACTAAGGTGATGAATCCTTTATTGGTCACTTAACTACCTCCAAGTAGTTCATATTATACCCAATCTCTAAGCTATGTATATCCTTTCATGGAGTAAAAACACAAGAGTCAAAGTATAACACTTGCTGCCTAAGATACCTTGATGATCTCAAGTTCAAGGATACTTACACAACTAATATGATGAGATAATTCACTAATATAGTATAAGTATCCATATGAAGTTTCTCATGATAGGTCTCTAATGAACTTGTTTTTCTAACAAGCATCCATATGTTAACTTTGATCATCTCAATAATCACAGATATTGAGAACTAGTGGTTAAACTATTTAAGAAGTATAGCATATGCTAGTCTATCCATATTAACAAAGTCTTATCTTGTTAATACTATAGCTAGGGATAATTTAGGTATTAACATATTTGCATATAATAGGTATCTTATATAATGAACCCTTCATGATTATCATTGTACTATGTTTATATGCTAATGACTACATTCAATAATTTATGTCATATGCTTGCAATGTTATTTCACAGAAGTGTTAAAGAATGTATAAATTCCTTATTATTATTTAGATGGAATTTTTTAAACATGGATAAAAACCCTATTGCATATGGGCTCTAGGGCATATTAGTAACAATCTTCCATTTGTAATAGAGCTAGTCACCCTTATATCTAAGACCCTTATAATGTATGTGGTGATCGAACTTGTTATGGGATAGTGCTTTTGTGAGAGGATCTACTACATTATTATGTATGGGAAAACTCTTAATCTTCATATCATTTCTTGCTATGACATCCCGAATGAGATGGTAGCATTTTAGGACATGTTTGGACCTTTGATGAGAATGTGGTTCATTGCTTGCATAATGGCTCCATTATTTTCACAATACAGGGGTATTGGATCAACAATGTTAGGGACCACTCCTAGTTCAATAATGAACTTTTTGATCTACATAGCATCCTTTGCTGCCTTAGAAGCTGCAATGTACTCATCCTTCATTATTGAGTCTACAGTCATCTCTTATTTGGAACTCTTCCAACTAACTGCTCCTTAACACATCAAAAATACAAAACCTACCTATTATTTACACTCATCTTTGTCAAATTGAAAATTGGCCTCTGTATACCCATTTACTTGTAAATCACCATTTTCATACACTAAGAACATCTCCTTCGTTCTTTTTAAGTATTTAAGGATGTTCCTGACTGCCATTTAGTGTTCCTCCACATAATTGGATTTGAATTTGCTTGTGACACTCAAAACATATGAAACATATGGATGCATACATAGAATAGCATACATGATTAATCCTATTACAGATGCATATGGGATCCTTCTCATGCTTTCTCTCTGCTCTTGTGTCTAAGGACATATAGACTTAGAATGGCTTTTCCCATATACCATGGGAATAAATCCTTTCTTAAATATATCAATGATGAAAATTTTCAGTACCATGTCTATGTACATTAATTGTGAAAGACCTAACATCTTATTAGATCTATCTCTATAGATCCTTACTCCTAAAATATAAGGTAGTTGTCCAAGGTCTTTCATGGAGAATTATTTTGATAAATAAATATTGACTGATTGAAGGAAGGAAATATCATTTCCTATGATTAGTATGTCATCAACAGATAGAATAAGGAAAAATACTGCACTCCCATTGACCTTCTTGTATACAAAAGGATCATCCTCATTTTGTGAGAAACCAAAATCTTTTATTATCTCATTAAATAGGATATTCTAGCTTCTAGATGCTTGTATACTAGTAGGTTTGACAGTTATCTCATCTTTATGAGTTACAATCTTAGGGTTAATCGGTTGATCATCTTCTATTAGTGGACCTTAAACTTCTTCAAGTTTAACTCTACTCCTACTATCTTTTTTTTTGGAGAAACTCTTTCTATAAAAAGATAGCATGCCTTGAACTAAACACCTTTTGGTCCAAGGTATGATATAAGTAATAACCAAGTGACTCTTTTAGATATGCCACAAATAGCATTTATCAAACTTAGCTTCTAACTTGTCTGACATTGTCCTCTTAACATAAGCAGGACAACCCCATACGTTCATAGGATAAAGTACAGGTTTCTTCTTATTCAACATCTCATATGGAGTAACATTAATCGATTTACATAGAACTCTATTTAATGTATAAACAGTTGTTTTCAGTGCATATCCCCAAAAGGATTTAGGCAAGTCTGCAAGACTCATCATGGATCGAAGCATATCTAATATTGTTCAATTTCTCCTTTTAAATACACCATTATGTTTTTGTGTATATGGAGGATTCCTTTGAGATAATATCCCATTATGTCTTAGATAACTTTAAAACTTTTGGCTTAAGAATTCTCCACTTTGATCTGATCTCAGTGTCTTAATACTTTTGCCAAGTTATTTCTCTACCTTATTTCTGAATTCTTTGAACTTTTCAAAGACTTATGATTTAAACTTTATTACATAAATATAACAATATCTTGAATAGTCATTTATGAAAGTTAGGAAGTATAGATAACCTCATATAGCATGCATGGAAATTAGACCACATACATCTGAATGTATAAGTTCTAATGTTTCATGAGCTTATATACCCTTACCACTAAAGGGTACTTTAGTTATTTTACCTAATAAACAAGTTTCACACTTTTCAAATGACTCATAGTAAAAAGAACCTAAGTTACCAGATTTGTGTAACTTAGTTATGCGATTCTCATTTATGTGACCTAAACGATAACGCCATAAATAAAAATTTTTAAGTTATCTTTCTTAGCTCTCTTGGTATTTATGTTATGCATTTCGTTTACAATATCAAGAATAAATATTCAATTATTAATAAAACCTAAATAATAGAATAAATTATTCTTAAAAAATAGAACAATCTTTATTCTTATCTAAAGAAATATTAAAACCATGTTCCAAAAGACATGAAATAGAAATAATGTTTCTAGCTAACTCTGGAATATAATAATAATAATTATCTAGATCCAATATCATCCCACTTGGCAAAGACAACTGATAGATCCTAACTGCTTGTGTACTAACCTTTTAACTAGTTGTTGATTGTAGATCCATCTCTCCTTTGCTTACCCTTTTACTACTCCTTAGGCCTTACAGATCATTACATAAGTGAGATCCACAACTAGTATCTAATACCCAAGATTGCCTAGAAGTAATAGAATATGTATTTATTTTTATAACATAAATAATTGGATTGGAAGCTTTGGCTTGCTTCTTCTTCTTAAGAGACTCTAGGAAAACCTTGCAGCTGCTTCTAATAGCCCACCTTGCTATAATGGAAGCATGTCTCTTTGGAGTCCTTATCCTTTTTGGTAGCAACTTTCTTAGATATTCCACCATGGGCTTTGGTTGCCTTCTTCTTTTTCTTCTTGCCCTTTTTTTTTTTACAATAGCAAAAGAGATAACCATGACTAATTTTAGACCCTTTTAAAGAGATCCATCAGTAGTCTTGAGCATGTTAATAAGCTCAGGGATAGTAACCATAATCTTTTTCATATTTAAGTTAAGCACAAAAGGTGCAAAATTGGGTGCCAATGAATACAAGATCCGATTTATGTATAAATCATTATCCATAACATAGCCCAGCCTACCAAGATGTTCAATATACCTATACATCTCTAATTTATGTGAAGAGATATCACATGGCATAAACATAATGATCATGTAGTGGAAAATTTAAAAATTTTGATCATACATGCCATGCAATATAAAATATAGAATCGAAACATGCAATTTTAGGATTTTGAATAAACTTACAACCTTGGATGCTTTCCAAAACTTAATTTTTGCAATAGCCAATATATAAGATAGACTTATATATATCTGATCTTGATCCCCAATGCCAAAGGTGCTGCCTTTCTGCCACACCACTCTATGCTCACACACACACTTGTAAAGAAGGCCTAAAACTAGAGTGCTAACTCTAATCCTTTTTGTATTTGGCAATGGGTATTCAAACAAAGACACAAGATCTGATGTTGTTCTTTCTAGGGTTCACAAATGGCTGCCAAAAATCCAAGAGAAGAAGAAAGAATTTTTTCCCTTGAGAGTGATGGCAATGAGAGAGAAAAAACCTAACTAGGCAAAAACAATTTTAATCAATTTATATCACTTGTTTAGGAAATCATGTGGATGCTGAAATTCCCTAGAATTAGGTAGTATTTTCAGCCTCCATCACTTTCTAATTAATTTATTTAAATTAATTCAAATTTTTTTAGTATTTAAACTCAAATTAATTTAAATTGGCATTAGATATTTAATCAAAATAAATCACTTCATTAGGGTTTAATGTGTGTGCCGAATTCAACTAGGATTCTAGCTTGATTTCGGCTACACCATCTCCCTAATAAAGTATTTATTCTTGATTCAAATATTATTAGGATTTAAAAAAATTATCTTAATTATTCAAAGATAATTAATTAATTGATATTAAACCTAGTAATGCCAATTTTCCCTCTGTCATGGACCAAGGTCCATTTAGCAATTTTAATACCCATTATCCACATTAATTTGACTTTAAATAAAAGCCCAAATCAATGCCCAATAATTTATCTTAAATATTTTAAGCCCAATGCTTTATGTGCGATCCTATAGGTCCATTTAATATTAGTAATGAATTAATAAATAATCCAAAAGCTATATATATTCTCTAGCAAGATATTATAGCATTCCAAATTAAATGAAAATGCAAATGGCATTTAGTGACCCAATGCAATTTTTCATAGTCCCTTACCCATAAATATCAGAATTAATATAAGGCATGAAACTAGTCATGCTTATAGATACTAATTCCTTTCTTGATATTCCGATGACACTGAACTCTCAGATAAATAATGATTACTCATTATTTCATCTCGGTATAGCCATACACTTTTTAATTCACTGATCAAATGGCCGATGATATTTTCTCTCTTATTAAGAGGGCTAATCCTTTCTCTCTTGCTCTCTAACATGAATTAGTACATGCCCAATAATACCCATACTTGTCATCCTATTATGAGTACATTAGATGTATGTGAAAGTACACAATAACTCACAAAGAGTTTCATAGAGATTTTAGGTCTAAGAACTTCAATGCAAAACTTGCAATTGAGAAGCACTTATGACTTGTACCATATAGTGTTCTCATGAGCGTATCGAATCTAGATATTATGTTCTAAACATGTATCTTTGATCTCTGATTGACACTTTAGTCCATATGATCTGTAAGATAGAAATCAACTTATCAGAGAGAGCATACTAGTCTTAATTCGTTGTTATTCCCATAACAATGACTAACTAGGGATATTTAGAATGAAGTCTCAAATGTTTCAAGGTCTTACAACCATGTTCCTCACACATGATAACATAAATTGAAACAACATTCTTGGATAGTTCTATCATTTGACATGCACAGGAATACAATAGATAAAACAAATGCCTCATTTATTAACATAAATGTTTTATAACAATGTATTGGGGCTAGGGCTTACATTAACATCATGGGCAGCAGCTAGTGCCCTATACCATTTTACAACTAAAGAGAGCTCGAGCGATCTCATATTGCTCAGTTCTAGCTTGAGAAATATAGAGTTCCTCCAAATGTAACATGATAGTTCTCGCATCCATCTTCTTATGCTGCTTCTACAGCTTAGGAGATATAGTACCCCGCATCATACATGCTATTTCTTCACTATCATCCATATGCTTTTGATAAAATGCCTTTGATCTCATCATTAGCATCATCAGATGGAAATGATGGTGGATCTTTATCCAGGGCATAGTGGATCTTTTTGGTTCTAAGAATAATTCTACTTTCTTGATCCAGTTTGAGTAGTTTGTCCCTATTAACTTATTATCTAGAATTGAGCCAAAGGTTAATATATGCAGTGCTCATGATGCAGTAAACTAGATGTGAAGAATTAAGCATGTTAGATATGAACCATGTTTATGAATGCATTAATAATGCCTTTTGTTAATTCATTTTACTCCTACTATTTTATTGCAAACCAATAGCCCTCACTATTGATCAGAGAAAACTTGGTGTCTTTATCAGTGAGTCAATATCTAATCTTTAGCTAGAATTTGACCTTGAGTTTGCTCAACCAGGCAAGCCCTAACACTACAAAAAAAAACTACAAATTAGCTATAAAATTAGCGACAATATTATTTTCGTCGTAAATTTGCACTGGTTTCGCAATTATTTTAGAATTCCATCGTGGGAAGTTATTTTTCATTTTTTAGCTATGAAATGAATAAACAGTTGCTAATTAATGGTGGCAAATATACGCACCATGTTTTGCGACGGAATTAGCGACAAAAGTACCGTTGGTAAATTTTTTTAATTTTTTATTAAAAATTTAGTTTCAAAAAATTTAGCGACAAAAATTTTAGTCACTAATTTTGGAGGAAAAATTTAGCGGCCATTGTTTGCGATGTTTAGCAACGAAAATTTACTATCGCTAACAGTATTAAATTTCAGTAAAGAAGAATAGCGACAAAATTTTGTAGTTGCTAAGCCATCGCAAATAAAATAAAAAATTATTTTTTATTCCAGTCATATGAATTTTAATATAGATCATATGAAATAAATATTCTATTTTGGAATTGAAATTTGTAAATGATATTATGATGTGATAATAATTTTTTTTATCACTTATCCCAAAATCTAAAGTTATTTATTTAGAAAATTTATATTTTTAATAATAATAATAAATTATTTGTTACATTTATTATATAATTACATTATGAAGATTAATAAAAAATAAATATTTGAAAAATAGTAATATAAAATTTATTATCTCATTTAAAATAATTATAAAAAATTTTTTAATTTATTTATATTTTGTAAATTTTTTATCAAATATTAAATTAATAGAAATTATAATTATATATATTTAACAAACCATTCTTGAATATAAAACAAAATAACGAAAATTGGTAGGGACATTATAATTTTTTAATTTATTTTTTCTTTTACAACTATATTATATTATATTAAATTATATTTGTTTATTTTTTATATGTAATCTTTTTATACCATATATTTAACTACTTTTAAAACTAATAAAATTGATTTTTTTTCTTCATATATCTTAATTAATTATGTATTTCATTATGTGTGATCATATAATTATCTATAATCAAATGAAAAATTAGCATCCTAATGAATAGAACTAGTTGTTCAATAAATTTCAACTTATTCTAGGAAATAAATAAATCTAAACTTATCATAATAAATATAAATATATCTCTAATTAATAAAATGAAACGATAAGATATATTTTCTCATAATTAAATGTTTTAATTTTAAATTTAAATATGTATTTGGACAATTTTGCTCAATTTATAAATAAAATGGGTTTTTTAAGTTAAAATTGATAAATTGAAATATTTTTGTGTTACAAAATTTTCTTTTGCAATTTTTTATAAGTATATAAATTCAATAACGATAAGTGAAATTAATCCCAATTAGAGACTGTAAAATTTTTTAGATTGTATTTAACTTTAGGTTTTAAATTATATTTTAGAAACCAATAATAGGAAATTTAAAATAAATAAAAGTTTAAATAATAATAATAATAATAATAATAATAATAATAATAATAATAATAATAATAATAATAATAATAATAATAAGCCCAAAAATATAATAATGCATACTAATAATTTGCAATTTAAATAAACTTTTTCATAACATAGTAATAATTTGCTTAATAAAAAGACAAAATTACTTGTTACTGTTTATAAAATATCTTTATAAAGAGAGGTGTATTTTTATTACTATTAATATTTATTCTTTATAAATTATCTATATATATTTATTGATTAATATTTTATATTAGTGTATGTGGTTGTTATTTTATGCTCTTATAAAAATTTATGTTTATTTATTGATATTTTTTCTACACTAAATTCTTCTTTTGAACAACTTATAAATTTCTATATTACAGTATTATTTATTTATTTGTTAATAAAAAAATTAAAAAAAAGTAACATTACATAAAAAATAATGATAATCGTGTTGATAATTGTATAATCTATTGGCAACAAACTTAATGTAAATTTATTTTAATTTAAACACTGATCAAGTATCAACTATAGTACACTAATAATATTAATAGAAAAAGATTATGGCCACAACTTTTAAAAGAAAAGATAGTTGAAGGAAAAAAAAAAGAAAGAATAGCGAAGAGAGAGAGGGAGGATGAGAAATAGGAGAGTGAATGTCGGACCTCTCATCGATCAGTGATGCCATGCCAGCTGTTCCATGGACGGTGATAGCTTCGCCATTGCCTTTCCCCCAATCTCCTGTCCCTCCATTAGCTGCGGTGTCTTGTGCCTCCGCCTCCTTAATTCCTCTTATTAGGCCAAAATTGGCCTCCTCTTTTCTAGCAATCCATGATGGAGACAGACAACATGATCTGCATCGGTGAGACCCTGAGGTTAATATGATCCTTTCGATGCCTACCACTCCTCTCCATTCATCGATAATGAGTGGATCAAATAGGGAAAACTCTGGCATTTCTTGAGCAAATTTAGGTCAAATAATGGTATGTTGGAGCACATGACCAATGTTATAGGACTTCTTCAACTTTGGATATCCATAGGTGTCCTTAGTTTCACACCAGCAATTGGTTCGACAAGGTTCCGATGATCTCAATAGCAGATTAAAATGGGGAAAAAGAAGAAATTTTACTCTAATTGGTACGTGACTACCAAAATTACCTCTATTGATTTCTTACAAAAAGTGATCTATAATTATAAATTGCTAGTGTGTTAATTTTCACATATAAATTTTTTCAAAAAAGCATTTTCAACCAACATGAATGAAGAATGAAAATAGAAGCAAAATAATAGTTGATCAAAGATATAAGAAGTATGACATTAAGCCAAATAATAATTTACACCCAGAACATTTACATAACAGGATTCTCCCTAAAATTAAAAGAAAAAAAAGTTCCCTAGGAGAAATATAACAAATTACTATTTTTTTATGGTATTTTGCATTAGGTTCTTATGTTTGTAGTTGGATGTGACTAAAACAAATAAAGCCCGATACTTTTTCAATGAATAATACTGTTGGATTGTCTTGTTTTAAGTTAGAATGGCTTTTGTCCTTTTTTTAATAGAGGCAAGAAGGGTATTTATTTGGATATTTTTTGGCAATGGAATGGAATGGACCACACTTTAATGGGATTCTTTAATAAATGGCACAAGGGAGTAGTCATTTTCTGGGTGGGATTCCATTGCCAAAAAAAACAATTGATTAGCGGGATTGGCATTTTTGATAAGTTATATTAAAGCTTTGGTAAAGATGAGTCAACACCCTAAATGTATAGGCTTTTGTTTATATTTTTGTCTAGCCATATTATGGGGGTCTATGAATTTCACTATGAAGATTTTTTTTTTGCATAATATTCAACCAATTTTATTTCTAATGAGTTTTTATAAGTTGTCTTATTTAAGGGGTTAATTGCAAAAAAAAATTTGAAGTTTGAATCTCTATCTCATCACAATATCACTTGAAGTTCTTAAGTTGGAAGTTTAGTCAAACTCCTTTAAACTTACCTGATCTTGAATTTCTTCAATATATTTTGTTTGAATCCAAAATTTCAAATGCATAAGGATAATAATGCCTTCAGTAATTGTGGATTGAGCAATATTGGATTTAATACTAATTTTATTTCAACAATAGGTTGTATTTCATAGATTTAAGTTCTAAATTTACTTTTATTTATTAGTATAATTAACATTATTGCTATAGTAGTATTTATTTCATAGTACTAAAGGTTTTTTTTGGGAACATTGTTGAAGCAACCTTTAATCAATACTAGTTTGTAGGTAATCTAAAGTATTTCTTCTTAATTCTCTCCTAATTCCTCTCTTCACACTTTTATTTTTAAGGTAATGCTATCATGAACTCTTGGGTGATTAACATAAAACATTTTGGCCACCTGACTATTAGGTCCCTATATGATCCATACAAACCACAACTACAGCAAGAACACAACAACATTGGAGAAAAGAAAATGTTGCAATAACTAGAAGAATGGTTAATTTGTATTAATATCACGAATAGAGAAAAAAACAAAGACATAGGGAGGAATTCGAGAGCCTCACCTCTCTCCATTGTCAAATTACTAGAAAATCATTGCCTACCTCTTTATGCCTTCCACACCCCTATATGTAATAAAAAGAAAGAGAAAACCTAATTCCTAAAGCCTAACTAACTTTTAACAAAATTTTGGATTTCCAATCTACCCTTGTGCCTACTATAAGTATTTGTAATAGGGGACCTAGCACTGACCAACTCATATCATATAGCCCTAGTAATAGGAAAATGGCATCAATAAGGCTATAGATACCATTTTCAAGTTTCCTTCATAGTTATGGATATGTTAGCTTGTTGTTTGGACTTTCATGACAATATCTTCATTGTTATGAAAGCCTTTGGCTTATTAACAATCAAATTAAAAATTTATAGAAGAAAATGCCACTAGTACACTTAGTTAAAGAACAAAATATTGACCCAAAAAATGATAAGAAGAGGTGTACGCCTCTTTCCAGAAAAATAAATAAATAAATGTTCTTTTTGTCTACTTCTATTTTAAATTAATTATGAATTTGATTACTGATTATTATTAATTACATTTAGATTAGGTATTGAAATTAATTATAGATTATGCAATGGCAGTAGATTTAATCATTGTCCAATTTTTTATACTTTCTAAGAATTCTTGAGATATAGCTCCATGGCAAGTTGGGATCTTTTTGTTTGCCCTTTCTCCTTCTTTTGGCTACTATGGTGTTTGTGTGATGGTGGCAGTGGTTATGAAATGGTTTGGTTAATAATGAGTAAGATGATTCAAAGTTTGAGGCTCAATCGGTAGTTCAGAGAGAAACTATATCCTTTATAATCTTAGTTTGAGTTACATATAAATCTGTTATGCTTTTTCTATAAGCATTAATACCTCAAGTATATGGTGTACCGATTATAGTACTTCAGATATTGATCCCACATGAATGTTGATTAACAATGTACACTATTACTACTTAATTTTAATCTTGTTTACAATGCTTATTAATTTGCAAGTTAAAACTATTATTATAACTACACTACACTAAATTAAATATTATTCTACTTTAATGATAATTAGAGAAGACTTATGAATGTGATGAATGCAATATATATATATATATATATGGAATTTGTTAGTTTTCTGTTATTTAGAATTTAATCTTTATCATGCAAACCAAGTTCGAATAATGTTCTATGTCGCAGCTCTCGCATCTAGACTAGACTATGGCTTAAACATGCATTTATGGTTCTAAATCACAGCTCTCACATTTAGACTAGAATTAAATACACATTCAAAGAATAAAAACCAACTTATAACAACTATCTCCACATACGATCTCTCAAACTATGCTTTGATAATGAATTTTCTATTAACTTTCACAAAGATGTTGTTCTCGCTAACTCTCTTACTTATAACCACTATGATGATTTTCAAAGAATGAATTGCCATCTAAGGGCGATAGGTGCCGCACTTGCGATAGGACACACTTTTTTCTTTCTCTTCTTTATTTCTCGGCCCAATCATGCATCCTATGTCGCCCTCGCAACACCTGTCGCCCACACAATAGACCACTTTTCTGCTTCACTCCTCATTAGTGCTTCATTGCTTTTACTTAGCCAAATTTGCCCATTTAAGCTCCAATTTGATTCCTTAACTCCTATAAACAAATAAAACACACACAAACACATAAAAAGCAACAAAATACACATAAAATACCAAAATATTAAACATTATACTTAATAAAACTAAACATATATACACACTATTTATGAGTTTTTCAAGCTTATATCAAAATCCATTTGATAAACAGAGCATTTTTAAATGTAAGAGAGAAAAATGAGACTTATTTGGATGGAATCTTAAGTGTTGGTTCTTTTGTGGTTAAATATTTGGCTTTTTCATATTATAGGTTCTTCTAGTGTTTCAATAGGTGTTTCAATAGATTTAGTTTGTTTGCCTGTTAACTATTTTCTTAATTGGTAATTCTGATTTTTCATTGTGGTATTGCTCATCATAGTAGCTCGATATTGTGTCTACTTAACATGAACTGTTATTAGTGAAAGCTAAAAGCTTTCTTTTCATACTTATCCTTAAAAAATTCAGTTGTATTTTCACCATACTTTGAGCTTGCAGTAGAGTATGCCTTATGATCTACAAAATTTTTTTGAGCAAAAAGTATTAGTTAGAAGTTTGAGTAAAAATTCACTTGTATTTTTCAATCTTATGTTTTACCCATTCAGGTTTACTGGAATAAGAAGGCAAGTGCTTAGTTGCTGCTTGTGAGGAATGATAAAGATCGTGAAGTTCTTTCTTTTTTTTTGTAGCATATTGTATAAAATTTTATTAGTAGTATTATTTAGTTTGAATTTTTTTATGCATTTGTAAAGTACTGCATAATTTAATTTACTTTTATGATCTTATATTTTTTAAATTAATAGTATTTGAGAAATTTTATTTATATATATTGAATTATGAATGTTATAATAATAATAATAATAATAATAATAATAATAATAATATCACAAATGAATTGTGATGGAATTTATATTATTAGCCATGGTATTTTACATTGTTAATTTTCTTTTTTATTTTCAATTTATAAATATTTATTAGCAATGGATTTAGCAACGATACTTTTTTCGCTAACAATGATTATTATATTTTTCACGACTAATTTTAAAATTCATTTAATGATGGTTACATTCTTTTTAGCAACAAAATTTTTTGTCGCTATATTAGTGACTGAATTATAATTTCGTCGCGAATAATTTAGCAACTGGGTTATTCGCGACTGTTCATCGCCGAGTCGCTAAAATGGATTAGAGACGAAAAAAGCCCAATTAGCGATGGAATTTTTTGTAGCGAATTGGTAATTTTTTTAATATAAGTTGAAATGTAGGTATGATATACCAATTGCATCTTTATGCAACTATTGAATCATTAGGCATTAACTCTTGATATATGCATGTCTTGATATGCAAAACCCAAACTTGCCTCTAAGTCTATTAACCTTAAGTTTTCTCAACAAACTAATGTGCTAGTTCAGACAACCAATTAATATGATTCAAACATATTCGATATAATACAGGCTTGTGTTTACTCAACAACCCAATATTATAAAAAAAAAACTCTAGTTTTCCTCTTATTAACGAAATGCTATTTATCTAAATATTAAATGAGGGGTTTGTTCCTTTTAAGTCTTATCATTCATGGTTAGCATGCATCAACATGCATATGTATATACATTAATCTAATTAATCATGTATATTTAACTCTTAAATACATGAGCCAGTTATGGACTTTTCTACTTTGATTTCCTTAAGCCAACAAGTAAACCAGGTCAAAACCCCAGGTAAAATGCATGAATTACAAAACCAAAAGAAAATAAGAATATTAAAAAAGCTTTTTTTCTTATTGGATCCACCATTTGGCCTATCTTGCTCCCATGGTATTAATCTTTTTCATTCTTATTCTAATTCTATGTAATCTAATTACATATCCAAAAATAATTTTACAAGATAAATAAGCTGTACATGAAAGTCCTGAAGGGCCAAAATAAACCATGCATATTGTAACATCCCAAAAATTGCATCTATCATGCATGGTAGATTTTAGGACATGAAAAATAACCTTAGGGAAATTATTGGAGAAATCAGGATAGGATAACATGGTAAAATATAAGGATGTATAAAGGTTAAACATGCTCAGGCCGAGTTAATCATAGGATGGATGACCCGGTGGGTAGCCTAACCTGACACAATAATATGAAAATATATGTTAAATGGAGTCTAACAGTATAATTTGAAATGAAATTTAGCTTAAATATGCCTTTAAATAATATAGAAGTTTCACCCGATGCCGCGAAAAAGTTTAACCACAACATTAAACGGGTCTTATATGGATCTAACAAGCTTCAAAAATTATCCCGGTGACATAGACATGTTAGGAATATCATAAGGACACCCCATGAATTGAAAAATAATTTTTTTAACAATCCCATAATTTTTTGATTCTTAACTGGCTAATTTTCCGTTGAAGCTGTAAATATATTAAAATGATGTTGAAATGAATTGAAATTTTAACCATGAGCTATTTTATATGTAAGTACATTTGGGGAAAATTTCATGGCATTCTGACATCAGGAACATTATTTTTCAGAAAAATGTCTGAAAAATGGTGAAAAACATAAATAAAATCAATTAGGGGGTATAATAGGCTTAATAAATTCATCCAAGGGCATTTTTGTCCATCTAAAATAGCCAATAATCTATTGTAAACCCAGTACATGCTGAAAATGTGTAGAAATCCTTGAAAGTGCGACAAATGGCTTAAAATTAAGCTATTTGATCAAATAGTTAGACAAAGAATTTGGGCCATTGGATTAGGAGATTTTCAGGCAGTTGAAAGAGGTCTAGAATCCTCTACTTCTTTCCCTAAAATTTTGTAAATATCTCCCCTTTCTTTTTTAAAAATCGGCCAGCCCTTTGGAATTAGGTTTTCTCCATTTTCTCTCTGTTTCTCTCTTCTCTCTTCACAACTTCAGCTCAAATTTCACCCCAAGGAACATTAAGACATCCTCTTCACTTCTAAATTTAAGTTAGAGTAAGAAAAATTTTTTAGAAGAAGATATTTGGAAAGAAAGAGATTCCACACCTTAGGTAAAGTATGGTGTTTTGTGAATTTTGGTTGGGAATTTTTATGTAGTTTGATTAGGCATGCTAAACAAGATTAGTATATGTTTATTAAAAGCTATAAATATAAAGAAAACTCATGGAATAACCCCTTCCATATTCGAATATAGGTGGAGAAAAAGTAAAGGAAAAAGAGAAAGAAGAAGGAAGAAGGAAGCAAGGAGGAAGAAGCTTAGGTGTGCTCTTGCTTCAAAAAGGTTATTGGATACTAAATCTGCACCTAATTTCATTTACATACTAATTTCTCTATAGAATATGCATTATGTAACTATAAAATTTAATGAAATAATTGAAATTAAATTAAGGGAAGTATAGAGCATGATGAATTATGGTGAAATAAATTTAGATTACATTAAAAACAATTGATTAGGGAGAAATGTTGATGTGCCTGAATGGTGATGTAAGTATAATACTATGGAAATTGGTTAATTAGTGAAGTATTAAATGTAATTATAGCCTTAAAATAATAAATTGATAACTTTAGATGAATTAAGCATGAAAATTATAAACATATGTAAATTTGAATATGTTACATAATAGTGAACAATTAAGTAATAAAAAGAAAATAAGTAATAAAATGCATTAACGAACATGTATATACATAAATTAATGTTAGTATGGTAAATAGCAGGAAATGAAGGAAAGAAAAGCATGATAAGGTGATAATGAGTGGGTGGCCGAATGGTGCTCACATGATAATTGCTTGGTTTAATTTATATTTAGGTGTTATATATTATGTATATGTGAAGTCATGTGTGAAAAGAATAAAATTTCATAAGTATGACAATGAATAATTGAATACATAATGATATGCTTAGGTAATTAAAGTTTAAATGTAATCCAACATGGGACATTAAGTTGCCCTTAGTATTCAGTGACTAATCTAGGACATCAGGATATCATGGCTAGCCATTAGGACTTGCATGAAAACCATCAACTAGCCAGCGTTCCATTGCTTGAGCCGCTCCTCCAGCTATATCCATAGCTAGCACTCAATGGCAATACAACAATCTAGTTTGTGAGGATTGTGGTAGAAGACATCCTGGAGAATGCTGGGCATGCACTGGAACTTGCTTCATATATGGGTCAAAAGAACATTTGAAGAAAGATTGCCTATGACTTCATATGCCTCCCCTACTACAATAGATAAACCCTGTGCTACACCACCTAAAGGATGTGGGAGAGGTGGATCCAGTGGTATTGCATCAGCTAGAGGCACCCCACAAATAGCAAGCAAACATACATTGGGGTAGGCATATGCAGTTCGTGCTAGCGAGGAGCAGAATGCCCCAGAAGTTATAATAGGTAAATTTTATTTATTTAATGTTCCAATTTATGCTTTAATTGACCTTGGGTCCACACACTCCAACCTAAACACAAGAATATTAAAGCAAAAAGGGTTAGTTAAGACACAATTAGACCAAGACATGTTGGTTGGCAACCCTTTAGGGCACTGTGTGGTAGTCAACAAAGTATTTTGAGACTACCCTATCCAGATACAAGAAACTACCTTTCTTGCCAACTTGATTAGACTCCCTTTCCATGAATTTGATGTGATATTAGGGATGGATTGGCTCCATAAACATCAAGTAGTAGTAGACTATCTTTTAAACCGAGTGATCCAAGTATTGGAAGTTATGCTCTGATGTTGCATTTTGGAGTTTGGAAGCAATTGGGTGAAATACTTGCCACTAGCTGAGTTCGCATACAACAATAGTTATCAGTCCAACATCAAGATGGAGCCATTTCAAGCACTATATGGGAGAAAATTTCAAACTCCCTTATGTTGGATGGAGCTGAGTAAAAATAAGCTGGAAGGACCAGATTTCATCAAGGAAACAAAAGAAAATGTTGAATTGATTAATATTAGCCTTAAATCTGCAATAGATAAGCAAAACTCATATGTTGATTGAAAAATAAAGGACATTGAATTCAACATAGGTGACAAAGTATTTCTCAAAGTCTCACCATGGAAGAAGATTCTCCGATTCTGTAAAAAGGGTAAACTCAGTCTCATCGGCCCATATGAAATTATACAATGAGTTGGACCGATCGCTTACAGGCTGAAACTTCCATCGGAGTTGGAAAAGATCCATGACGTGTTCCATGTATCCATGTTAAGAAGATACCGATCCAATCCTTCTCATGTTATCACGCCGGAGGACCTACAACTTCAACCAGATTTATCATATGATGAAAAACCAGTCAGGATCTTTGCCAGAGAAGTCAAATAGCTGCGAAATAAATGAATCCCATTGGTCAAAGTGTTATGAACTCGCCATAATATGTAAGAAGCCATGTGGGAACCAGAGAGAACAATGAGGTAGCAATATCCACAACTATTCTCTTTGGGTAAATTTTAAGGACGAAATTTTTATTAGTGAGGGAGAACTGTAACACTCCAAAATTTGCATTTATCATGCATGGTAGATTTTAGGACATGAAAAATAACCCTAGGAAAATTTTCGAAGAAATTGGGATAAGGTAACACGGTAAAATATAAGGGTGTATAAAGGTTAAACGTACTCAGGTCGAGGTAATCTTAAGATGGGTGATCCAACGAGCAGCTTAACCTAACACCATAATATGAAAATAGGTATTACATAGAGTCTAATAGTATAATTTGAAGTGAAATTGAGCTTAAATAGGCCTTTAAATCAGACAGATAAGTTTTACCTGATACCACGAAAATGTTTGACCACAACTTTGATCGGGTCTTAGAGGGGTCTAATGACCTTCAAAAATTATCCCGATGATATAGAAATGTTAGGAATATCACAAGGACACCCTAGGAATTGAAAAATAATTTTTTTGGCAGTCCCAAAATTTTTTGATTATTGATTGGCTAATTTTCTGTCGATGCTGTAAATATATTGAAACGATGTTAGAATGACTTGAAATTTTAACCATCAACTAATGCATATATAAGTACACTTAGGAAAAATTTTCATGGCATCCTGATATCGGGAAAATTATTTTCAGAAATACGGTCAAAAATAGTAAAATACCAAAATAAAATCAATTAGGGGGTATAATAGGCTTAATAAATTCAGCCAAGGATATTTTTTTCCACCTAAAATAGCCAAGAATCTATTATAAACCCAACACATGCTAGAAATGTGTAAAAATACTTAAGAGTGTGACAAATGGCTTAAAATTAAGCCATTGGATCAAATAGTTAGAGAACGAATTTGGGTTGTTGGATTGGGATATTTTTATACAGCTATAAGAGGTCTAGAATCATCTACTTCTCTTCCTAAAATTTTGTAAATACCTCCCCTTTCTCTTTTAAAAATCGGCTAGCCATTTGGAATTAGGTTTTCCATATTTTCTCTCCATTTCTCTCTTATCTCTTCACCACTTAGCTCAAATTTCACCCCAAGGAATATTAGGAAATCCTCTTCACTCCTGAATTTAAATTAGAGCAAGAAGAATTCTTTAGAAGAAGAAATTAGGGAAGAAAGAAATTGCACACCTTAGGTAAAGTATGGTATTTTGTGAATTTTTGTTGGGAATTTTTGTGTAGTTTGATTAGGCATGCTAAGCAAGATTAGTATATGTTAATTAAAAACTATAAATGTGAAAGAAAATTCATGGAATAACCCCTTCCATATTTGACCATAGGTGGAGAAAAAGGAAAGGAGAAAGAGAAAGAAGAAGAAAGCAAGGAGGAAGAAGCTTAGGTGTGCTCATGCTTGAAAAAGGTTAGTGGATACTAAATCTATACCTAATTTCATTGATATATTAATTTCTCTATAGAATATGCATTATGTAACTATAAAATTTAATGAAACAATTGAAAATAAATTAAGGAAAGTATAGAGTATGATGAATTATGGTGGAATAAATTTAGATTACATTATAAATAATTGATTAGGGAGAAAAGTTGATGTGGCCAAATGGTGATGTAAGGATAATACTATGGAAACTAGTTAATTAATGAGGTATTAAATGTAATTCTATCCTTATAATAATAAATTGATAACTTTAGATGAATTAGACATGAAAATAATAAAAATATGTAAATTTGAATATGTTACATAATAATTAACAATTAAGTAATAAAAAAATAAGTAATAAAATGCATTAACGAACATATATATACATAAATTAATTTTAGTATTATAAACTGCATGAAAGGAAGGAAAGAAAAGCATGATAGGGTGGTAATGAGTGGGTAGCCGAATAGTGCTCACATCATAATTGCTTGGTTTAATTTTTATTTAGGTGTTATTTATTATGTATATGTGAAGTCATACGTGAAAGGAATAAAATTTCAAAAGTATGACAATGAATAACTGAGTGCATAATGATATGCTTAAGTAACTAAAGTTTAAATGTAATCTAACATGGGACATTAAGTTGCCCTTAGTATTTAGTGGCTAATCCAGGACATTAGGATATCATGGCTAGCCATAGTGACTTTGATACCACGGTAAAATTAGACAAACAGACAAAACATCCAGACAGTTAATTAGTATAGAGACCTCACAATTACAGATAGTCAAATAGAGTATTTAGATAGTCCTCGTCCTGCATATTCGGTTCGAGGATTTTCACTGTCTACTACTAGCAGCATTTTGGTAATTGTGTAAGAAAATGAAATTTAAATAACAAACATAATGTAAAAGATAGTAAAAATGCAATTAAATTAAGTAAAAGGTAAAAAATAAAATAAATAAGTTTAATAGGTGTAAAAACGTAATTACACGATAAATTATAGACAAGATGGCGATTAAGTATAAAATGAGTGAATAAAATGATTAAAATAGTCAATTAATGTAATAAGGGCAAAAATGTAATTAATGAAAAGTTTAGGGACTAAAATGAAAATTTTCACTTAAGGAAGAATTTCAAAGACTAAAATGTAATTTTTCTAATTAAATTAAATTAAAATTAAAGAAAATCAATCGGATCAAATTTGAGTTAAATTGACTAGAAATTAGAAAAGTCAAAGAAAAGGTCAAAATTGGTCAACAATAAGGAAAAAGTCAAACTTAGTGCTATAAGGATAATTTCGCAACCAAACAGAGAAATTCATGAAATTAAAACAGAAAGAAGATTTTTGGAATAATTAAAGAAGAAATTGGATAAATAAGGAATAAATTTGGAATTTATTTAGGATGGAAATTTATTAAAATAACAGTGAATAAATTAATTTAAGTCCACAAAATGAATTAAATGAAAATTTATGTAGTAGTATCCATCACTAGGCAACACGATTGCTTAGCATGTGGTTTATTGACTGTGTACAGGGATAGTTACTTAGGAATTAAAAAATGTTCGATGATGACAATGGCATGTACATTTGCGCACTATGAAAGTTATTGTATTATTTAATAAAATAATTGTAAATTAAGTTATGTAAATTAATTATGGAACATATTGTAGTAATAATTTCTAGTAATTACTCACATGTAAATTAATGTGTATGTGAATGTGTTGTAATGAATGGGAATGTTATGTTTTGTTATGATGATGATGAATTGATGAGTAATACAAAAGTGCAATGTATGTTATGAAGTATTGGAGGAGGAGTATACATATTAGGAGTGTTTAAATTTGAAATTGTAGGTTTGGGTAGCACAATTTTTAAGCCGTTGTACTGCCAAAATTGTAGCAAAATAAATAGTAATTTAGGTCTGTAAAAAAAAAAAAAAAATATATATATATACAATTAAGGGAGATTAATCCTAAGAACACAACTAGTAATATAGATGGTATAGAGAATTCAAAATCAAGAAAGGTGTTGTACATAAGCTTAATCACATTGGCCATAAGTCCATAACTAACTCAATATGCCAAGACATACATTCTGTCATGCATCTAATGCATAAATGGAAAATAGATTCTATTTAGTGTAATTAGTGTATGTTTCAACTCCTTTAAACATTATTCTTTGTATATGCTATATCTTAAGTTATAAATATGTTAATTTAAATAAGATAATCACATTATCCTAAATAGAGCCATATTAGGAAACCTTTCCATTTTAGAAACTATTTCAAATTTGGAAACTTTTGACTATTTAAAAAACTATCCCGAAAATGCTATTAAGATTATTTTGTTTCCAATTATTAATCTCATTAATAATTAATTACAAGATTTAATTATTTAATATCATTAATTAATTAAATAGGTTTTAATTCCAATAATTAACAAATTTTAATTAAATTTCAAATTGAAAATTAAATGGTCAAACTATATACCCTTTGATGGGCTTTTCAGCCTACTTATCTAATCTAATGGGCCAAACGTGCTTAGACCCATTCCAGCCCTTAAAAAATTTATTTAAAATTGTAAATAATCAATATTATGAATTCTAGTTGTTAGTGTAAGCCCTAGCCCCAATGCATTGTAATAAAGCACTTTGAATTAATAAAATGAGGCATTTGTTTTATCCTTTGTATTCATGTGCATATAAATTGATAAAACTATCCAAGAGTGTTGTTTCGGTTTAAGTTATCATGTGTGAGGCACATGGTTGTAAGACCTTGAAACAAATGAGACATCATTCTAAATATCCCTAGTCAGTCATTGTTATGGGAATAACAATGAATTAAGACTAGTATGCTCTCTCTGATATTATGAGTTCTGTCTTACGGATCATTAGGACAAGAGTGTCAATCAGAGATTATAGATACATGTTAAAGAACATGGTATCTGGATACGATCCGTTCATGAGAACACTACATGGTACAAGCATAAGTGTTTCTCATATGCAAGTTTTGTATCGGAGTTCTTAGACCTGAAATCTCTATGAAACTCTTTATGAATTACTGTGTACTTTGACATACACCTAACGTGCTCGTAACAGAGTGACAAGTACGGGTATGATTGGGTATGCATTAATTCATGTTAGAGAGCATAAGAGAAGTGAAGGGATTACCCCTCTCAATAAGAGGGAAAATATCATCGGCCACTTGATCAGTGAACTGAGAAGTGTATGGCCATACCGAGATGAAATAATGAGTAATCATTATTTATCTGAGATTTCAGTGTCACTGGAATATCAAGAAAGGAATTAATATATATAAGGATAACTAGTTCCATGCCTTATATTAATTCTGATATTTATGGGTAAGGGACTATACAAAATTGCATTAGGTCACTAAATGCCATATGCATTTTCATTTAATTTGGAATGCTATAATATCTTGCTAGAGAATATATATAGCCTTTGAATTAATTTATTAATTCATTGCCAACATTAAATGGACCTATAGGATCGCACACAAAGCATTGGGCTTAAAATACTTAAATTAAGTATTGGGCATTAATTTGGGCTTTTAATTAAAGTCAAATTAATGTATGTAATGGGTTATAAAATTGCTATTGGGCTTTGGTCCATGAGAGAAAGAAATTCAGCCCACAAGGTTTAATTTCAATTAATTAATTATGTTACATTAATTAAGTTAATTGAGTATTAAAGCCTAAAGGAATTTAAATTAAATTAAATCACTTATATAATTGATGAAGTGGCCGAAATTCCACGAGGGAAATCAAGGAATTTCGGCACATGTTTATTATTTATATTAAGTGTTTTCATTTAATTAAATGTCTTATTTTTTATTTCAAATTTGAATTTAAATTCAAAGGAGTTTAATTCAAAATATATTACTTATCTTTAGGAAGTGAAAGAGTTTGAATTAATTATCTTAGGATAGTTGAATTCAGATCAAAGACTTGCCAAAGGATAAGCATATATATTAAAAGAAATAAAACCCTAGAAGAAAAAAAAAGTTGGCGTGAAAAAAACCCTAGCCACCTAGCGTTTGGCGTGAAATCATTCTCTCCCTCAAAAAAATTCTCTCTTGGCCGAAATACACAAGGAGAAGGATTCTTCCTTGCTTTCTTGTGTTCTTAGGCATTAATAGCACCTAAAAGAAGTACAAGATCAAGTCTTGTAGCTTCAAACAATTGCCATTACACAATACTTAAAAGAGAGCTAGCAATCTCTATTTTAGGCCATCTTTGCAAGTGTGTGTGTGAGAATAGAGGGAGTGGCGTTAAAGGATGTTCCTTGGCATTGGTGATCGAGACCTAAGGCAGATAAAGTCACCTTAGTTGCTGGGCATCATCAAATTCAATTTTCAAAAGGCATCATAAGTTGTAAGTTATACAACCCTAAAATTGCATGTTTTGATTCTTGCTTTGGATTTGTATGGTATGTATGACAAAAAATTTTTGTTTTTCTGCTGCGTTATCATCACATTCATACCATGTCATATTCCATCAGTGGTATCAGAGCCTAAACATGCTTATTTTAGTGCTTTAGATGCATGAAAAAATTAATTAAAAATCGTCATTATGAAAACATGCAAATCTGAAATTTTCTGTTTTGAGTTTTTTGCATTGTTTTGGTGTAAAAACGATTTTAATTGATTAGATAGGTATTATAATTAATATGACATGTTAATATACTGTCCTAAGATGTTATTAGGGCTGGTAATGGTCGGATTTAATTATTTATACCTGATGGTACATGTTAATTATGAAACTAGGTGCTTGTTGGCATGTAAATTGCTATTTTAACAACTAGTTTTCAAAATTAAATGTAAAAACGTTTTTGGCATGTTTGTAAGTGATTTTTAAAGATTAAATATCAGTTCTGGACAGATTTTAAATTTGGTTTTAATTCTGGTCCATGACAATTTAATTGATTAATTTTAAAATCACTTAAAACTATGACTAGTTTGTGTTTGTTACATGTTTAATCAAGATTGTTTGTTTTCTTTTGATTAAAATGGTAAAAACACATTTAGATCAGATTGGTACAGAATATTAAATCAATATTTATGGACTTATTTAGATTATTAAATGACTCATAAAATTGATTTAAATGTTTGTGCATTTTATGGCATTACATAAGCATTAAACAACTAGTTTTTGTTGTTTGTTTGTTTTTTGCATGAATGCCGTGTACCATATATGTGTTCTTCATGATTTTATATTTTTAATTCATGTTAGCACATATTATATGCATTTTTAATGTTTATGTACTGTATGACATAAAACTAAAAATGGCAAAATTGGAAATTATACTAGAGTTGATTTATAGCACAAATCTAACTAGTTAGTGTTTTGGGCTTTTAAGAGAACTTATTCAATAAGAGGATTTAGTCCATTGGGATTTGGCCCAGGCCCGTCATGGGGTCTTCTCTTAAAGGTTCAAGTACACAATTTCCATTAATGGGCTTGGCTAAATTAATTAAAATTAGACTTTGTTTTATCCATGAATGCTATGTATATTTATTTGCTAATTTGGTGTGATGAATGGATATGCATGGTGCATTCATGGGCCCTGGGTTTTGTAATTAAATATGGCCTGTGAGCCATTGTATTTTGTTGTAAAAGTTTTCCATTTATTTCTTAGAATAGAATATACTTGAAGACTTTGTAAATCAAGACGAAGCCCACCGAAGTGGAGAAGCCCAACTCGAAGATTCTTATGTAATAGTATAGAATCTTAGTTGTAGGTTTTTGGGCCCATGTTTGTCACGCTTTACTTTATGCAATTATTTATATATGCATGCTATGTATGGATGACAAAGCGTATGCCATGTAAGCCGTAATAAAATGAATCCCTAAAATAGTAAGTCACAAAGTTGCCTTCCTAATTCGAAACATGTCAAGGCATCGATCATCAGTCACGTAGACTAGGAGTCCTAGATGCGCCCGATTATCTTTGTGAGGCATGGGTTGTGAATGTAGGTTGGACTTATCATGGAAAGGGATGCCCAGACCTAGGCAACTAATAAATGGGTTGTGCTATAACATCTTAAGATGTTAGCCTATTTGATCCAAGAGTCATGTACGATACATGATTGGAGTTTTCCTACCTAAGTAACTTAACTTGTTAGGTGTACAAGCTCATCTTGACTAATAAGTTGTTGTGAAAAGTGGATCTTGGCCCACATTAAATCACTAACGCGAATTATTTAAAGGGATATTAATTCGGTTTGTGGGATCATAAATAAGACCTCATTTAATCTTGCTAAATTTTATTGTAGATTGAAAATGGCATCTTCAAACAACAATTTCTCATTGCGATCGGTCCTTGAAAAGGACAAATTGAATGGCACCAATTTCATAGACTGGTCTCGAAACTTAAGAATAGTTCTTAAGCAAGAGAAGAAGTCGTATGTTTTGGATGCACCCTTACCTGAGGAACCTGCTAGGAACGCTTCTGTGGTTCAAAAGGAAACTTTTGAGACCAAGAAAAGTGACTCTAATGATGTGACCTGTTTGATGCTAGCCACTATGGTGCCTGAATTGCAAAAGCAATTTATGGACCAAGAGGCCTATGCGATCATCCTGCACCTCAAGGAGATGTTCCAAGAGCAAGCTCGTCACGAGAGGTTCGTGACAACAAAGGCCTTAATTTCTTGCAAGATGGCTGAGGGTACTCCTGTTAGTACCCATATACTCAAGATGAAAGGGTATCTTGATATTCTTGAGAAGCTTGAGGTACTAGTGCCAAAGGAATTGGCCACTAACTTGATCTTAGGATTATTGCCTGCTGTTTATGATCCATTTGTGATGAATTATAACATGCATGCAATGAACAAGTCAGTCACTGAGCTTCATGGGATGCTTAAGAATGCTGAAGAGAACATTTGAAAGACCAATCTCGTACTAATGGTTCAAAAGGGAATTAAGAAGGGAACTGCTAAGGGAAAGGGAAAGGGAAAAGGAAAACCCAAGTCAGTTGGGAGTGCACCTCAGGCCCAATCCAAGCCTAAGGCGCCAAAACTCAAAGAGAGTGAGAGCACTTGCTTCCATTGCAACAAGATAGGGCATTGGAGGAAGAATTGCACTCTCTTCAAGGAAGAACAAAAGAAGAATGGAGCCAAGGCGTCCAGTTCTGGTATTTTTGTTGTTGAAATTAACCTTTCTATTTCTACCACTTGGGTATTGGATACCGGTTGTGGTTCTCACATTTGTTCAAATGTGCAGGGGCTAAGAAATAGGCGGTTACTTGGGAAGAATGAAGTGGACCTCCGTGTGGGGAATGGAGCACGAGTTACTGCCATGGAGATAGGCAACTATCACCTCACTTTACCTTCCGGACTTTGTATTGTTTTGAATAATTGTTATTATGTGCTTGCTATGAGCAGAAACATTATTTCAGTTTCATGTTTGGATAATGATGAATTTGATTTTGTTATTAAAAATGGCAATGCTCATATTTGTCGCCAAGGCATTTCTTATGGCAATGCCATGTTGCAAAATGGCCTTTATATCCTTGATTTACAAAACAAAGAGTCAATATACAACATTAATACAAAGAGGGTTAAATCAAACAATTGAACCCTACTTACTTTTGGCATTGTCGTTTAGGACATGCAAACGAAAAACACATTTCAAGACTCCACAAAACTGGAGTGCTTGGGTCATTCGACTTAGAGTCTTATGACACATGCGAGCCATGTTTGCATGGAAAAATGACAAAGAGTCCTTTTAATAAAAAAGGTGAGAGGACTAATGGCTTATTGGAACTAATACATATCGATGTATGTGGACCTTTAAGTACACATGCCAGAGGTGGTTTTAGCTACTTCGTGACATTCACAGATGACTTCAGTAGATATGGCTATGTCTATCTAATGAAGTACAAGTTTGAAACTTTTGAGAAATTCAAAGAGTTTAAGAACGAAGTAGAAAACCAACTTGGCAAAAGTATAAAAGCCATTCGATCAGATCGAGGTGGCGAATACTTAAGCCAAGAGTTTGACAGTCATCTAAAGGAGTGTGGTATTATTTCACAGCTCACTCCTCCTGGAACACCTTAATGGAATGGTGTGTCCGAAAGGAGAAATCGAACTCTGTTGGACATGGTTCGATCTATGATGAGTCAAGCTAATCTTCCTATCTCTTTTTGGGGTTATGCATTAGAAACTGCTGCGTTTCTATTGAACCGTACTCCAACTAAAGCAGTTGAGAAGACACCATACGAGGTATGGACTGGGAAAGAACCCAATATGTCTTTTCTCAGGATTTGGGGCTGTGAAGCACATGTTAAGAAATTAACATCTGACAAACTAGAGTCCAAATCTAGTGTCTGCTTGTTTGTGGGGTATCCTAAAGAAACAAAGGGATACTACTTTTACTCACAAGCCGAGAATAAAGTATTTGTTGCTCGCAAGGCTGTTTTCTTGGAAAAGGAGTTCCTTCTCAAGAAAGATAGTGGGAGTAAAGTAGAACTTGGAGAAATTCAAGCACTACAAACTCATATAGAGGATGGTTTGGAAATGGGATCAAGTTCACAACTAGTTGTGGAACAAGAATCCATTACACAAGAACCTAGAAGGTCCGGTAGGGTACGTCAGGAGATTGAGAGATATGGATTTCTAATCACTGACAGTGACACTATTGAGTTAGTAGATCGTGAGGATCCTACTACCTACCGAGAAGCTATTGAGAGCCCAGACTCGGAAAATTAGCTTGAAGCCATGAAATCCGAGATGCAATCAATGTACGATAACCAGGTTTGGACCTTGGTTGATCCACTGAAAGGTGCTAAGATAATTGAATGCAAGTGGCTATTCAAACTCAAAGCTGATAAGACCTACAAAGGTAGACTAGTAGCAAAAGGTTTTCGACAAACTCATGGTGTAGACTATGACGAGACCTTTTCACCTGTAGTCATGCTTAAATCCATTAGGATCTTGCTTGCCATAGCTGCATATCATGATTATGAGATATGGCAAATGGATGTCAAAACTGCTTTCTTCAACGGAAATTTACTTGAGGATGTGTATATGACACAACCTGAAGGTTTTGTCAATCCCAAGCATCCTAAGAAGGTTTGCAAGCTTCAAAAATCCATTTATGGATTAAAGCAAGCATCCCGAAGTTGGAATCTTTGTTTTGATGAGGCAGTCAAAGAATTTGACTTCATCAAGAATGAAGATGAGCCTTGTGTGTACAAGAAGGTTAGTGGGAGCATAGTAGTATTTCTGGTCCTATATGTGGATGACATCCTTCTCATTGGGAATGACATTTCAACATTGCAAAAGGTTAAGCAATGGTTGGGAAAATGTTTCTCAATGAAAGACTTAGGTGACGCCGAGACAATAATTGGTATTCGAATCTATAGAGATAGATCAAATCGGCTCTTGGGACTAAGTCAAGAAAAGTACATAGACAAAGTACTAAAGCATTTTAGTATGGGAGACTCAAAGAAAGGGTACATACCTTTAGCTTTGGGAGTTCCTTTTACTAAAGAACAGTGCCCTAAAACCAAAGAGGAAAGGGACAACATGAGTAGAATCCCATATGCATCTGCTATTGGATCTATCATGTACGCTATGTTATGTACTAGATTGGATGTTGCTCATGCACTGAGTATAACCAGTAGGTTTCAGCAAGACCCTGGTGAGAAGTACTGGTCTGCTGTAAAAGGGATTATGAAGTACCTGCGAAGGACTAAGGATCACTTCTTGGTGTATGGTGGTCAAGAAGAGCTCGTCATACAAGGTTATGCCGATGTTGCTTTTCAGACCAGTACTCAGGATTCTAGATCGCAATCTGGGTTTGTTTTTGTTTTGAACGGTGGTGCTGTCAGCTGGAGAAGCTCGAAGCAAGAAACCGTTGCCGACTCAACTACAGAATCTGAGTATAATGCAGCAAGTGAGGCTGCAAAAGAGGCTGTTTGGATTAAAAATTTCATTTCTGGATTAGGAGTGGTCCCAAGCATCCTAGATCTATTAGAAATTTTTTATGACAACAACGGGGCCATAGCACAGGCCAAGGAACCCCGCTCACACCAGAAATCCAAACACATACTCAGGAGGTACCACCTGATCAGACAAATCATTGATCGTGGGGACGTCAAGGTTAGCAAGATAGCAAGTGAAGACAATGTAGCAGATCCTTTGACGAAACAATTGTGTCCAAATCTGCACGAAGCTCATTTGAGAGCTTTCGGTCTTAGGGCTATGCCCAATTGGGACTAGTGCTAGTGGGAGATTGTTAGTGTAAGCCCTAGCCCCAATGCATTGTAATAAAACACTTTGAATTAATAAAATGAGGCATTTGTTTTATCCTTTGTATTCATGTGCATATAAATTGATAAAACTATCCAAGAGTGTTGTTTTGGTTTAAGTTATCATGTGTGAGGCACATGGTTGTAAGACCTTGAAACAAATGAGACATCATTCTAAATATCCCTAGTTAGTCATTATTATGGGAATAACAATGAATTAAGACTAGTATGCTCTCCCTGATATTATGAGTTCTGTCTTACGGATCATTAGGACAAGAGTGTCAATCAGAGATCATAGATACATGTTAAAGAACATGGTATCTGGATACGATCCGCTCATGAGAACAATACATGGTACAAGTCATAAGTGTTTCTCATATGCAAGTTTTGTATCGGAGTTCTTAGACCTGAAATCTCTATGAAACTCTTTATGAATTACTGTGTAATTTGACATACACCTAACTTGCTCGTAACAGAGTGACAAGTACGGGTATGATTGGGTATGCATTAATTCATGTTAGAGAGCATAAGAGAAGTGAAGGGATTACCCCTCTCAATAAGAGAGAAAATATCATCGGCCACTTGATCAGTGAACTGAGAAGTGTATGGCCATACCGAGATGAAATAATGAGTAATCATTATTTATCTGAGAGTTCAGTGTCACTGGAATATCAAGAAAGGAATTAATATATATAAGGATGACTAGTTCCATGCCTTATATTAATTCTGATATTTATGGGTAAGGGACTATACAAAATTGCATTAGGTCACTAAATGCCATATGCATTTTCATTTAATTTGGAATGCTATAATATCTTGCAAGAGAATATATATAGCCTTTGAATTAATTTATTAATTCATTGCCAACATTAAATGGACCTATAGGATCGCACACAAAGCATTGAGCTTAAAATACTTAAATTAAGTATTGGGCATTAATTTGGGCTTTTAATTAAAGTCAAATTAATGTATGTAATGGGTTATAAAATTGCTATTGGGCTTTGGTCCATGAGAGAAAGAAATTCAGCCCACAAGGTTTAATTTCAATTAATTAATTATGTTACATTAATTAAGTTAATTGAGTATTAAAGCCTAAAGAAATTTAAATTAAATTAAATCACTTATATAATTGATGAAGTGGTCGAAATTCCACGAGGGAAATCAAGGAATTTCGGCACATGTTTATTATTTATATTAAGTGTTTTCATTTAATTAAATGTCTTATTTTTTATTTCAAATTTGAATTTAAATTCAAAGGAGTTTAATTCAAAATATATTACTTATCTTTAGGAAGTGAAAGAGTTTGAATTAATTATCTTAGGATAGTTGAATTCAGATCAAAGACTTGCCAAAGGATAAGCATATATATTAAAAGAAATAAAACCCTAGAAGAAAAAAAAAGTTGGCGTGAAAAAAACCCTAGCCACCTAGCTTTTGGCATGAAATCATTCTCTCCCTCAAAAAAATTCTCTCTTGGCCGAAATACACAAGGAGAAGGATTCTTCCTTGCTTTCTTGTGTTCTTAGGCATTAATAGCACCTAAAAGAAGTACAGGATCAAGTCTTGTAGCTTCAAACAATTGCCATTACACAATACTTAAAAGAGAGCTAGCAATCTCTATTTTAGGCCATCTTTGCAAGTGTGTGTGTGAGAATAGAGGGAGTGGCGTTAAAGGTTGTTCCTTGGCATTGGTGATCGAGACCTAAGGCAGATAAAGTCACCTTAGTTGCTGGGCATCATCAAATTGAATTTTCAAAAGGCATCATAAGTTGTATGTTATACAACCCTTAAATTGCATGTTTTGATTCTTGCTTTGGATTTGTATGGTATGTATGATGAAATTTTTTTTTTCCGCTGCATTATCATCACATTCATACCATGTCATATTCCATCACTAGTTAGCTAATTGGGCCTACAAACTCATTGCTAACTTAAAACATAAAATTGACATTTACCGTATTCAGCTCGGCATGCTAAATTTTAACTCAATGAATCAAATTCATTAAGCATCAAATTTAAAGAATTTAAATTATGAAAACACCTTTTTTAATATCTCATATCAATGTATCTTAATTTTTGGATTTGAAACAAAATAGATTAGGCCCAAAAATATACTAACCTAATTCGGCCCATCTAGAAAACCCTAGGTAGCCAAATTAAGCTGGTAAAAAATTAGCACCAATTAAATTAAATTTTTTATTTTAATTTTAATTTTTGAAAACAAAGAGTTACATTAGGGTTTTCAAAATACGTGAACTTAATTTTTCATGAAAAATTAAAATGCAAAAAAATTGATTTATGGCCTAAAGTCTGTATTAATTGGCCTAAAACCCTTGAGTGCCCTTGGGGACCTCTTTTCAATGTTCTACTTGCATTTCAATAGCATATAACTTAAGATAAATCCATAGATTCAATAATATATGATATATTATATACTTTTAGAAATTAAAAATATGAACTTTATATGGCATATACAATCAATAAATAAAAATTACACTAATAACACTAAAAGAAACATTACTGAACAAACATTAAATTTTTTTGACATAGCTTTAGCTCCGATTCCATTGTTGGTTTATTATCATATTATATCACCTATAAAGGGTGGAATTTAAAATTTTTATAAACCAAAATTCATGATCTAGTCAAAAGAATTGAATTTCCTAACTAAAGTTTAGAACTTTACCGTAGGTGATTCTTGAACAGTTGTTAAACGTCGTACTAGGTTGTCGTAAACCACCATTATCCTTACTTTAAGGCATCTCCAGGGTATCGACACAATAATTTATGTCTATTAACCATATCAAGGTTCATCAATGGCTAAAATTGGCTTAGGAACAAGTAAAGCCAATATGACTTGAAGAGAAAGGGAGAGGAGGCTAAGGTTTGGTAGCTAGAAGAGTTCTAATTTTAATTTTCTATTTTCACTTACACTATTTCCAACCTTGAGATTTAATTATATACCTCATGGATTATATTAGGATTATTTTATAATATCTTTAGCTCCTAATTGAGCTTGGACCAATTGGATGGGCTTAACTGACACTCATAGCCTCAATAGTTCAATTATATGCGTAGGGCCAAAATAAACAGGGCTTACACATCTAAATGAGCTCCAAACCCATTAAAACTTTATGTACAATCTTATAACATATTAATGATGCCTAATATTAATTATTACTAGTATCCAATTCCAAATGGCCTCCAAAGAATATTACATATATTAGGCCTTTTGGGCCTTTTCTATGCAATAGACTTTTTCTCCTTTTATCAAACCTTTAATTTTCTCTTACCAACATATCAAATAAGTAACCATGACATTACATGTCATGTTTATACATTAATTTTACTTCAAACCTTAATACTTATATATGTGTGACCCTTTGGGTTCCCTATGCATGTTGGCAGTACAATATGTAACTAAAAATTTCAATTGAACTAGGATTCTAAGACTTTGAATTGACTTGGGAATCTAAGAGTTCTAATCAAACTAGGAATTTAATAGTTCTAATCAAATTATAACTTTAAGAATCCTAGTCAATTTATGATTTTAAAAGTCCTAATCGGACTGTGACTCTGAGAGTCCTAGTCGAATTGTGACTCTAAGAGTCTTAATCTAACTGTGACAGTTATGATTTTAACTCTTTTAAACTATAATATTAATTCTTAATTGATATTTTCCATAGATTATTGTAAAAGTCATGAGAGGCTTCTAATTAAGCATTATAACTGCCTAAATGATAGGAATTCAGTGGTTTCCACTTTTAACCTTCCATATCAGGTTTCCATGAAATCACTCCTTTCACCATTCTTCTAATCTTATTCATGAATTGAATATGGACATGTATCAATTCATTCATTAACTAATTATTTTATCATACTTTTGTCTTTATTCCCAAAATGCCCTTGTGATTCTTATTCACCTTGCATTCCATCTTGGCCTAATTTTTTTGAATAAAGATGTATAGAAATACTTAAGATAGAACTCCTCACTATGACAAAGGTGGTGAATCATTTATCTTTGAGTAGTTTATGTTATACCCAATCTTCGAGCTATGTATTCCCTTTCATGGAGTAAAAACACAAGAGTCAAAGTTTAACACTTTTTACTTAAGATGCCTTGGTCATCTCAAGTGTAAGGATACTTGTACAACTGATATGATGAGATAATTCACTGATATAGTATAGGTATCCAAGTGAAATTTCTCATGATATGTCTCTAATTAACTTATTCTTCTAACAAGAATCCATATGTTAAATTTCATCATCTCAATAATCATAGATGGTGAGAATTACTACTTGAACTATTCAAGAAGGATAACATATGCTAGTCTATTCGTATTAACAAAATTCTATCTTGTTAGTGCTATGACAAGGGAAAATTTAGTTATTAACACATTTGCATACAATAGATATCTTATATCATGAACTCTTCATGATTATCTTTTGTACTGTGTTTAGATACCAAGGACTACATTTAATAGTTTAAGTCATATGCATGCAAATGTTATTACACAAAAGTACTAAAGAATCTATGAATGCCTTATTATTATTTATATGGAATGTTTTATACATAGATAAAAACCCTATTGCATGTGGCCTTTGGGGTATATAACTAACAAGATAATGAAAGAATGCAGGTCTATTATCATAATCAGGTTTATCAAAAGAGACTTACTTGTTCATTCAGAAAGAAAGTCAAAAAACATCCCCTCAGGGAAGGACATCTAGTTTTCAAGCAGATTAAGCTAGGCTTACCTAACGTCAAAGGCAAGTTTAGATCGACATAGGGTGGCCCATTTGTATTGTAAAAGCCATTATCTAAAGAAGCTACAATACTAAGCGATAGTGATGTAAATGAATTCAGTGAGCCAGTTAATATTGATAGGCTAAAGAGGTTTTATGGCTATGCTTATTAAAAATAAAATATAAAAGAGAAAAAAAAGAGAATATATACTCCATGGGTCAAAACTCAATAAATAGTGATCTTGCTAAAATTGGGCACCTTGTCACGGTAAAATTCGAAAAAAGGCATCTTGGGCAAAAATTATAGGCATAATAAAAATGTTCAATCAAGAAAACCTGAGAGGGCTAATTGATAATAAGGAAATGATGCTTTCAAGGTTTAATCCTATGAATGAGTAGGGTTTTGTACTTTTGAACTTAATGTTAGAATAATTATCATATATAATGAAGATATGTAGAAATATTATCATGTGTAATGCAAGCTCATTCATTAATATAAATAAGAGCCGTTTATACATACTCTGAGTTATCTTAATCCCTATAAAAAGTAGTACATATGTTTTTACATTATATGTTTATATCTAAATATCACCCTTTATTACTCCCACTAAATCTTTGTCTTAACCATTATGCTATGTTATCAACTATTAGGCTACATACCCATCTTTTATATGCTATAGAAGTGGTAAAATTATAGTTGGTTAGGTTTGGGATATTAGCTCTGGCATATAATTGAGTCAGAAGATTATGGTAGCCAGAAATAAAAGTGCTAGAAAAAGTACCTCATTAAAAAGACAATAAGAATCTTATGATATCTTATCACTCCCCAAATTGGTTAACATAGTGAGAGACTACATAGAAAGTAGCTCTGTGTAAGCTGTATAGTAGAACATAACAAGAAGGGCCATCTTGAGTTACATAGTCAGGTACCTTCTATGAGCATATAAAGTTAATGTCACTATCAGCTACTGTTGCTAGTCATATGAAGCCTTTCTACGATGAGTCAAAGTTGTAAAGTCATCTTCTAAGGAGGAGATTCCTTAGGGAACATGTGTTTATTACTCTAACAGGAGGTTCTTTAAGTAACCTCAGTTTCTCCTATAGCCACACCTGAAAAAATAAATGAAAAATGAAAAAAATGAAAGAAAAATAATAAAAAATAATGAATGAAATAAATGATAAAAAAGCTGTTGGGGTTGAGTTGGATTCATCCTAGGCAAAAATAAGGCATAAGGTTATGTGAAAATTCGAAAGGATGTATTTCCCGCTAAAAAAACTAGTGTGAAAACACACAAAGGGATCACTACCTTTAAAGTAATGACCATACCTAGAGTAACAAGGGACTCCCAAAAAAGGTTGCAACAGGATTAACATAGATAGTGTCTAAGCTGAAGATGGTTTCCACCAAGATAATAGGAAAGGGACTCAGGCCACATCATACACCCTTGATGATATCGAGTAGTCAGTAATCACTAGATGGTTCCTTTGAGTTCACTAGTAAATATAAAGTAAATCAGATTAGTAGAACAACACCAATAGAGAAGGTCAAAATCTTAGAAAATTCATCCAATACATCGAGTAGCAATTCTAGAGGAATGGGTCCTTATCAAAGCACTAGTCTAAGAATAGTAGAGAGCAAGATTTCCAACGTCTGGCCTACACCTCTTGGATAATCTGGTATGCATTTTGGAATGCAGGGTAGGGTTCCAGGATGGAAGTGTATGCTGATGATTTTAGCAAATTCCTCATCCAAATGGCATAATTCTTGGTAAGTAAGCTCAAAAACATAGAATCGAAGATCCCAATCGGGCAGTCACTAAAAAAAGGTTGGTGTCAAGTTGGATTCTTTATTAGAATTTTAGGCTAAAATATAGGACTAAAGTTGGGTTTTCCCATGTCCAAGGGGTATTAAGCAGCCTATGCACTTTAATGAAAAAAATCGTGGCCATAGAGCTGTAGATAATGTATAGATAAATTTATAACGAATAAATGTCACAAGTAAACAAAAATGAATATAGGTAAGGATAGTACCTAAAAAATACTAATGATAATAATACAATTATTATTAAAATTAATTTTAATGTAAATTAAAAATAAATTAATCGGATTATAAAAAATAAAAGCTATGGAATAAAGTACTTATGTGAAGCCCCAACCTTGGCCTTAATTGAATTATGGAAGATTAATTAGGAATTATGGTTAAATAAGGAAAAGTTATATTATATTGCATTATTAAAGTTAAGTCCCATGAGTTATATTTTTGTAATTGCGACATGTATGCAACTTGTGTATAGTTAAATTATAAGGAAGGATGCAATTGAATTAAATTAGAAGTTTTGGGCTAAAGTGTAAGAAATATAAGTTATTAGGGGTTAAAGTGTATAAGCGTAATTTTGGAAATTCCTTTAGTAAGATATTTAGCCTACTAACTCTTTTAAAGCTTATGGGAGAAGAGACCTTATGGGATTTGAGTTGTGGAGATCATAAGAAGGGAAATAGAAGGGTAGATTTAACTTTTTTCATTCTCTCTCTTTCTCACTTTCTTCTGGTTTTGGATGAAAGAGGTGCATGGCTTAAGGTTGATGAGTTAGTCACTTAAGGGTAATGTTTCTTTATCTCTTTTAAAGTCATTCTCCTTCAAATCTTGGATTTAATCTCTAGTATTAGGGATTTTATTAAGATGATAATCATGTTTGTTATCTCTATTGTGTAAGGAAAGAAAGATAAGAAGTCAGATCAAGAGTAGGGAAGGAAGAAATCAAAATAAAGGAGCTAGAGGAGATGAAGCTTCAATACTAGGTATGGGAATATTGTGTTGATTGGATATTGTATATAGTTTCCTCTGTAATAAGAAAGTGACTGATCCGAGAAGATTAGGGTTATATGAGAAATGTGATGAAACCATTAGTTTCTAGATCATTAGTTGAGTTATGTTAAAGCTAAGAGGAGTTAGAAAGATTTAATGGCTTAATGAGTATTGTTGTAAGATGTTAGGTTGAGATCTTGAGTTTAAGTGTTTGATCTATATAATCGGGATTTTATTTTTAGCAGAGGTTCAGTGCACGATCGCATATGGCCTTTGGTCTTTTCTTGGATGGCTGCACATGGCCTTTGCTTTTCTCTTGCACTACCGCACATGGCCTTTGGTCTTTTCTTATATGGCCTTTGGACTTTTCTTGCATGGTTGAGCATGGCCTTTGCTTTTCTCTTACATGGCTGCACATGGCCTTTGCATAATCAAGATTTTATTTTTAGCGGAGGTTCAGTGCATGGTTGCATATGGCCTTTGGTCTTTTCTTAGATGGCTGCACATGGCCTTTGCTTTTCTCTTACACGACCGCACATGGCCTTTGGTCTTTTTGTATATGGCCTTGCATGGCCTTTGTTTTTCTCTTGCATAGCCGTACATGGCCTTTGGTCTTTTCTTGCATGGCTGCACATGGCCTTTGCTTTTCTCTTACATGTCTGTATATGGCCTTTGCTTTTCTCTTGTATGGCCTTGTTCTTATTACATGGCTAAGTGGCCATTTCCTCTTTGCAGTGCACGACAAAGTGACCATTTCCTCCTTGCAGTGCACGATCAAGTGGCCATTTCCTCCTTGCAGTGCACGGCCAAATGGCCATTTCCTCCTTGCAGTGCACGACCGATTGGCTTTTCTCCTTATGATTCATGGCCAAATATGGCCTATTATTTTTTATGTATGGCCAATAATGACCTTTCCTCACCCAGTAAATGGCCACATATACTCCTTCTCTTCATCTGTATTCACTCAACTAAATAATAAATCACTCATAAATCATTAACATAGTATTGTATACTCTATACACTTATGAAGAAAGCCATATAATTGGGGTGAATTAAGCTAGCAGTGAGTAACGTTGATGATGAATGTAGATTAAAGTGGCGGTTGTTATGTTATTTGATAATTAGTGGCCTAATAGATTTGTGAAGTCTCCCCAATGCTAAAGTTTTGAAAGATATAATTTAGAAAGGTATGGCAAAAAAATGAGGTATTATCAGAATTTGAATGACATAAATGTTATTATAAGAAGGAGTAGGTGGAATTAAATGGTAAGTCACCCAAATAATCAATATGATGTATATGGCATGGTCACTTAATTGGATAATCCTATGCATATATATATATATATATATATATATATATGTAGAAAGAATGTGAAGTTTTAAAGTAATAAAACCTACTGAGATAAAAAAAAATATTGTTCACTTGGAAGCTGATTTTAAAGGAATTTGTATATGGCAATGCTTATATGAATCGCTTTGGCTAGAATGTGTTTTACTGCATACCGATCCCATAACTAAGGATAGTAACAAGGAAACATAGTAAATTTAAAATCATATGCTATTTAATGTGTCCTATATAGTTTGGTACAAGGTTATGTACCCTATCAGAGTAAATTGTTTGCTCAAATGTTATACACTGATATTTCTTTACTGTGGCATGAAATACTATGATATAGCCTAGTAACAATAAGAAGATAGTTGGAATGTTACATGTCCAAGTTAAAAGAGATGGGATATTACATTTTACGTTTAGTTATGAAACTATAAAAGTTTGGTTATGCTTCAAGTCATAATGGAGAGTGGTAATTAGCCTTGATGTAAAGGAACATGCTCGCCTATTTGCTCATGCCCTATATATTATTATGTAAAAGACATACCAGCAAGTAGTGTGCTAACATTTGATATAGAATAATCTTACATAAACTTACCTAGGTATAAAATATTATAAGATGAAAATTACAAGTAAGATTATTGATGCATATATGATCATGTTAAGGTATATAACCTATTGTCTACAATCTAATAGACTATAAAAGTGAACTAAGGGGCTAAATAGGAACAAGTGTTGACCTTAGGATGAAAATAACTTATTCATCTTATTATATTGATCATATATTCTTAAGTGTTGTTTAAAGTGATTATGTATTGATGTGAATGACTATGATGTCTTATGGAGGCTACTCATGGCAAACAGCAATAAGGTACGTCATTTAGAACTATCACTGAGTTACGTAAGTTCAATATCTTATAGTTGATGTAACTATGTTATGATAAGTGTTCTGACTCATTGTGTGAGCAGGTATGAGTAACAAAAGCTGGTGTGGCCATGATTCAAGTTCCATATATATATATATATATATATATATATATATATATATATATATTAGACATGTATATAACCCTATGAAGACTTTTAGTAGTAAGAACTACACTTTCATATTGCCTTATTGGAATCATGCATAATGTTAATTATGATGAGATAGATCAATGAAAGATTAAACCTTATTATTGTTTGCATAACCATGTGAATTCTATGATATGGATGAATGAACATTGATGCCATTATAAGAATATAGAATATGCATTCTTTTATGAATTGTGGCTTTAAGCAAATGTTTTTCTGAATAAAAAGGAATATGCTGAATCAAAAATGGATAAGCCTATAGGTTTTAGTTCAGTTGTGGATGAGATAGGCATGCCTAGAGGGATATAGTTGTAGTTGCCATAGTTGACCCCTTTTATGTCCATCATTTGATATCTTTAGATATCCATCATTTGATACCTTTGGGTATCCATTGTTGATACCAATTGGTATCCATAGCTCCCGTTATCCACCCTTTGAGATAGTACTTAGGCAGGCTATTAAAGATTATGAATTGTGGACAAAATAAAGAAATACGTGTATCGATTACCTCACTTATGTAATGTAAGCATGATGAATGGCCTATTATATTGTTTTATCTTAAATTCCTTTTGGCTATAAACTATTTCAATGAAATGGAATTCTATGTTCAGTACTATATAATTGTGATATCTCACACCAACCGTGAAGGGTTAAGGTTCCCGTGTGAGTTAGTGCCACCTATAGGTTCCACGATTAATAGATGGACCCCAAACCGTACAATATTATACTAGCAGCTGTACGAGCTGTAACATATACAATGAGTTTCATGTGCTTTGAAATTTATGAAAAGTATGCATGTAATATTGGGACTTTGTCGGGTAATCATGATATGTAATGCCATTTTATGTAATTACATACAAATCTATTACTCTATATATATAAATATTTACACATATATGCGCATACTGATAACTTTGACATAAGCCAAAGGACAATGTATGACATAATATGATGTTTTATGATATTTAATTGCCATGCTAAGATAGCATTAAGGAATACATGATTATGAACAGGAATTGTGAATTATGAATGTATTCTATACTTAAGATTGTGTGATATATGTGAAGTAATTATGCTTAACAGTATCTCTTATAGATGTTACATGATATATGCAATCCTTTGTTGTTTGATTGAACATTGAATGCATATCTTATGTAACAAATGTGATTAAGTGTATAAGATTAAAGTTTTGTACTATCAATAATCATGATGTCTAGATTCATAATTAATGCATTATGAGGGGCGTGAATTATACTAGTTTAATAAGAAAAGGGGTTTATCAATGCAAGTGAATTGAAAAGTCTACAAGAACTCGATGGATTCACCTAAGGTGATAGATTATTGTAAGCATGGTTTTTCCTGTTAAAGTTAAGGACTCATCTGCCATGATTTGATGATGTCTTGAAAGAGTTATCCATACCATTTGTGTTTTCCCACTAAGCTTTATAGCTTAACATGAGTTTGTTTTTCCATGTAGCTCTCAGTATAAGCTCCACTTTGGATCAATAGTTGTAGTGACTTGACCCACATTTAAGGGAAGATCTGGTAGGTCGCAGTTGCCTTTGAGGTTTTTGTTTAGTAATTAATGCCAATTATGTTATGTCTCCTTATTTTGGAGTTTGATTTGGTTATGCTGTGGTATGTAATTAAGGTCTATATTATTATTATTATTATTATTATTATTATTATTATTATTATTATTATTATTATTATTATTATTATTATTATTATTATTATTATTATTATTATTATTGTTGTTGTTGTTGTTGTTGTTGTTGTTGTTGTTGTTGTTGTTGTTGTTGTTGTTGTTGTTATTATTTATGCTTGATCTTTACTAGGTTTATATTGGTAATGATGATTTTGCATGTCTTGTAGATTAGGGTGTTACAACTTACCTAGAGAAGAAGACTGCAAGGAGATCACTAAAGGCCAAATGAAGAGATTCATTAGTATTAATAAGCCAAGAGTGAGTCACTTCCTTGACTCATTTGACTCACTCCCTTGTGCTTTGAATGATTCTTTAATCACATAGATGATGAATCTTTGCATGAAGTATGCATTTTGACAATTAATTTTGTTAGGTTTCTTTGATTTTATAGAGAAAAGTTGGTGGCCATTATAATAATTTGGGATTTTATTTAGGGAGTATATAATACTATTAAATATAACATGCAGGTAAAAAAATTATGTTAATAGGTATAATAAGATAAATAATGTAATTTGAGAGATAAATAATGAAAGAAAAAAGAAGAAAATAAATTTAAATTAAATAAATCATTTTTAAAAAATTAAATTAATTAGTATTAATGGCCATTAATGTCTTTTTTTCGATTCTTACGGTGGTTAGTGGGCATTTGACCATCTACCGGTGATTCACGAGGTCAAGCCCGTGAGTTGTTCATTGAGTCATACCCTATCGTCCATGATTCACTTCCTTTTAGTGGAGCTGCATCATTTTGTTTGTGAGTCACGCCCTAGGCTTATGACTTGCCAAGTGACTTATACGCTAGGGTCGTGACTTACAAAAAAATAGGTTTTTAAATAGTTACCTTATTTTCTTCCTTCTAATCTTCTTTCTCTGAAACTTTACTCATGCTTTCGAAAAAGAATTTTTTCCCTATTTCTCTCAGCTTTAAACTCTATTCGACATGCCATTGATCCTGATGTAATTGCAGTCAAGCTATGTACACATAAATATCGATTTCATCAAGTTTTGTCACCCCAATTTCATTTTGCCATTAAAGCTCTGGGGTTATTTTTTTAATTTTTCTCATTTTTTAATGAATCTATTGAAAATAAAGGCCTATAGAGTATGGGTCCTTTATTGTTTATATAGTTAAGGTTAGATTTAACATTTTATTTTGCTTAGGATATGTGTGTTATTTGCATTTGCTTTTTAGAGATTTGCATGTAACCAGAGTCTAACAAGTGTATTAGATCGGCTAGTAATATAAGAAAGTAAGATTAAAATCCTGAATATCAAACCCAAGGGAAACTGTGAAAGCACAATAGAATTTTAGATTTTTAAAATGAAAAATTGTGTGGGAAGAAAGAAAGAATCCCAAAGTTTTGAATAATAAAGAGTAAAATAAACTTTAAAACAAAAATTTAAACAACTAAAGAAATAAAGCTAATGCAATTAATCATAAACTTAAACAAAACAAGCAAATAATGATAAAGAAAATGCAATAATAACAAAACTTTCACTGAAGGAAAATCTACCTATATTTCTTATGCATATGACTTAGTTAAAGTTAACATAGTTGATTATGGAAAACTGGTAATAAATTTAAATAACTTCTGAGAATATCTTTCTAAGCATCAAATTCCCTTAGAATAATTGAATACTCAGCATAAAAATCCAGTTTATGAATTCCTAAATATCTGTCAGACCCTTTCTCAAGAAATCTCACTTCAATTCATTCTTAATTCACCTCTTCATAACCTTAATTCACCTAAACTCAATACATAGTTACCACATTTTTCAGACATCAAATTAAATGAGCTAAACTATGAACATACATACCTTAAGCCAATATTATAGTTTATTATTAACCATTTCTCAACAAATCATTAAGCAACATAAATATAACTCAAGATAAGGATTTTTGTTCAAGAAATGAGAAATAATCAAACTACATTCAACTAAAGACCAAACTAAGTCATTACATAAATAAATATGAGGTTTAAGTGCCCTCAGCAAAAGAAAACTAACTACTCACGCATTTCTATAAAGCAAAAATAAAATAAACGAATAAGACTAAGAATTACGTAAAGAAAATAAAAACTCTTTGAATAAATCAATGAATGAATCTCTTTATCTGTCTTTATCTCTATCTTTCTCTCCCTCTATGAATCTCTTTGTGTTCCTTTTATAGCCTGAAAAGAAGAATTAAAACCAACTTTAACTTTCTACTTTTGCAAGACTTCCAATTGTAGTACAAACTTCCTGCTTAGTATCTGACTTCTTATTCCAGCAAAAGACTTCTTATTTAGTGAAAAATTGAATTCATTCGCAGATAGGAGTTCCTAGAATCAGTGGAGTGAAAATTAAAATGGTTGAGCAAGCTTGAATGAATTTCCTAGCTTGGTAGAGTGACTTTTCACTTTACCAAGTACTGCAACTTAAAACCCACTTTATGGAGTGGGAAGTCACTCTATAACCTCTAGAAAGCATGATCCACTCTTCCTTCTTCCAAAAATAAAAATTTCACTTTAGTCCTTCAAAGTTTTCTTCTTTTTCTTCAATTAGGTCCTTAAAACACCAAAATACACAATTAAACAATTAAAATATCAATTAAATAAATTAACTCATAAACCAACTAAATTAACAAAGAAATAACATAAAAATATATTAAAAATACATTAATAATATAGTTAAATTTTCACTTATCAGTATGTATTTAGTTAGACTTTGGATTTAGCTCTTAAACAATGTTTGATAGAAAAAAGCAGAGTAGAAAGCCAAAATATGGAAAAAAAAACTATAGGCATAGTAGAGAAGAACCAAAAAAAAAGAGAGAGAAAGAGAAGAAAGAAGAAGGACAAGGAAAAAATGAAATGAATAAAATGTTATGAAGAGCAATGGGGGAAAAATGAAAATAGAACAAAATGAAAGAAAAGGAATAAGAAAGAACAACAAAAAGAAAAAATAATATAAAAATAATAAAAGTATATATTAAAATATAATAAGATGATGATGATGATGATAATAATAATAATAATAATAATAATAATAATAATAATAATAATAATATGTAATAAAAATGTTATTAGATGATAAATGATAATAATATAAATTATAATATTGATAAAAATTTCTAATTTAAATTGATTTTGTGTAATTAGTTTGATTTTGTGATTAGTTGCTGAATGCAATGTTTGATTAGCTTAAAATTACCTTCATCTTACTTTAGTTAGTAAATTATGTGGTTACTGGAATTAGCAATTAAATTTAATATAATGCATATGTTTAGTTAATACTTATGCTCTTTAATTTCTAATTTAGCTTGAAGCATTTCATTTTAATTGCTTAATTCCTTTAGGTATTTAATATTAAGTAATTTTAATAATTTGACCTTAGTTATTTAACTTTAATTTATCCCTTAATTAAATAGAAAATTATGAGATGATATCAATAATATATTTGCAAAAATATGTGTAGGCTGTAGTATTATCCTTGTGTTAATTTGATATCTGTATTGTAATTGAAATGTGTTTGGAGGTGTATAAAATGCCTATGTTTGGTTATGGGCATTTTTGCACCATTTTTTATGTAGGGAGGTTTCTGATCCTAGTCAACATGATGTCCAATTTTTATTAAAATTTCACCATTTTTTATATCCAATATATGTATATTATGTATGTTTAATCAAATTTTAATTTCATTGCGTATATTCAACATGAATTGTGTATTCAATTGAATTTCAATATAATTGTTTTGTAATATAGACTGAGATTTAGCAATAAAATTTTCATGTGTGCTTTTGTTTTCCCATATATAATGAGCATGTTGTTTAGATTAAATAAGTTTAAATTCCAAATAATTGTGTAATTACCTCTTTCAATATTGTTAATTTAAGATTTGGATTTATAACTTATTTTTACATGTTTTTAACATAGTTACTATAGGAATTAAAAGCTGTGTTGCTAATGAATTTAACATTTTAGACAAATCATTATTTCCCAATGTTTTGATTATAGTCAACCTTAAGTGCATTATCACAATTAGATGCCTATCTAACAAATATTTCTATATATATGTTAACTTATTCTATAATTATCTTGATGCCTTGAAACAAAGAGCCTCAACCATAGCCAGATGCTTAGGCACCCAAATGGATGATGACAATGTTTGGAATTATCGGTTACATGCATAAGCGGAATTTAAATTTTTTAACCAATAGATCTGATCTTGCCATGAATTTACAATATAAATATTAATGATAATAAGAAAAATCACCTTTGATTTTTGTTGAACAGTTGATTTTCCTTTTCACTGGGTTGTCGCAAATCACAGTGTCCAAAATTGAACACCTCCAATTAGTAATCCATAATTAAGAAGGATTAAATGAACCAAGAATGATGGAACACAAAGGCTAGCTGAACTCCCTTTGATGCTAGCAAGGGAGTGGCGGCTAGGGTTTTTCAAAGAGAGAAATTATTTTCTCTTAATGTTCACTTAACCCGAAAATTCCTATCACTTGGATTTTTATAGTTAGGTTAAAAATTCAACTTCATAATGGGATTGGACTCTTTAAAATTTCTAGTGAAATATTAAATGGGCTTTTGGAATTATTAATAATTTATTTGGGCTCAATTAAATCCAATTTAAGTCCATTCATAACGGACTATGCATAAAACCCATAAACTAGGCCCTTTATGCATACACTTGGATTTAATCACCCAAATGAATTCCAAATCAATCCAAATTAAATATGTAGGCTCCATAACACTTATGAAATATATTTAATTTTTTTTGGTCGAAGAATTAGGCCTCTAAGGCCTTCTATGTGGATTTGGCGTGTAACCCTTCCTCTGAAGGGTTTCTGCGCCAAAGCCAATTCTCAAGGCCTCTTTTAATTCCTCCAATGGATCTATTAATTATTATATCAGTCCTATAATACTTATAGTCCAATAATAATTAATTATGAAATACAATATTTCAATTAGGTTTATTTTATAGAATATTTCTAAAAAGTTATGCGAACAATTCTACTTGATCATAATTAATTAAACTCTTTAATTAATTATTCTCTTATTCATTTCTCTTCTCCCATAATAATATCAAATATTATTATCCTTGTCATTTTACCATTTTATCCTTTACTCTATATGTATGTGACCTATTAGGTTCCTGTCCATATTGGCAGTATAATATGTAATTATGAGTTCTATTCAAAACTCACATGATTTAAACTTCTTTAAATCATTTTATCAATCCCCATTGATATTTATGATACACTATTATACAAATATGAGCGACCTCTAGCTAGGCATCATGACTACCTAAATGTTAGGAAAGTCAAGTGATTTGACTATACCCTTCCATAGAATTAGTTATCGTGCAATTACTCATTCCACCACTCTTATCTCAATTATATTCTGAGTATGGATTTCTTTCAACTCATATAAATCTAATTATATATGTTCTATTAATTTAAAAATTGGTCCCAAAATGCCCTTTATGGATCCCTATCCATCTTGGCATATTACTCTGGCCAGAGATTCTCTAAACAAGGCAATTAGAGAATAATGCGAGATAACTTCCCTTAATAAATCTGGGATGGTGAATCCTTTGTCAATCACTCAACTATCTTTAAGTAGGTCATGATATACATCCTAACTATGTTCACCCCCAGTTGGAAGTAATCAGTTATAAGGTCAAAGTATATCAGTTGCTTCTTAAGATAACCTTGGTGATCTCAAGTCTAAGGATACTTGCACACCCGCTATGAAGAGATTCCTCACTGACATAGATTTAATATCCATGTGAGGATTCTTTTTGCAGTTCTCCAATGAACTGGTTCTTCTAACAAGCATCCATATGTTATCTTTGATCATCTTCCATAATCACAGTTATGAGAACCACTGCTTGAACTATTCAAGAAGCATAACATATGCTAGTCTGTCCGAATTAACAATGTCTTATCTTGTTAATTCTATGACTAGGGATATTTAGATATTATCACATTTGCATGTAATAGACATCTCACATCATGAACACTTTCATGATTTCCTTTGCACTGTGTTTATAATATCTAGGACTTCATTTATTAATTTAAGATTTATAAATTCATGTATTTAAACATAGCATTAATAAATGAATGATGGCTTTTATTAAGAATATGAGTTCATACATATGAAATGCATCCTTATTATATGGGCTCTAGGGCATAATCTCTAATAATCTCCCACTTGCACTAGAGCCAATCACTAATATGTCTTAGACCCATGTTATTTATATGGTGATCGTGCTTAATCTAAGAAAGTGCTTTAGTGAGGGGATTAGACACATTATCATCTGTGGGGACCCTTTTTATTTACACATCATTTATAGCTACTATTTCCTTTATGAGATGGTAGCATCTGAGAACAGGCTTGGATCGCTGATGAGAAGGTGGTTCCTTTGCTTTCGCAATTGCTCCATTGTTGTCACAATATAAGGGAATCGGATCAACAATGCTAGGCACCACTCCTAGTTCAAATATGAACTTTTTGTTTTTGACTGCTTCTTTGGCTATTTTCGAAGTAGCAATGTACTCGGCTTCGGTCATGGAATCAGCAGTTGTTTCTTGTTTGGAACTCTTCCAACTAACCGCCCCTCCTCCTATTATGAACACAAAACTAGATTGTGATTTACAATCATCTTTATCAGATTGGAAGCTGGCATTCGTGTACCTATTTACTTCCAAAATGCCCTCCCTATATACCAAGAATAAATCCTTAGTCCTTCTCAAGGATATTCTTGATAGCTTCCTAGTGTTTCTCTTTAAAATTGGATTAAAATCTACTTGTGACACTCAAAGGAAATGCTACATCTAGACGTGTACATAACATAACATACATGATATAAATAATTGCAAATGTATATGGTATTCTATTATGCTCTCTCTATGCTCTAGTGTCTGTGGACATATAGACTTAGAAAGGTCTTTCCCATACACCATGGGTATAAACCTTTTCTTAGAGAGATCTATTGGGGATTATCGGTTACATGAATCTCATACATAAGCGAAATTTAAAATTTTTAACCATTAGATCTGATCTTGCCATGAATTTACAATATAGATATTAATGAGAATAAGAAAAATCACCTTTGATTTTTTTTTACAGTTGATTTTCCTTCCCACTGGGTTGTCGCAAACCATAATGTCTAAAATCGAACACCTCTAATGAGTAATCCACACTAGAGAAGGATTGAATGAACCAACAAAGGAAGAGAACAAGGGCTGGCTGAAATTCCCTAGATTTTAGCAAGGGGAGTGGCGGCAAGGGTTGAGAGAAAAGAGAGAAAAATGTTTTCTCTTAATTGTTCACACTTAACCCTAAAATCCTATCACTTGGATTTTTATAGTTAGGTTAAAAATCCAACTTCATAATATGATTAGGCTCTTTAAAATTTCTGGATAAATATTAATTGGGCTTCTGGAATTATTAATAATTTATATTGGGCTCAATTAAATCCAATTTAAGCCCTTTTAAAAAAGACTATGCACAAAACCCACAAACTAGGCCCTTTATGCATATACTTGGATTTAATTACCCAAATTAAATATGTAGGCTCCATAACACTTATGAAATATATTTAATTTATTTTGGTCCAATAATTAGGCCTCTAAGGCCTTCTATTTGTAGTTGGCGTGTAACCCTTCCTCTAGAGGGTTTTTGCGCCAACTTCACTTCTTTGGGCCTCTTTAATTCCTCCAATGGATCTATTAATTATTATATCAGCCCTATAACACTTATAATCCAATAATAATTAATTATAAAATACATTATTTCAATTAGGTCCATTTTACAGAACATTTCTAAAACGATCTGCGAACAATTTTACTTGATTATAATTAATTAAAGTCTTTAATTAATTATTCTCTTATTCAATTCTCTATCCCCAAAATAATATCAAATATTATTATCCTTGTTATTTTACCATTTTATCTTTTCTCTATATGTGTGTGATCTATTAGGTTCCTATCCATATTGGCAGTATAATATGTAATTATGAGTTCTATTCAAAACTCACTTGATTTAAACTTCTTTAAATCATTTTATCAATCCCTATTGATATTTATGATACACTATTATACAAATCATGAGCGGCCTCTAGCTATACATCATGACTACCCAAATGTCAGGAAAGTCTTGTGGTTTGACAATAACCTTCCATAGAAACAGTTACCATGCAACTACTCCTTTCACCACTCTTATCTCAATTAGATTCTAAGTATGGATTTCTGTCAACTCATATAAATCTAATTATTTATGTTCTATTAATTTATCCATTGTTCCCAAAATGCCCTTCGCAAATCTCTATCCATCTTGGCATATTACTCTGGCCAGAGATTTTTTGAACAAGGCAATTATAGAATCATGCGAGATAACTTCCCTTAATAAATCTGGGATGGTGAATCCTTTGTCGATCACTTAACTATTTTCAAGTAGGTTATGAAATACCCAATCTCCTGACTATATTCACCCCCAGTTGGAAGTAATCAATTATGGAGTTAAAATATACCACTTGCTACTTAAGATAACTTTAGTGATCTCAAGTGTTAGGATACTTGCACAATCGCTATGAAGAGATTCCTCACTGATGTATATTTAATATCCATGTGAGGATTCTCTTTGTAGGTCTCCAATGAACTTGTCCTTCTAACAAGCATCCACACGTTAGCTTTGATTATCTTTTAGAATCACAGTTATGAAAACCATTGCTTGAACCAATCAAGAAGCATAACATGTGCTAGTCTGTCCGAATTAACAATGTCATGTCTTGTTAATTCTATGACTAGGAATATTTAGATATTAACACATTTGCATGCAATAGACATCTCGTATCATGAACACTTTCATGATTGCCTTTACATTGTGTTTATAATATCTAGGACTTCATTTATTAATTTAAGATTTACAAACTCATGTATTTAAACATAGCATTAATAAATGAATGATGCCTTTTATTAAGAATATGAATTCATACATACGAAATACATCCCTTTTACATGGGCTCTAAGGCAGAATCTCTAACAATTTCCCACTTCCACTATATGTCTTAGACCCATGCTATTTATATGGTGATTGTGCTTAATCTGGGAAAGTGCTTTAGTGAGGGGATCCACCACATTATCATATATGGGGACCCTTTCTATTTTCACATAATTTCTAGCTACTATTTTCCTTATGAGATGGTAGCATCAGAAACATACTTGGATCACTGATGAGACTGTGGTTCCTTTACTTACGCAATGGCTCCATTGTTGTCACAATATAGAGGAATCAAATCAACAATGCTAGGCACCACTCCTAGTTCTGATATGAAATTTTTGATCCAAACTACTTCTTTGGTTGCTTTCGAAGCAGCAATGTACTTAGCTTCTGTCGTGGAATCAGCAGTTGTTTCTTGTTTGGAACTCTTCCAACTAATTCCCCCTCCTCCCATTATGAACACATAACCAGATTGTGATTTACAATCATCTTTGTTAGATTGAAAACTGGCATCTGTATACCATTTATTTCCAAACTGCCCTCTCCATATACCAAGAATATATCCTTAGTCCTTCTCAAATACTTAAGGATATTCTTGACAGTTGCCCAGTGTTTCTCTCCAAAATTGGATTGGAATCTGCTTGTGACACTCAAAGCAAATGCTACATCTGGACGTGTACATAATATAGCATACATGATAGAACCAATTACAGATGAATATGGTATTCTATTCATGCTCTCTCTATCCTCTAGTGTCTACGGACACATAGATTGAGAAAGGTGTTTCCTATGCAACATAGGTATAAACCCTTTCTTAGAAAGAACCATATTGAAACTCTTCAATACTTTATCTATATATGTACTTTGAGAAAGACACTACAAGAAAATTCTCAAATATCGACCAAAAATTATCAACGGAATATTTTTCATAGGCAATTCCCGACGAAAAAATGTTTTTCGTAGGGAAAAATGTCTGAAAATATATATTTTGTGATGGAATAATAAATCTTTCATAAATAATGGACAAAAATTTGCTGCCCAAATTTACTGACGAAAATTAGTGATGGATTCGTAAAAATCCGTTGTAAATTTGGCTCCAATATTTCGTGGCTAAATTGCACACAAAATTTACCAACGGAATACTCATTCTGTAGGTAAATTACCGACAAAATCATATTTTCATAGGAAAATTATAGATAAAATATTTTTCCATCGATAATTTCCCTACGGAACAATAATACCATAGGTAAATTACCTACGGAATAATTTTTCGGTGGTAATTTACCTATGAAAACATTATTTCGTAGGGAATTTCCCTACATAATTACGATTCTGTATAATGCATAAAGTAAAACCATATAATGGAATACAAACTATGTTTCAACTCTTGAAACTTACTTTTGAGTTATTTTAAAAATGTGATCAAATTAGAAAACTTTTTCCATTTTGAAAACTTTCATTTTAGGAAATATTTTTGCATGCATGTGTTCTTCCCTTAATTATCAATCCAATTGATTATTAATTGATTATCAATTGATTATTTAATTAATTAATCATATTAAATAATTAAAAAATCAATTTTGGGCTTAAAACAAAGGATAGGCCAAAACCCACAAATTTAAATCCTAAAGTTTGTTCACACACAAACTAGTTTTGTGTCTATTGGACCATTTTGGCCTTCTAGAATGAGACAAGTCCACTCCAACCCTTAAAACCCATTAATAAACTTAATCATAATTTATAATATTTAATTTAAATCAGCTCCTTGGGCCCACCAAGTCATTCACTAATTTAAATCAAGTCCATAAATATAATTAAGCCCATTAAGTGGTTTTAATGAATTAAAATTAATCCATTTACTTCAAGGCCCATTTTCATTAATACAATTAATTAAAAACACACTAATATATCAGATTTAGAAGATTAAAAATCATTCTAAACAAGAACCCACCAAGAACCCACCAAGAACACACAAAGAACACCAATTTATCGAACTTTTCGACTAAATTAGTTTTCATGCAAAACTTGTTCGATTTTAATTTTGTTTGATCCTATGGCTTAATATCACATATTAAACATATAAATTATCATTAAAATAATTTTAGAGTGGATCAATAAATATTTAATTTAGAACAGCCCCTAAAACTTTTATTGAAAAACAGAAACCCTACACGCCAAAAACAATTATTCTTTTTTCAAAAGAATCATTTTTTATTTTTCATTTTATATATTTGATCACATACATCCAGAAATTAATATTTCTCATTCATGAGGAATCAAATCTAATATTCTAAAGTTGATGAAATAAATAACTCAAAAATAAAAACTATTCCGCAAAAAATATAAAATTATAGATTCATGGCAAAACCTAGGCTCTGATACCATGTTGGGAATTATCGGTTACATGCATCACATGCATAAGTGGAATTTAAAATTTTAAACAAATAGATATGATCTTGCCATGAATTTACAATAAAAATATTAATGAGAATAAGAAAATTTACCTTTGATTTTTGTTGAACAGTTGATTTTCCTTCTCACCGGGTTGTCGCAAACCACAGTGTCCAAAATTGAACACCTCTAACTAGTAATCCACACTAGAGAAGGATTGAATGAACCATGAATGATGGAACACAAAGGCTGGACGAATTCCTTTTCATGCTAGCAAGGGAGTGGTGGCTAGGGTTTTTCAAAGAGAGAGAAATTCTTTTCTCTTAATGCTCACTTAACCCTAAAATCCTTATCACTTGGATTTTTATAGTTAGGTTAAAAATCCAACTTCATAATGGCATTGGGAACTTTAAAATTGTTGGAAAAATATTAAATAGGCTTCTGAAATTATTAATAATTTATTTGGGCTTAATTAAATTCAATTTAAGTCCATTCATAAAGGACTATGCACAAAACCCATAAACTAGGCCCTTTATGTATACACACTGGGCCTCTTTTAATTCCTCCAATGGATATATTAATTATTATATCAGCCCTATAACACTTATAGTCCAATATTAATTAATTATGAAATACAATATTTCAATTAGGTCCATTTTACATAAAATTTCTAAAAAGTTCTACGAACAATTCTACTTGATCATAATTAATTAAACTCTTTAATTAATTATTCTCTTATTCATTTCTCTTCTCCCATAATAATATCAAATATTATTATCCTTGTCATTTTACCATTTTATCCTTTACTTTATATGTGTGTGACCTATTGGGTTCCTGTCCATATTGGCAAATAATATGTAATTATGAGTTATATTCAAAACTCACATGATTTAAACTTCTTTAAATCATTTTATCAATCCCTATTGATATTTATGATGTACTATTATACAAATCATAAGTGACCTTTAGCTAGGCATCATGACTACCCAAATGTCAGGAAAGTCAAGTGGTTTGACTATACCCTTCTATAGAAACAGTTACCGTGCAATTACTCCTTTCACCACTCGTATCTCAATTAGATTCTGAGTATGGATTTCTGTCAACTCATATAAATCTAATTATGTATGTTCTATTAATTTAACCATTGTTCCCAAAATGCCCTTCATGGATCCCTATCCATCTTGGCATATTACTCTGGCCAGAGATTCTCTGAACAAGGTAATTATAGAATCATGCTAGATATTACCATCAATAATTTTGGGATGGTGAATCCTTTGTCAATCACTCAACTATCTTCAAATAGGTCATGATATACCCAACCTCCTAAATATGATCACTCTCAATTGGAAGTAATCAGTTGTAGAGTCAAAGTATATCACTTGCTACTTAAGATAACCTTGGTAATCTCAAGTCTAAGGATACTTACACAACCGCTATGAAGAGATTCCTCACTGACATAGATTTAATATCCATGTGAGGATTCTCTTTGAAGGTCTCCAATGAACTTGTTCTTGTAAAAATCATCTTCCACAATCGCAGTTATGAGAACCACTGCTTGAACTATTCATAAAGCATAACATATGCTAGTCTATCCAAATTGACAATGTCCAATCTTATTAATTCTATGACTAAGGATATTTAGATATTATCACATTTGCATACAATAGACATCTCACATCATGAACACTTTCATGATTGCCTTTGCACTGTGTTTATAATATCTAAGACTTCATTTATTAATTTAATATTTACAAACTCATGTATGTAAACATATCATTAATAAATGAATGATGCCTTTTATTAAGAATATGAGTTCATACATATGAAATACATCCCTATTATATGGGCTCTAGGGCATACTCTCTAACAGTCAAAGTAAGCTGCTAAGTACAGAGCTTTACATAAGGTATAATTATAGACTAGCTAGTTTATAAGCCAACATTTTCTGCAGACCATAGGTATCTGGTAGGATGCACAATACTACCTTACACGGATTGGTTTGATGTACTTTTATGCTCGTACATTTGCCACTAACCCAAAGGCAATTTGCAAGTTTTTGGCCACTTTTAATTATAAAGGATAACAGCACCTTGACATCGAGGCCAAAGTGGTTACATTTTGGGTTTTTGATCATCACTTTATCATGTCTCAAGTATTGGTATCTAAGGCCCTTGGTTTGCACATCGATGATGATGTCGCAATCCCTATAAGGACAGCAGAAGATAAGCAGTGGGTAGTTATCACCAAGTTAGGGATTCTTTACAATCTCGTGACTTCAAAGGTAACCATGCTCATGTCAAAAGTACTATAGTATTTACATAGAGTTTTATCATGTTTATACATAAGGCCACCAGGGAATCTAAGGTCCCTAAATTTTATTAACTTCTGGTGTTTATAGGGTATGGTTAAAGGTCAGCATTTCAACTCAACCATGACATCTTGTAGAACATTAGTAGGAAAGATTGAGCTCCAAGCACTATAATAGTCATCAGAGGCATAGTCACTAGGTTCCTACTATCATTTGGATTCCTCGAGTTATAAATGGGGCCACAAACTAAAAGAGATATGGTCATGTACTTTGACATGGCATTAGACATGTATATGATTGAGCCTATTTTACATAGAGATTACATATTGCTATCAGTAAAGGAGGCATATCAAGGTTTGGGATTTGTAGTCCTTAATACACTGAACATAATGGTGATGATAAGCCTCCAAGTTCTATAAAGGATGCCTATCCTCCTCCTCAAGTATATGAGCATTTTGAGGGTCTTACACATGATGCATACTCACCTATAGATCAAACATGTTTAGACACGTAGACTTCTAGGGTGAGATCCAATTTTAGCCATTCTTCAAGATCATAGGGTGAACCGCCCTAAGGGTTTAGTAGGCTGTAGGTGCCGGCACCACATAAGGCTCATAGATTTATAGACTACTTTTGAAGGTATGAGACAAGATTTATAAACTATTGTAGAGATGGTTGCCCTATCTGATCGAGCTAATGGTAGATATGCTCATGATGTGAGCATATTTGTATCTATTATAGCATAGTCGCACGAGAGGTTATAAAGGAGTTTTATGTTTTTAAGGAGACTATAAGTGAGACCACGATTCTCTATACTGCCCATTTAGTTCAAGTGAAGGCAATAGTGCATCGATAGGAGTTAGCCATGAGATAGGTTCAAGATAACCTACACCATCTAACTGAGCTTATGGGATAGCCGCTGACACCTCTGGCTCGAGCTACAGGAGTTATGTTTATCATACTCTAGCCATACCTGCCACCTGCGGGACTCTCATAAGTAGGGCCCTCATAGTTTTCACAGCTAACACCTGGTTCTTCAGCCAGATTACCAGGTCCCTTTGGATCGAGGTGCTATTCGTGACTTTCAAATGGCCACTTACTATTTTTTTCCATTTTTATTCCTATATTTGCTTTTAGTTGTAGTTGTATTTTCAACTTTAGTACTCCATGCTTTTGTTTTATTTGGATGATATATGGATAACTTTTTTTATTTTCTTTCTTTCTTTATATTATTTACTTGTAAATATGCATGTTAATTTATCTTCGATTACTAATATGGCATTTGCTAAAATAATAATAATAATAATAAATGCAAAATAATGATAAAAAAGAGGTTGTTTATATAACCATATAAATAAAAACTTGGAATTTTAAAACCAGGGAAATTAGTTAAGCGATATATGCCATAATCTAATCTATCATATCTCACTTAAAAACAAGATAAAAGGCATCCGAAAAAAATTTACATCAACAACATTTTTGAATCATAAATGTTGTACAATCATATCAAAATGGAGTTCATCTACAGGTAGGCCATGTAGATGTTAGAAGTATACTTAAGCATGTTCGCCAAAAGAATAGTTCCCCCTATCCAAAGATTATATGCATGAGTGACAATCATGCAAATCCATAAAAGGGTAAATACCTTCCCTTTATTTCATTATAAATCTGATGTTAAATACTTCTACAGGTACCAATACTCGCTTTAAAGAAGATGTGATCGTAGAAAGGGGGCAGGCTTCCCTAGGAAACATACAACTTTCTCTTATCCTTTATCTTATGTTCACACAAACTGGCATCGATCAATTGATTTACCTGTGGTTAAAATGTCAATAAGCTGATGGTAATCACCCAGACAATATAGGGTTAATATATCGATAAACTGATGGTAATCACCTTTACTTGATCAAGAGTTAAAACATCAACAAGCTGATGGTAATTAGTCATTTAATCCATGGTTAAAATGTCTACAAATTTATGGTAAACACTAAAAACTTCAAGTAAAAATATTGATAAAAGGATGGTAATTACTCCAATAAGAGTTAAAATGCCAACAAGTTGGTGGTAATAACTCAACCAAAAATTCACTACCTTGAATGGTATGTGTTTGCACTTCGAGATTTGCTGCCTCAAATAAAGGGTAACTATAGATAGTGGGCCTAAATCAACCTCTTTCACAGTTACTAATAAGGATAATGCTATTTTAGAAATAGCTAGGAAGCAACAGTGCTCTCTCTTCTCCTATATCAATATTTGTTTTGAGAAAATATTGCATCAGGTCTTTAGGGGAAAATTATCTATTAAAAATCCATGTATATTTCTTTTAGAAAGTTAGATAAAGTGGGCATAATTAAGAGCCATTGGTTAACTCAGAAGTGAGTTATAGACTTAACTCACAGGTTAAGTTCGTGACTTACTATTTGAGTCACGGCCCTAAGGCAGACTCATTTCCTTTTTTTACCTACAACTAGCCCAACAAGTCACGAAATCAAGTCAATGACTCACCCAACAAGTCACGATCATTGGTTTTTCATTCACTATCTTCAGCTTAAAATGATTTTTGGGACGTACTAAGTCTAGTTCGTGAGCCATGGCCCGTGACTCTCCAATTAAGATCGTGACTATGTTTTTTTCAGCTAAAACTCTAGGTTTTTCCCATACAAAATGGAGGATTATTTTAAAGATAAAAATCTTCCTTTTCCCTTGATTTTAATCTAAAAAACTATTAAGTTAGATGGGATGGTTCTTGGGAATAGGGAGAATCAGTTAACAAACTAAAAAACCATAAAATTCTTGTTACTTTTGCTTTGGTTGTCTTAAAGAAAAATGAAAAAAGCAAGGGAAGAGACTCTGAAACACTCTCACTTGTCTTTGAAAAATAGCTCTAATGAAGGTAATGTAAGAGGTAAAACTCCAACTCATGTGTAGATCTAGGACTTTAATTCTATCGAAAAATCATTTTCAATTTTATTTTAGCTTGGTTGCTCCATTTTTGCTTTCATTTTTCTATACATATTTATATATATTGTATCCTTAGTTTCTTTTATGTAAATATTTTTTTATTAACTTGATTGTGTGTATTTTTGTGAGTTATACATAAATATGCCTCTTGGTCAGGAATTTGAATTGATTTTGAGCCTTTTGAATGTCATTTTCTCTCTCTAGAATTCATTTTCCCTTACCTAGTAATTTCACATTAATTATGTTGTTTGACATTTTTAAACCTTAAATTTGAGTTTTTTTGTTGTTTTTAGGAAGTTTAGAGGTATTGTTTTGTGAGTTTTGGGCCTTAAAATAGGTTTTATAACCTTGAGTTCCAATCATGGCATCGTTCCAGCAGTTGCTGGACAGTCTAAAGGTGACTAATGGGCCTAGACCATGAGTGAGTCACGGGTTTGATCCTTGACTTGCTCACCGAGTTAAGATTATAAATCACCCTAGAGTGCCTAGTGACTCCCTTAAAGGAACATGACTCGTTCCAATCAAGGTCGTGACTCGATCTTTAAGGTAGTGACTCGTTTTCCATCCTATTCATCCCTGGTTTTTTCGTTTTGTTTCCTTTATTTGTTATGAAGTTCCCCCTTTTTTTCTTTTTATGTATTTATTGACTTATTTTAAATGAATTATTATATATATATATATATATATATGTTTGACTTTATTATATAATACTATTTTATCCATTTTTTACTCTTGTTTAATCCATTATTGTCTTTACTATTTTTGGGTGCATGACTATTCGGAGAAACCGAGAAACATAAAAAAGTTTGATTTGACCTGGGAGTGGCTGCTGTAATTAGATAATTTATTTTAATTAAGATATTTGTATTTTGGCCTTTATTATTATTATGCTGGCTGTAATAATTAGTAAAAAAGGGTGTTTTGGCACTAAAGTCGAGAAAATTTCATATTAAATATTTTTATTTATTTAATGGGGTTTCATTAATAAAATGGGCCAATGTCCCATTTTATCCTAAAAATCACACCAAAAAGAGGTTTTTTAATTATGCATAGGGGAGCCAATGTTCCCAAGTTTAATGAATATCCCAATTTATATATGTTTATATCTTTGAATTTGTTGTAATTTTAGTATGCTCGAAAAAAAATTTATTGAAGCTTAAAATAAAAAATAAGTTAGCAATAATCTCTCATCCATATATGTTGGATCCAATATCCATAACTTCCTGCGATTTATGTATGGTTTTTGTCAATTTCTACATGCTTGTATGTATTTATCGTACCTAATACATTATGATGTATGCGAAAATACTAACATAATTAGCCATAAGCCATTGTTTATATTGCCCATTTACCAAGTAATGCAAGTAGGGGTGAATTTCAAACTCTCTCTAGTTTTAGTGTCACGAGGTTCAAAAAGAGAAAATCATTTTTCCAATGTTTTATTAGGTAGTGACTCCTTAATACATGTCTTGTAATGCTTAGTGGATGTCTCATAGATTAATCATTAGTAAATGGATAAGGATATCTCGAGATGCTGTCTCAAGCCTATTTAATGCTCAAGGCATCGCGTATTGGGTTAAATCCTTACTCATTAGGAAGCGATTGAATTTCACAAGTTAAAGGAACCTTGATCCGATCTCAAGCCCTAAAAGGGGGCTTTTTAGAGCAAATCGGATGCCTACGAGGTTCGTACGTGTCATAGAAACCTAATAAAATCCACCAAAAACACTAATTTGACTATTTTTAATTAATAAAAATGCCAAAAAAAACTCTACAAAACATATGAAAAACATTATTTTCCTAAGAAAAACCAAGATTAAAGGAAAAAACATAGGATACAGAAATTAGACAAAATGAAGAAGATAATGAATAGTAAACTCTAATTAATTAATTTGCTCATTTTTAACATGATTTAAAATAATTAATATGAATTAATAAAAATAATCAAAAAACTCAATTAATAGCTAATTAACAAAATTAAATTTAAGATACCAAATTAATGGAAAAATTAAAGAAAATATAGAATAAAATAAAAATTTACTGAAAATTTAATCTAACAGTGGATTTAATTAATTTTGGGGCTCAAGAATATTACCCTTAGTGTTGGTTCCAACAAAGAACAAGAAATTCTTGTCCTTTTGGCCTTCCTTTCCCTTTTTTCTTACTTTCTATTCTTGGTTTTTTGAAGTTATAGTGTGTGTGTCTTTGTTTTTTTAGAGAGATAAGAAGAATGTGAGAGAAAGAAAGCAAGAAGGAGCCCCCATTTTTTTCTAGATACAAAGATTATAACCCTCCCAAAAAATTCTTTCATGAGCAATCCATTCTCATATAAGATGGAAAAGATTTTTTAAAACATATTTCCCCTATTTTATGATTTAGAACCATTAAAATAATTTCCAAAATGTGAGTCACGGCCTTAACATGTGAGTAAAGGGTGTGACTCATGCCTTTGACTTTGACATTGATTGTTGACCTTTAACTTTGACTTTTTTTAATCCTTAAAAGCCATTTTAACCTCAACGATAAAAGGAAAAAAATGCCAAAAGAGATTTTTAAACATTTAAAACCCGCGGGATAGCTCAAACAGCATTTTAAAAGCAAGAAATTTGGGAAAAAGCCTAACACTTTCGTTCCTTGTCTCTTTATGAGAAACACTTTCCTTATTAGGTAACTTTGATCAAAAGTTATCTCTTAATCTAATGTCTACAGTAAAATGCTCACATAACTTAATTACACTATAATAACTTTTATAACTTGGCTCAACATAGGTGTAGACAATGAAAACACTAGATACCATATGATATCAAATCACTAGACACCATCATGGTACCACACTAGATACCAAACTGTATCGGATCACAAGACACCATTAAGGTACCAATACAAGATACCAATAGGTATTGATTCACTATCTCATTTATGTATCCACAACTATGTCCAATTCAACATAACATTAAGACTTCACTCACTATATCAAATGCTTATACATTCGGTACTTACTGAATCTATGATCATGTAATCGATATTTACTAATTCACTTTTCTTTCCTCTAGAGTCATGTTTTAATATACACATTCTTATACACATGCCAACAATTCTTAACCAATGAAAATGCACAAATGATACTTACTTGAATGCATTCCTAGCTTACACCTATTCACATCATATAATGGATATAATTCACACACTACTGTGATGTGCGTCGAATCCCATAGGCATCTGATTAGCCTTTGAAAGCTTAATTATAGGACTTGGACCAAGGTTCATTTAACTCATGAAAATTAATCACTTTGTGATGAGCAATGACTCAATGCAACTTGTAATACATCGGATCCCCAAAAGATGAGATAACATTCGAGGTATCCTGATCCATTCACTAATGACCAAATTATGAGGCATTTATTAAGCATCACAAGGTATGTATTTAGAAGTCACCACCCAATAAGACATTTGGAAAGTGATTGTTGTACCTTATGATACTGAACTAAAGAGAGTTTGGATTCCATTCCTATTTATACCTTTGGTTAATGTTATATAAATGAGTTTTAATAATTAATATACTTTATCCATTTTATATACAAGTTATCACCTATAAAAATAAAAAGCATGTTCAATCACGTTGAAAGCTGTAAAGCATGTATGGAAAGCTATAAAAGCATGATAGAAAAAACAATAAAGAACAAAAGAATAAATGTAAAGATAAATCATATATAAATCGGGGAATTGGTTTCTGATGTTAATCTTAATGAGATTGTTAATCCTCGCATGCATATTTATAAAAGGTATAATTTTAGGTATATTTTTGATAAAAATGGGATAACTGATCCCTCGTGGCTTTGGAAAAAAGGATCATGTTAGTCAATTTTAAATAGAACACCTTTTGTATTTTTGAACAAAAATCCTTAATTTACATGTTATAATTTTATGGGTGAAAATTGAGACATTGATCCCTTTATTGTAGAAAAATCATGCTTAAACTTGTATAAAATAATTTGTGGGTTTTTATCATATCGTACGAAAAAATCAATTGTTTACAATAAATAAAATTATAAAGGGATATTAATAGTAAAATATGCATAAATCGATATATTGATTAATTCAAAAACTTTGGTTCCCTCATGCATATTTATGAGATTATTTTATGTAATTTTTATAATAAAATAGGACATTGGTCGATTTAATGTGAAAAATCCATTTTAATTAAGTAGAAATAGTTTTGGTGCTATTTTTAGTTAAAACATGTAAAAAGCTATTTTTTACTAGCTATTACAAATAATTAAATGGAAAGCATTAAAAATATTACTAGCCCAAATAATAAATAAACAAGAAAAAAAATCCTAAACTACCCTGCTTCAACATATTATTTGGCCTGACTTTGGAGGGAAATTATACATATTAAAAATATAATAAGAAAACAAAATTATTCAATATATGAATAAAAGTAAAATAATAATATTAATGATAATATTAAATAATAATAGTTAAAAATATTGCCGTTAGACTATAAAAATAATAATTATTATATTTACAATAATAAATAATACAAATTAACAAAGTTAAAAATTATCATGATAATAAGAAAGGGAAAATTAGCAGTGCTCAATTAATGATGAAAAAATAGTATTAATAATTACAACACAATAAAAAATAATTCTAATAATAATAAAAAGATAATAAAATAAATTAGTAAATTAATATAATATAAAATAAAGAAGAAAAAAAATCCATAAGCCAAAGATAAGGTGAAACAAAAGAAGAAAAGGGAAAAAGGCCAATGGGGCGTGAATGGTGACTCACTCACAAGCCTAGTGAGTTATGGCCTGAAGGATAGCCAAGTCATAGACTGACTTAGGGCGAGTCACGCCCCTCCTAGCGGATCACTTTCCACTCATAAAAGTCACGAACTCAAACTGTGACGATAAGTTATGGACAAGGTGACTCATGTCACAGACCCAATCCATGAGTGAGCCCAGAATGATCCAATGTCACTAGAACATTTCTATGATCGAAGCTTAAAAGCTCTAAACTCAAATTTATAGCCCCAAACGCATAAAAACATCTCTAAAATTTCTAAAAGCCACTTATAAACTTAAATCAAGGCTTTAAAACATTAAACCATACAATTTTCATGAATTTAATGTGAGAGAAAACAAGTTCTAGAGAGAAAATGGCACCTAGATACATGACACTCATCTAAATTTACAAAACAAACATATATTCATGTATAATTTGTCAAAATACACACAAATGTATTAATAACATAAGATTTACACAATGAAACATGAAAATCATGTTTACAAAACATTTACAGAGGAAGGAAGCGAAGAATAGAGAAGTTGATGCTAAAAAAAATTAAATTCTTAGTAAAATGAGAAATCAGGATGCTTAAGAACTAGGATTTAGCCTCTTGTATTACCTTCAGTATTGGCTGTGAGCCTAAGTTAGTGAGAATTCCCTTTTGGCTCCTTCTCCTCTTCTTCGTAGTCTTTCTTCTTCCTCCTCTTAAACTAGTTTTTTTTTATTTTTTCAAAAATAGTATTTTTTCTTTCAAAACCGCCCTCTACTCCATTTTCTCTCTTACTTTTCTCCTGCTGTTAATTGTTCTCCTTAATCCCAAGAAAATGTCCCATCCATCCTTAATTAAGTTTAGATTAGGATCAAGGCAAAACATATTTTTTTGTTAAAAATAATCCTCTACATTACGGGAAGAGAATTGAGAGTTTTGCTAGAAAACGTTAAGCCATAGGTTAGAACCATGAGTCATAAGTCACATATCATAATTCACAGGCTATGAACAATAGAACCCATAATAATTTTAAAATAAAAAATGAGTCAAGGGTTAGGTCTGTGACTTACTGACAAGTAATGCATTATGACTCACTGGCCAGTAATGGACCATGATAGAGGCATGACCAGGCACTTTAGATTGTGAGTCAGGGATGAGTCATGGACCAAGTCCATGAGTCTAACCCATGAATCACTCCTGAATAAGCTAAAATCCTCAATCTAAAAACTAATTTTCTGCCATTTTACAAAAATAAGAAAATGAGGCCTATAAAAGATTATATTTTTTTTCTTTTAAAATCCAATGCAAAAATTTTCTCATGCTTGATTAAAAAAAAAAAACTATATAAGAGAAAAGAAGGCACTACCATTTCTTGACCATCTCAAACATAACACTATCATCATTAGGTAACCCTAACAGAAGCTAATCAAGTCTCAATGACTATAACTACGTGTTCACTCAATCACTTTATGTCTTTGATACCCCGGTACATCATAACATATTCAATTATAGACATATAATACTTATTCAAATGCATTTGTACTCAAATACCACTTATATACTTTTCACCTTACAAGTGCTTAACTCATTCCTATATTTCATGTATGATCATGTAATTCATATAATTATAGTTGCATTATAACATTATACTTGTGTTTAGAAAGCTTCATAATCATCCGAGAAAGTTTGGATAAGGTTCGATAATTTTTCGTTAAGGTTCAGCAATGTTTAGGGGCAATATGTAAATAACTTGACCCATATGGAATTTTAATCAATCAGGTTGAAGCATCCTACCTGACTCAAATACAAGTGACCCAACTGAGTAGGCTTTTGACTCAGCTGGGTTGATGCAAAAACCCAGAAATCAATAGATAGATTTTATAGGTTCAATTTGTATAACAATTTTCATCTAGTAAAAGTGTTTTTTTGGAAAAAGAATCTTTTAAACAATTGTTCCACTATTTTCTAGTTTTTATAAAATTAAAAATCATATAATTTGGACAACTATAAAAGGAGATATACCCAAAACTATATAGACTACTCCAATTGAAAGGGAAACAACCATTACACAAATTCAAGTCAAAATTCGACAAACTTAGAGACATAATTCAATCTTAATTGCTTTTACTAACTTTTAAAAATATGTCTTAAATTTGATCTCCAACAAGGTGTACCCTATTTGGATATCTATAGAGCAAATTAAAGCCTACAAACTAAAATTGGTTCAAGTGAACCCTATGACTCAATTTCACTAGGTAATTTTCTAAGACACTAATCACCTTTTCATTCATTTGAACATCATTATTGGACTCTAAAAATCAATTATATATCATTTAAAATATATTCACTAACTTAATTCAATTAAAACAAATACCAATAACATATGTGATTCCCATGCCTTAGAGTGTTCACAAGACCTTCCCTTTAACCCTTGACTAACTCTTTTTCTTTCATTTTGCTTGATTGCACTTCTCTAACACATAATTTATACTTGTAAATCCCCCTTCTCCATAATAATATTAACTTAAAGAACTTGAACATTAGAAAGGGAAGAATGAGTAGAAGAAGGGAGAAAACTTACTTTACTACTTAATTCTCTAACCCCCAAATTGTCTCACTTGCCAAATCAAGTTCACTAAGCTTAAAAGGGTTGAAAGAGATAGAAAATAATAGAAGTTAAATAAAGAAATTTTCTTGAAGATGGTCTTAAGGGCCAGCTTCCTCCTCTTACTAAAATATCCACTCTCCAGTTCCTTTTAGAATTAAGTAAATGGCCTTCTTCTATTAGCCTACTTGTGGCCTTTACAAGAAATGCCTTTTTACTTACATAACAATTTTGGCTTATAATCCTTTCTCACATTTGTAAATTGATTTAATTTAATCCTTAATTAAAGCCATTTTAATCATACACTTATATTCTTGAATGCCTAATTACCAAATTGGCCCTATCTTTCAACTTAACACCCTTTATATCCCTTTTCTTATTTCTTTGTTTCTTTGTTGAGGCCTAACAAGAGTAGTGAGTCTGCCATTGAGTTTTTAAATCTCCTTAATGTTTTTTGGGGAGCACATATATAAAATTGTCTTGCTCTTCTCAAGATTAGTTGCAATCCCTCTCTGAGAGACCATAAATCCTAAAAAATTTCTAGAGGATACTTTGAATATGCATTTCTCTGGGTTAAGCTACATACAATATTGATTTAGAGTGGCAAATACTTTAGTCAAATCTGCAGCATGCTTTGATATACTTTTGCTATTGACAATCATATTGTCAATATAAACTTCCAAATTATGTCTAATTTGATCTTTAAATATCTTATTCATCAACCTTTGGTACATGGCTCGTTTGTTTTTTAAGGTAAAAGGCATAACTTTATAATAATAAGTTCCCTTATTACTGATGAAGCTCATCTTTTCCTAGTCTAAGAGGCACACCAATATTTGATGATAACATGTGTAAGCATTAAAAAAGGAATATATCTCGTGGTAAGAGGTGGCGTTGATGAGTTGACCTATATTTGAAAAGGGGTAACAATCATTTAGGCATACCTTGTTTATATTCATGAAATCAATGCACATTCGTAACTTACCATTTTTTCTTGACCAATACCACATTGGCCGACCAATAGGGGTAATGCACTTCTCTGATTATTCCTACCTTGAGCAGTTGATCTACCTCTTCTTAAATAAACTTGTTTTTATTTGGTGCATGTAAGGCCCTAACTTGTACCCTAGTAGGAAACACATACAAATGGCATGTTTGGAGTAACAAAAAGATAAGAAAAGGGATATAAAGGGTAATAATGCATAAGATTAGTGTAATTTGGTAAATTGGTATTTTGGAATGTATGAATGTATTTTAGAAGTATGGAGTAAGGACTAAATTGAATGGATTAATAAGTGTGAAATGAGATCAAGAAAATAAAATTGTTGATAGAGTATTGAAGAATTTCCTCTTGTGGTCATATAAGAAAGTGCTACCTAACTTTCTAGAAGGAAGTGGAAAGTGGACATTTAAGAAGAGGGAGAGGCAGTCGACTAGGAGAAACCAATTTTAGTGTTTCTTCTCTTAGCTTACTACCATTTCTCTCCATCTAAAGCTACCTTTTTAGTTGGTAATTCATAATTGCGAAAGAGATCATTTGAGGGTCAAAAAAGGATAAGATAAGATTGTTCTCTTCTTTTTCTTCTTCTTCTTCTCTTCTTAATTCTTAATTTTTGAAAGTTAAGTGTAAAGAATATGGATTTATAAGTAAAGTGTAAATTATGTAGTATAGAAGGATAATTAAGCAAGAAGAGAGTGGAGGAAGCTATTATGGAATTGAAGAGAATTTATGGAGCATCAAAAAGTATAGGAAACTTTCTTAATACTTTGTGCTATATATGGGCATAATAAGTTTTAGTATTGAATAAAGATAACGCTTGTTATGTAAATTGATAGAAAGACAAGAGCTAAGGTATATTGTGCTTAGTTAGTAAAAAGCAGGGTATGAAGAGTTTGGAAGTAATGGTATGAATAGCTTGATTTCTCATAACCATATTTGGTATAATCAAATTTAATTGAAAATTTTGTAAATTTAAATGAAATTGATAGCTTTGAATTATGAATATATTTATTAGTGTGTTTGTAGTGTGTTTAGGAGTTGTTTTACTGTTAATTTAGTTAGTTTTGTGTTTAATTTTATAAGTCTTTGATTTATATGTGTTCAATTGAATTTTGGTGTTTTGTAGGTGCTAACTGAAGTAAAGAAGTGGATCACCTCAGTAGGGGTGGAAATCAACCCAATTGAGGTTCCTAGAGGAGGATTTACTATCATTCAGTCTAGAGGCAAACACCTCGATGGGGGTGAAAATCACCCCAACCACGGTACTTATAAAATTAAAGAAGAAAAATCACCTCGATAAGGGCAAAAATCAACACTACTAAGGCACTTATCCTAGTTACGATAAAATTTAGAAATTTTCTAGTTTAGAAAGTTAGGTGGTGGCTGGATTTTTGCATTCTAGGGTTTTAAGCATACAAAACACCCAAAAAAAGAGGAGAATGAAATATCTTTAGTTTTTCAAACTTATTTTGAAGATTATAATAGACTCAAGGTTTGAAGCTTCAACTTGGTTTTTATGTAGACATAAAAAATAGCTTAAGACATTATATGTATTGTAACTTTTTAGTTTAGTTTTTCAATTGATTCTATAATGAACAGTGAGTAGTTTTCTTACGTTTATTGAGGGAAGCTTTTATTCTTTTATTGTAATGATTTTGATATGATCTTAATCTCAATATAAGTGTGATATTTCTTAATTTTTAAGCTGAAACTTATCTTTCATTATGTTGAATTGATGTTTAATCAATTGAATAAATGGTTGATGGCCAATTTCATTTATGAGCTATGATTTGCATGTTTTTAGTTTAATTTACTTATGTTGATGCATGATTGTATTTTGAAAATGGAGGCAATAATGTGTTTTTCAAGAGTAGAATTAAAACTAAGATTTTTGAATTAAGAATAAGCTAGAATTAGGTTTCTCAAAATAGGATCTAACAAATTTTTAGGAATTTATAAACTGGATTGATATGCTAAGTATTAGATTGTTCACAAATTGAGGGTTTAGTGCTTAGAATGATATTCTGAAAAAGATATCTGATCTTGAATTGGTTTTTCTATAATAACTTATGTTACTTTTAATTGAGTCATTATAGTAAAAGTTAAGGTAGATAGTCCCTTAGCAAGAGTGCCTCAAATATTGATTGTTAGCATATTTTATATCTTGTTTTGTTTTAGTGTTGAAATTAGTTAAATTAGTTTCATGACTAAAATTTATTTTGTTTATGTTTCCTTTTTGTTAATTAATAATCACTTCAAAACTTGGGAATTCTTTCACATATTAGTCACTATAAATCTAGAACACATAATTTATAGGGTGTGATATTTAAAGATCTTATCTTATTTTTCTATATTACTTAATTGATCTAGTACACTTGCTTAACATTGGTCATGTTTTTGGCACCGTTGCAAGGGACCCTCTCCTTAATGATGCACCACCTTTACTCGAAGGGCATGCTATTCAAAGTTAAGCTAAAAGGAATAATCTGAGGCTGAGAACCATAAAAAACTATCCCACTTTTAGGTGGAATAAGGAGCATAGGACTATCGTGCTACCTAAAAATAATCATTTTGAGCTAAAACCTACTGCTATTACCATAGTGCAGAAGAACTAGATCTCATGATCAGAGATTGAAGATCTAGCTTAACATTTGGATATTTTTCTAGAGATAAGCAATATAGTACAAATCCCAAATGTATCGATGGATGCTATTAGACTGAAATTATTTCCATTCACTCATATTGGTAAGGTAAGGGATTGGTTGTAAATGCTGCCATGCTAGTCCATAAAATCATGGGAGAAAATACAAGATAAGTTCTTAGTCCAATTCTTTTTGCCGACTAAGATAACCATTATTAGCAATAACATATATAATTTCTAGCAGCTTTACAAGGTATCATTTCATAAAGCTTGGGAAAGATTTTGGAGACTTTTAAAAAGTTATCCATATCATGAAATTGTTGTTGACCAACTAATGTCTACCTTTTATGCAGTGTGAATTAATCAACTAGGTCTCTCCTAGATGTAGCTTTAGATAAATGTTTTATGAACAAGATATCGAAGGAAGCTTTCTTACTGCCCAATGACATGGCAACAAATAAAGCTCAATGGGAAAATACATGGACTATATAAAAGATGCAAGGAGTGTATAGTGTAAATGATGTTGCAATACTTAAGGCTTAAATAAAGTTATTCAAGAAGGCGTTGACTGCTTTGAAGGTACAAAATGTGTTAGCTTTGTCTTAAGGAAGTGATACCTTTAAGGGAACACAAGTGGCAACTAAAAATAAGATTGAAGAGGAAGTTAGGTTCGATAGTTGAGGATATGAATGCTATAAACCCTTATAGCAACACATATAACCCTAGGTGGAGAAATCACCCTAACTTTTCTTAGAAAGAAGGGAATCATACATCCACCTTAAATTTTCAACCTAGGGCCCCTTTTAATCAAAACATAGCCCTTCCTGTAAACTCTCACTAATCCTATCAAGCACAAGCCCCAACACACTACCCATCCACCTACCAAGCCCTAACCTATAAACCACTAGGATTTTAACCAAGATCTTAACCCCTACAAGATAGGAAACCAAACTTAGAGGAAATTTTTGCTAACTTTATTACTACATAGTCTACATTCCTGGCAAGTTAGGATGATAGTTGGAAATATCAAGATGTTTGGATGAGAAATCAGGATGCCTCCATTAGAAATATAGAAACTCAAGTTGGGAAACTTGCAAATTCTCTTTCCAACAGGACTCATGGCACATTCCTATCTAATGTAGATCATAACCTTAAAAAGGAAGCAAAAGCTATTACTTTGAGAAGTGAAAAAGAAGTAAAAGGGATTTAAAATTGTAAGATTTCCTCAAAGATGGTGGAGCGAACAATGAAGGTAAGTATTTTTGAACCTAACCTTCTTAATAAAATGCATACTATTGTTGATCAAGGTAATGGTAAGGAAAAATCTAGTATTTCTATTGTTAAAGAATTAATAATTTGCTAGGAAAGAAAAGAAAAATGAACAATTAGCTAATATGTTTAAGAAGTTACATGTGAATTTAGCTTTTGCTGAAGCTTTATTACACATGCCTAAATATGCTAAGTTCATGAAAGGGCTACGTTTTAATACGAAAAATCTAGAAAGCACAGGTATGGTGCAATTATCTAAAAATTATAGTGTTATTTTGATGAACAAAATTCCTAAAAAATTAAAAGATCCAAGGAGCTTTACTTTGCCATGTTAATTAGGAGGGAATTTTATTAGGCATTTTTTTTTTCATTTAGGTGTAAGTATAAATTTGATACCTTACTCTATTTGCAGGAAATTAAACGTATGAGACATCGATGAGACTCGAATGACAATAAAATTAATAGATAGGCTCGTGAAGAGGTCAAAGGGCATAATTAAAGAGTTGTTAGTGAAAGTTAGGAATTTTATCTTTCTGATGGATTTTATGGTAATGGATATGTAGAAAGATATAAAAGTACCTTTGTTTATAGGAAGACCATTTTTGAACACTATGAAGTATTTGATAGATGTGTATATGAAAATGGTTACCTTGAGATTTAATGATGAGGAGATGGTGTTCAATGTCAACAAAGTGATATAACACCCTTCTTATGGCTTAGAAGAATCTATTTGTTTCATTAATAGTGTTCAGGAGTGTGTGGATGAAAAGTAATAAGAAATGCTATTGGAAGATGAACTTCAAAGTTGTTTAATGAATCCAACGAGTAAGGAACAAGCAGGAGAGAAAAATGAGGAGCTATTAAGAGAGTTAGAGAAAGAGCATGATGAGGAAAACATAAAATAGAAGGATTCAATCCCTTCTAAAGGAGAAAAATTTCTAAAATTAAAACCCTTCCTTTGCATTTAAAATATGTATTTTTAGAGGAAAATGCAAAACAAGTAATTATTTCTTCTCTTTTGATAGGTTTAGAGGAAGAAATGCTCATTGAGGTAGCGAAGAACCATAAGGGAGCCATTGGTTGGGAGATATCTAACCTAAAGGGAAACAGCTCCAGCTTTTGTACACATTGAATTCCTATAAAGAGCGATTTTAAATCGGTGGTGAAACCACAATGTCGGCTAAACCCAGTAATGCAAGAAGTTGTAAAAAGGAAGTGCTTAAATTGCTTGATACATGTATTATCTACCCTATTTCTAAAAGTAGTTAGGTTAGTCTGGTTCAATGTGTGCCTAAAAAGGGAGGTATAACTTTTGTGACTAATGAGAAAAATGAACTCATTCCCATATGCACATTGATGGGATGGAGAGTGTGCATAGACTATGAGAGATTAAACAATGCCATTAGGAAAGATCATTTTCCTTTGCCCTTTATTAACCAAATGCTAGAAAGATTGGTAAAAAAATAGATTTTACTTTTTTTCAATGGTTAGAAAGATTGGCAGGAAATGGATTTTACTATTTTTAGGAGATTAAACCACATTTATATGCTCCTATGGCACCTTTGTATATAGACGCATGCCTTTTAGTCTCTACAATATGCCTGCCACCTTTCAAAGGTATTTGATGGGCATTTTTCTATATTTCATTAAACATTCATAGAGGTTTTCATGGATGATTTTACATTTTATGGGTGTGATTTTGAGAGTTATCTATCTATCCCTGCTTTGGTTTTAAAAAGGTGTGAAGAGACTAACCTTATCCTGAATTTGGAAAAATGTCATTTTATGGTGAGGGAACATATAGTTTTAGGGCATAAAATATTTGATAGAGGAATTGAAGTTAATAAGACAAAAGTAGATGTTATTGATAAATTACCTCCCCCTACAAGTGTTAAGGGCATTAGGAGCTTTTTTGGTCATATTGATTTTTATCGCTAGTTCATTAAGAATCTTTCTAAAATTGCCAAGTTGCTTTCAAATTTATTGTTTAAAGATGTTGCATTTAACTTTGATGATGAGTATTTGCATGCTTTTAATTTATTAAAGAAAAAGTTAATCTTAGCACTAGTCATAGAATTACTAGATTGGCATTTATCGCTTGAAATTATATGTGATGCTAGTGACTATGCAGTGGGAGTACTTTTGGATAAAAGGAAGGAAAAAGTTTTTCATACTATCTACTATGCAAGTCACACACTCACTGGTGCACAAGTGAATTACACCACAATTGAAAAGGAGTTATTGTTGATAATGTTCTTATTTAAAAAATTTAGGCCATGTCTTCTTGGTACTAAAGTCATAGTTTGGTAAGATCATACAGCTCTTCGGCATCTTTTTGCTAAGAAAAACTCCAAACCAAGGCAAATACAATGGGTTTTCAACTACAATAATTTGATGTAGAGATAAAAGATAAGAAGGGAGCAAAAAAATTTTATAGCCAACCATCTATCTAGATTGGATCATGCTTATGTGGAAAAGGGGAAATTTATAATTTATAATTTATAATTTATTTCTTGATGAATGTATTTTTATAGTTTATTCTTGTGAAATTTTGATCCTTTGGTTTGTTGATATTGCTAATTTTCTTATAGGAGGTTACCTTTCAAAGGACTTTACTTAGCAATAAAAGAATAAGCTAAAGACAAATACAAAGCATTACCTATGAGATGATCCATACTTGTTAAAGCTATGTCCTAATCAGGTGCTTTGGAGATGCATTCCAAAGGAGGAGCAAGTAGACATAATGAGATTGTATCATAAAGGAGAGATTAGAGATCACCATGGACTAAATTACATAATGGTAAAAATTATACAATCAAGTTTTTTTTTGCCTTCTTTTTTTGACTAATGTTAACTTTTTTGAGGCTTCAAGTGATAGATGTCAACATATAGGCAATATCTCAAAATTAGATAAGATGCCTATGAATAATTTCTTAGAAATAGAAATTTTAGATGTTCGTGGAATTGAGTTTATGGGGCTATTTTTGAAATTATTCGGGTTTGAGTACATCCTAATTGCTATTGATTATATGAGCAAGTGGGTAAAGGTAGTGGGTACTAGGATATATGATGGTCAAGTCATAATTGAATTCTTTCGGAGAAACATTTTTACTAGATTTAGGGCACCAAGGGCTATTATTAGTGATGGGGAAAACATTTTGTCAATCATCAATTTAAATTGTTACTTAAAAAATTTAGTATCAAGCATGAATTACAACCTTATATCACTCCTAAGTAAATAGGCAAGTAGAAGTGTCAAATAGGGAGTTGAAATCAATATTAGAGAAAGCAATCAGTAATATTAGAAAAGATTGGTCTAAAAAGTTAGACGAGGCTTTTTAGGTTTATATAATTGCATTTAAGACCCCTATAGGCATATCTCTATTTATGTTAGTTTTTAGGAAAGGGATCATTTGCCACTCGAACTTGAGAATAAAGCATATTGGGATATGAAGATGCTTAATTTTGATCTAAAATGTGCAGGATAAAAGAGATGTTTGCAACTTAATGAACTTGAGGAGTTTTGACAATGGTCATATGATAATGATACTTTATACAAAGAAAATATAAAATGTTGGCATGACAAGAAGTTATCTTTAAAGGAATTTATTCTAGGGTTGTTATTATTGCTCTACAATAGTAAGTTGCAGTTGTTTCCAAGTAAGCTAAAGTCTAGATGGTTTGGGCTATATTAAGTGGTTTCAGTAATGAATTCGTAATGCTACCATTAAGAATCCAAAGGATCGTTAAGAATATAAAGTTAATGGCTAGAGATTAAAGCCTTAATAGGTTACTTAAGTGAAGGATGCTGAGGCAACTTTGGTTTTCCATGACAAGTAAGGTAGTTCTACAAAGTCTAATTAAAGACTTAATAAATTCAAAACTAAATTCTTTAACTTTTCTTTGTTTTGATTGTGTGTTTCTTTAGTGTGTTTTTCATTATTGATGTATGATTTTTCATTATTTGGGTGAGTTTTGTGGTTCATGAACTTAAGGTGGAGTTATATGTATTTAGTGTGTGGAGTGAATTTGGAATGCAAAATAATAGGTATGTATGTTTTTCCTTTTGATCTATTAATGATCTTGACTATAAATTGGTTAAGTGTTCAAGCTTGGTGAGAAATTAAAGTTTTGATGTACTTAATTTTGGGACTTTATTTTGATTTAAATTGTCATTTGGATGTAAAATGAGAGTGGGCATTAGGAAAGAATAATGGTGGTTAAGTTCAAAATAATGGATTCTAGTAAAAGTGATATGTAAATGTTGGATTTTATGTAATTATGCCATAAGTTCTAGAACCAAATACCTCGGTTGGGGTATAGCAATCATCTCAGTAGGGGAGATTTTCATCCAAACCGAGGCCCCTCCTTTCCCCATACAGAATACATCACCTCATAAAGGGTGATTGTCACCCCTATAGAGGTGCATACCTTATATAAAGCCCCCACCCCTTCCCCAATCAAGTCACACACCATTTTATGCAATTTTTCTTCTCCCCCAACTGAGACCAATACCAAAACAACCGAGCCCTTCAAGTCTTACATTAGGTTTTCATCAATTTCTAATATTCAATTCATCAAGTAAGTTCAAATTTCTTGTTTAGTTTCTCATGCTACATGCTTAAATTATTTTGGTTGAATTAAATTGAGGATTGTAATTCTTGTGTATGGGATTTCTAAGATATTATTTTTAGTTAAAATGATTTTTCTCTTACATCTAATTGCACATAGTTTAATTAGTGATTGGGATTAAGTTTATATTTCAATTTTTGGCTTGATAATAGTTAGGATTGCTTTAGTACTGGCTTAGTTATTTTATGCCCACCATGTGTTCAATGTAATGCATCAATGACTTAGTTTCATTCTTCTACTTTAATTCTCTCTTATAAACCACCTTTGACCACTCTTAAATGTCAATGCTTACTTGCCACACTTAATATCTACTCTTTCACCACTTAATCTAATGCATTATAAATTGATAAATTTGGGCTATATTTGACTTGTGTTTCTTGTGATTATTTTTGAACTTTACACTTTAGACCCTTACTTTTGCTATTTTCAATTGTGTAGTGGTCCCTACGAGAACACAAAATGATGGTGTAAGATTGAGGATTTGCAAAGAAAGCTAAATTTTGTAAAGATAATATCTTTTGGATGGATTGCTACGATTATGGCTAAAGTTGTGAAGCACTTTGATAAGGGGGAATCTCTTCATGATCTAGAATTCATGGATTTTAGAATGTTGAAGAACATGAAAGTGTTGTGGGATAAGCCATGTCACCATTGGATGGATAAGAAAGAATATTTGCATTTGATTATTGTTGATCATATTGATCCACACGAAGAGGTGGCTGCAGCTGAGGGAAGCTCTCACTACAAGAAAAAGGGTTTTTAAGGACCACTTTTTAAGGATGAGCCAAAATCTGGTCTTTGAAAATGTACAAATAAGGACCAGTTTTTTATGTGGTCCCTAAACTTAGTTTCTTTTAATTTTGTAAAGACCAAAGTTAATCTGGTCCTAAAAACCTTTCAAATTTGGTCCTTGAAAATTTTCATTTAAGCGGGACAAAAGTACGGTATTCAATTCTAATTTCTAAGAAATATATTTTAATAAAACATAAGAGGGAGAAATAGAAAAAAAAAGTCATAGATTCAAAAGTTTTTCGCCCTCCTCTCTTCTTCTGGCTCAACTTTCGGCATCGCATCCTTCACCATCTAGACTCGCCATGGCTAATGTCTCAATCTAGGCTAAAAGGAAAATAAAATGAGAAGTTGGAAAAATGAATATTGAGGCAGTTATTTGCTTCTCTCACTGGTGCATCATTTTCTAGGGTAAAAATGACGTTTTTGATCGAACCTTAATCTAACCACTATTTTGAAGGCAATCTAAAGTTACCATCCATTGCTTCTGAGGATTCAAAGTCAAGAATCACCAATGTTATCGTCGATTTTCTTGAGTTAAATATAGCTTAGCCCCATCACCAAACATCGACAACGCTATAGCCACCGTCTATGGTAAAGGCACTTTTATCTCCGGGAATTACCGATGGATCTCCAATTTCACGGTAACTTATTCTCTGTTTTGAAATCTATTTAAGATCCAAAATCTGTTTTTGGTTGGAATGTAAATGTAACTTCATAACATCAACTTGGTTCTCTTTATCCATTTTCCCCTAAATTTATTTTTTTATTTCATATTGTTCTACTTGATGTCTTCTCCAGGCTAGAGGACGAAGATGGTTGTCCTGAAGTTGTAAATCCCTATTTATCCATTTTTTTCTTCTGTGTGCCCAGTTCGCTTCTCCCAAGCAGCCCTGTATTTCCTCTTTGACTTCTATTTCTCTTTTCAATTGCTCTTTCAACGAATCAGGTTCTTCTCTCAATATTTATAGATCTCTCATAGAGACAATAGAATCTGTCTGCATAATGTATAGTTCCTTAAAATTGATTTTATTTTGCATTTTGTTTTACAATGGATGATGAATAGATGTATGCCTGCGTAATTTTTACCAATGTGAGAAAATAACATCACTTTGTTGCTCCTTTATTCTTATAATCATGTTTTTCTAAGTAATCTCTTGCTGTTGATTGGTGGTTAATTATTTTTAGTAAATGTCAATAGGTGGTTATTAATTTCTGATTATGTGTTGCAATTAGAGGGATCTTGTTATCTCTTTAATTTGGAAGTTGCAATTAGAGGACACTGATTATTTTTTTGTACTGAGGAGCATTACCTAATACATTGATCATGCTTATTGATCTACAGATGATGTGCTTGGTGTTATTATGTATATTGTTATATAAACAAAGAGTGAGGATACTAATTATATGTTTGTACTGAGGAGCGTTACCTAACACATTGATCATGCTTATTGATCTGTAGATGATGTGCATTTGATGTGCTTGGTGCTATTATGTATATTGTTATGTAAACAGAGAGTATAATGTAATCTTGTTAATAACTAGAGGAATGCTAGTGGAGTGTCTTGCTGAAGGTGTCAAAGTGATGATGTAACTTATTGTATCCTTGTTAATGAATGTTAGTTGATCACCTTTCTGTTTGCTGGGCCTCGGTTGTGTCCATTTTGTGTACATGAATGCTTAAAGATCTAGGCATATGAATGAGGAAACTACATGAATGGCTTCCATATTGCTATACGGACCAAAATATTAGCTTCAAAGACCTGCATTTGTAATGCAGAGGTCTGGACGGATACTTTTCTTTGTAAACAGTCTTCTTATATGCATTTAAAGGATGAATGAGTACAACTCTCTCTGACTCTCTGTCTTGAGTTTCTCCTAGTTGAAAGTGTTTCTACTACTAGGATTAGATTTCATTTTGTCTAAGGGAACTTCAGCATTAGTTCATTATTCTTATTTTCCATACATACAAGTTGTTATGCATAAGCTGAGTTATGAAATGGCTTGTGTTTGGTATGTGGTATTGCTTTTATGTGACACCACAAGTGTGGGTATTAATATGGAATCGTAGAGTGTCTCTTCTTATTATGCTATTCACAAGAATTTATAATCTGAATAGGAAACTGTGGTATATGTGGTTACAGCTGTTTGCACATGCATGATATTAATTAGTAAGTTAATATACATAAGAGCTAAATATGAAGATGAGAAATTATCATCTCATGTAGCTAAAAAACTCAAGAAATTAGATTATAAAAAATAATTAAGTTGTTCTGCTTAACTTTCTTATAGATAGATGGGAAATTGTCGATATTGGATGTTTATTAAGTATAATTTTTCTCTTAGATAATTGATTGCAGAGTTCTGATTTTCATGCTCTTAAAAGAATAACCTTAGAGCTATTTTCTAATTAACCAAATGAATGAAATCTTTTTAGGAGATGATAAATGCTATTAAAAAAAGAAAAGAAAAAGAAAAAGAAAATTGTTAAATGAAACAAATGCAAAAGAAAATACTTTACCTTTTCATATTCTTCATATTATTTGTTGCCCTTTCTCTACATTTCAGTAAAAGAATGATTAAGGACTGATGTTAATGCAAATAATTATACTTGTTTAGTAGCTGTTCTTTAAATATCTCTCGTAACATTTTTTGGAATTGGTTTAGAGTTTAACTTTCTTACAATTTCTAATTTAGATGGTGGATTGGCATTGGATCATGAGCTTTCAATGTTGTGAGGATTTGTTTGAATGTTGGTGTCCATTGTATCTAAAACTCTCTGTTTCTTTGTTTTTTTGTTTAGATGCAAGTTACTTGAACTTTTTTGACTAATTAAGCATATTTATGTCATATTTTATATTGTAAGTTAGTTTTTCTACGAAATGTTTATACTTATGCATGTTGTGATATAGGAAAACACATCACTAGCTGGTTCTTCTGTAGGTGCCATAGTCTATGCAGTTATTGCCTCTGGAGCTGGTATGCAGAAAGCCTTGCAAGCTACTAAAGTACTAGCTGAAGACTGTTGGCAAAGGGGGACTGCATTTTTGCTAGTTATTAGTTCTTTTGGAAAGGAGTTGTATAAATAATATTTTTGTTCATATGATGGTTTTTTGGATGTTAACTTTACATTTGTATTCATTACAAATTATATATATACAGGAAATGTTGGGATTATTATTTATATATGTGTATTATTTATTAATTATATAATACAATTGAATTTACAAGATTAAAATATTTATTTATTTTGGAATCAATAAGAATCATTTACCTTTTAGTAACTAGATTAGAGATTAAAATATTGATCTTTATTAATCTCTCAGTGACAAGATTACAATGGTCTTTAAAAGCTTATCTTAAATTAAAATAGCGAAGCGATAAAATTGTCTTCTTAGAAGTTTAGGGACCAGATTTTCGGTTATTAAAAAGTTTGATTAGTCACGTGACCTAATTATTTAGGACAAAAAATCTGGTCTTTAATACTTTTTAGGGACCAGTTATTTCTAGTCCTTAAAATGTTTTAGGGACTAGATTTTTGGTCCCTAAAGGTTGCATGGGTCACGTGAGGATCATTAGTTGGGACAAGAAAATTGGTCCTTAATGCTTTTTAAGGACTAGAATTTTTATAGTCCTTATTAACTTTTAAGGTCCAGATGCCATATCTGGTCCTTGTTAGTCATTACCGGTGAAGCCTATAAGGACCAGATTTCTGGCCCCTATTGACCTTTAAGGACCATTTTTATACTTTTAAGGACTAGATTTCTAGTCCTTAAAGGACATTTTTCTTGTAGTGTCTTCTTCACAAATGTTCGCTTTTATGAATTAGGTGAATGCTCGATTGGATGTCCAAGTAGAGCAAATCAATAAATTGCAGAAAAGCTTTAAAAACCTTACCATGCACTTTTTGGAGTGGTTTCCACTGGCACAACCTCCAACACCACAGTTACATTTTGTTCTCGTTATCTTGTTGAGTATATAAAGGATTTTTGAAGGGAGGTAGAGCTTATCTAAGCTAAATTTTCCTTAAGAGATTCAAGAAGTGGAAAATCATAACTCCCATTATGTCTATGAAAGTTATTTTTTTATTTTTTTGTTTTTTGTTTTTTGTTTTTATTTTTGTTTATTTAGTTATATTTTCTTATGTTTTAGTTATGTTTGTTTTAATTGTAACTTTAATAGTAGTAATCATATGCTTTGTATAAAAGCTTAAATACCACAAGTATACGGTGTACCAATTATAGTACTTCAGATAGTGATCCCATGAGGAATGTTGATTAACATTATACACTATTACTACCCGATTTTAATCTTTTTTACAATGCTCATTAATTTGAAAATTAAAACTATTATTAACACTACACTACACTAAATTAAATATTATTCTACTTTAATGATAATCCCAGAAGACTTATGAATATGATGAATGTAACATATAGATAAACATGGAATTTGATATTTTTCCTATTATTTATAATTCAATCTTTATCATGTAAGCCAAGTTGGAATAATGTTCTATGTCGCAGCTCTCGCATCTAGACTAGATTATGCCTTAAACATGCATTTATGGTTCTAAATCGCAGCTCTCGTATCTAAACTAGATTATGCCTTAAACATGCATTTATGGTTCTAAATCGTAACTCTCGCATTTAGAATAGAATTACATAAACACACATTTAAAGAATAAAAACCAACCTATAACAACTATCTCCACATGCGATCTCTCAAACTATGCTTTGATAATGAAATTTCTATTAACTTTCAGAAAGATGTTGCTCTTGCTAACTCTCTTACTTATAGCCACTATGATGATTTTTAGAGAAGGAATTGCCATCTAAGGTTGTGTTCCTTAACGTATAATGATACTAATGAAGTTTTAATAGGAAATTCTACATATAAAGATAAATGAAAGAGAAATGACTAAATATGAATAATGACATTCAAGTTCCTACAATGAATTCATAATAACAACAAAGAAGAAGTAAAGATTAGAAATAAAAGAAGGAGATCTCTCAACCCTTCTTTCTTTCACCAAGTGTAGTCTTCTTCCTTGTATTTTCCTTCTCTTAAATCCATAAAACTAAAACTAAAACCTACAATATTTCTCTCTAATTACACTTTTAAATAATAAAAATAAAATAATAGACCTCCTCCCATATTGATTATAACTTCTAGAGTATTTATAAATTTTCAAATGTCAATTCCCTTCAAGTGCCCCTCCATAGGTATGCAACCCTTGGTGAACCTTGGTGTCATTTTAGGTGACTTTTCAAGATTAACTGCCTTTAACTGCCCTCTATAGTGATCGCGGCACTTGTCATGCTCGCAACCGGACATGCTTCCTTCTTCCACCTTTCTCTTCCTCATCTCTTGCCCTAGACATGCATCCCTTGTTGCGCTCGCGGCATCTGTCGTGCTCGCGACATGGCTTCTTCTTTATGCCTTCATTAGTGCTTCCAAATTTGCCCATTTAAGCTCCAAATTGATTCATTAACTCCTATAAAACAAATAAAACAACCAAGAACACACAAAACACATAAAAGTAACAAAATACATATAAAATACCAAAATATTAAATACTATACTTAATAAAACTAAACACACATACACACTATTTATGAGCTTTTCAAGCTCATATCAATTCTCCACACTTAAACCTTTACTTGTCCTCAAGCAAAGCTTCAAGATGCAAGATAAAATATCCTAGCTCAAACATATAAATAAAACATAAAACATGGAATATGGATTCCATTCTTCTTGAGATTCTCACAAGTTAACACATGCAAGGTTTCCTTAACATATTAATTGTAAGTAGATGTCAACAAATACCAAAACAAAATCTTAGATCTATAAGGTTTAATACTCATATGCCACTAATAAGATAAACAAGATAAGGTAAACTACAAATATACAAAGTTTCTAGAAACCTTATTTCTTACAGCATGTACTCTAACCTAGCAAATATTACAAAAGGTAGATTTATTCTCTCATAATTTGTGCCTCACATCACTCAAGTATTTAATGGATAGTGTTTAACTCATATTTTCAATTGTACCACCACATACCATAAGCTTGTATTAAATAATAATCTCCATCACGAACATAGAATAATGCACAAAATTAAAAGGGTCTTTAAAGGGTTATAGCTTGGCTTAGGTTAAGGTAGGAAAAATTTCGGTTAAGTAGCTCATTTATGTGGAAAAAGATAGCAAGTACTAAAACAAGTAAGACTTCGTATTACAAAAACTAAAGCATGATATCTATCTTTCCTAATGAAATTTTCATATCCCCTTACAACATTCTTCAATTCCCACTAGTTTTCACATCATGCTCAACCTCAACTAGTTTCTTCTCTTACTTTCATTCTCATTATTTTAAAGCAACCTAGTGTAGTAGTTTTATTCTTCTTTTTTCGTTTTTTATTTTTATTTTTTTTATTTTTATTTTTTCTTTTTTCAAATACTAGTGGATATTAAACTTAAGGGATAAAAAAATGATTCATAAAGAATTCATTCTTACAAAATATAAATACTTTGTCTTACTCATCAAAGCATTACTACATCTTCCACATAATGATTCAAAAAGAAAGATTTAATTCATTAGAAATTGGTGTAGGGATAAAAATAAGCTCATGAATAAAATGGTTATAGGCTCAAAATGGCTACCTAAAGTCAAAAAGATTAGTTGTTTAAGCACACTAAAATATGTTACTTCTAATGCCCTTATCATTTCTCATGCATATTATATACTAAATATTGTCTAAAAAATTATCTAACACAAGTTCTAGAGTAATTAATACAAGAAAAATTCACTCAAAAAAAATTTAATATGGTAAGGCTCTAAAGCTCACAACGGTTATGGTAAAACTCTACATCATGCAAACTCACTATTCTAAAGAACATGATTAAAGAAACTTGGCTTAAAAGAAATGTATACCAAAGTACTTTACCTAAACATGCCTATCCATAGAAGCATAATCATATTAAAACAAAAAGATCCTTAATTCCAATTTAGTAAATGTATCCAATAGACTCACAATTAACTACACAAGGATCACCTACATATGCCACCAAGTAAGTACCTAAAAAGAAGAACTCCATAACACAACATAACATAACATAACATAAAAACTTAAAACTAATCCTATATACAAACTAACAACTAGCTTCCCCACACTGAGAGAGCACAATGTCCTCATTGTATAAGGAAGACACCATAAAATACACAATAATAGAATAATAAACAAAAAGATACATGCAAAAATACAAATACAAAATAAAACTAAAATGTAGGAGTTAAAGAAGACATTACATAGCCGGTCCACTAGGTGTCACTTCCTTTGCATCGCACTTGTGATATATGTTGCATTCGCAATAATGAAGGAAAAATCATTAGTTTTTTAGTTTAGTTTTTTTTTCCTGAAATTTATAATGAAATGCTAAGTAATATAACCTGTAGAACATAATAAACTATGTTAGTATACTAAAGCAACTAAAAACAACACACAAAAAAAACTAATTAAATATTGTAATCCAAAATCATAAATCAAGATTCATAATGACAATAAATTAATCAAGCATTCCCTGGCAACGACGCTAAAAATATGATTTGTTTTTTCTAAAAGCTTAAATACCGTAAGTATACGGTGTACCGATTATAGTACTTCAGATATCGATCCCACGAGGAATGTTGATTAACATTGTACACTATTACTACTTGATTTTAATCCTGTTTACAATGCTCATTAATTTGCAAATTAAAACTATTATTAACACTACACTACACTACACTAAATTAAATATTATTCTACTTTAATGATAATTCGAGAAGACTTATGCATATGATGAATGTGACATATACATAAATATGGAATTTGATATTTTTTCTATTATTTATAATTCAATATTCATCATGTAAGCCAAGTTGGAATAATGTTTTATGTCGCAGCTCCCGCATCTAGACTAGATTATGCCTTAAACATGCATTTATGGTTCTAAATCACAACTCTTGCATTTAGACTAGAATTACATAAACACACATTTAAAGAATAAAAACCAACCTATAACAACTATCTCCATATGCGATCTCTCAAACTATGCTTTGATAATGAATTTTTTATTAACTTTCAGAAAGATGTTTCTCTCGTTAACACTCTTACTTATAACCACTATGATGATTTTTAGATAAGGAATTGACATCTAAGGTCATCTTCCTTAACGTATAATGATACTAATAAAGTTTTAATATGAAATTTTACATATAAAGATAAATGAAAGAGAAATGATTAAATATGAATAACGACATTCAAGTTCCTAAAATGAATTCATAATAATAACAAATAAGAAGTAAAGATTAGAAATAAAAGAAGGGGATCTCTCAACACTTCTTTCTTTCACCAAGTGTAGTCTTCTTCCTTGTATTTTCCTTCTCTTAAATCCATAAAACTAAAACTTAAACCTATAATATTTCTCTCTGATTACACTTTCAAATAAGGAAAATAAAATAATAAATCTGCTCACTTATTGATTATAACTTCTAGGGTATTTATAAATTTTCAAACATCAAGTCCCTTCAAGTGCCCCTCCATAGGTATGCAACCCTTGGTGAACCTTGGTGCCATTTTAGGTGACTTTTAAAGATTAAATGCCTTTAACTGCCCTCTGTTGCGATCGCGGCACCTGTCGCGCTCGCGGCACCTGTCGCACTCGCGACAGGACACGCTTCCTTCTTCCACTTTTCTCTTCCTCATCTCTTACCCTAGACATGCATCACTTGTTGCACTCGCGGCATCTGTCGCGCTCGACAATGGATTCTTCTTCACGCCTTCATTAGTGTTTCCAAATTTGCCTATTTAAGCTCCAAATTGATTCCTTAACTCCTATAAAACAAATAAAACAACCAAGAACACATAAAAGTAACAAAATACACATAAAATACCAAAATATTAAATACTATACTTAATAAAACTAAACACACATACACACTATTTATGAGCTTTTCATGCTCCTATCAATTCCCCACACTTAAAACTTTGCTTGTCCTCAAGCAAAGCTTCAAGATGCAAGATAAAATATCATAGCTCAAACATATAAATAAAACATAAAACATGGAATATGGATTCCATCCTTCTTGAGATTCTCACAAGTTAACACATGTAAGGTTTCCTTAACATATTTATTATAAGTCAATTTCAATAATTACCAAAACAAAATCTTAGATCGGTAAGGTTTAATACTCATATGCCACTAATAAGATAAACAAGAGAATGTAAAGTACAAAGATGCAAAGTTTCTAGAAACCTTATTTCTTACAACTTGTACTCTAACCTAGCAAGTATTACAAAATTTGGAGTTATTCTCTCATAATTTGTGCATCACACCACTCAAGTATTTAATGGATAGTGTTTAACTCATATTTTCTCTTGTACCACCACATACCATAAGTTTGTATTAAATAATAATCTCCATAACTAACATAGATTAATGCACAAAATTAAAAGGGTCTTTAAAGGTTTATAGCTTGGCTTAGGTTAAGGTAGGAAAAATTTTGGTTAAGTAGCTCATTTATGTGGAAAAACATAGCAAGTACTAAAACAAGTACGACTTCATATTACAAAAAATAAAGCATGATATCTATCTTTCGTAATCAAATTTTCATATACCCTTACAACATTCTTCAATTCCCACTAGTTTTCACATCATGCTCAACCTTAACTAGTTGCTTATCTTACTTTCATCCTCATTATTTTAAAGCAAACTAGTGTAGTAGTTTTCTTCTTTTTTTCATTTTTTTATTTTTATTTTTTTATTTTTTATTTTTCTTTTTTCTTTTTTCAAAAACTAGTGGACATTAAACTCAAGGGATAAAAAAATGATTCATAAGGAATTCATTCTTACAAAATATAAATACTTTGTCTTACTCAACAAAGCATTACTACATCTACCACATAATGATTCAAAAACAACGGTTTAACTCATTAGAAATTGGCATAGGGCTAAAAATAAGCTCATGAATAAAATGGTTATAGGCTCAAATGGCTACCTAAAGTTAAAAAGGTTATTTCTTTAAGCACACTAAAATAGGTTACTTTTAATGCCCTTATCATTTCTCATGCATAATATATACTAAATGTGATCTCAAAAATTATCTAACACAAGTTCTAGAGTAGTTAATACAAGAAAAATTCTCTCAAAAAAAATTTAATATGTTAAGGCTCAAAAGCTCACAACGGTTATGGTAAAACTCTACATCATGCAAACTCACTATTCTAAAGAACATGCTTAAAGAAACTTGGAATAAGTGTAATGTATACCAAAGTTCTTTACCTAAACATGCCTATCCATAAAAGCATAATCATATTAAAACAAAAAGATCCTTAATTCCAATTTAGTAAATGTATCCAATAGACTCACAATTAACTACACAAGGATCACCTACATATGCCACCAAGTAAGTACCTAAAAAAGAGGAACTCCATAACACAACATAACATAACATAAAAACTTAAAATTAATCCTATATACAAACTAACAACTAGCTTCCCCACACTTAGAGAGCACAATGTCCTCATTGTGTAAGGAAGACACCACAAAATACACAATAATAGAATAATAAACAAAAAGATACATGCAAAAATACAAATACAAAATAAAACTAAAAAGTACAAGTTAAAGAAAAAGTTACTTAGCCCTAATCCACTAGGTGTCACTTCCTTTGCATTTCACTCATGATATACGTCGCATTTGCAATAATGAAGGAAAAATCTTTAGTTTTTCATTTTAGTTTTTTTTTCCTAAAATTTATAATGAAATACTAAGTAATATAACCTGTAGAACCAAATAAACTATGTTAGTATACTAAAGCAACTAAAAACAAGAAAAAAACTAATTAAATATTGTAATTCAAAATCAAAAATCAAGATTCATAATGACAATAAATTTAATCAAGCATTCCCCGGCAACGGCGCCAAAAAGTTGATATTTTTTTCCTAAAAGCTTAAATACCGCAAGTATATGGTGTACCGATTATAGTACTTCAGATATCGATCCCACGAGGAATGTTGATTAATATTGTACACTATTACTATTTGATTTTAATCTTATGTACAATGCTTATTAATTTGCAAATTAAAACTATTATTAACACTACGTTACACTACACTAAATTAAATATTATTCTACTTTAATGATAATCCGAGAAGACTTATGAATATGATGAATGTAACATATACATAAATATGGAATTTGATATTTTTCTCTTATTTATAATTCAATCTTTATCATGTAAGTCGAGTTGGAATAACATTTTATATCGTACCTCTCGCATCTAGACTAGATTATGTCTTAAACATGCATTTATGGTTCTAAATTGAAGCTCTCGCATTTAGACTAGAATTACATAAACACACATTTAATGAATAAAAACCAACCTATAACAACTATCTCCACATGCGATCTCTCAAACTATGCTTTAATAATGAATTTTCTATTAACTTTTAGAAAGATGTTGCTCCCACTAACTCTCTTACTTATAACCACTATGATGATTTTTAGAGAAGGAATTTCCATCTAAGGTCATGTTCCTTAACGTATAATGATACTAATAAAGTTTTAATAGGAAATTATACATATAAAGATGAATGAAAGAGAAATTATTAAATATGAATAACGATATTCAAGTTCCTAAAATGAATTCATAATAATAACAAAGAAGAAGTAAAGATTAGAAATAAAAGAAGGGGATTTCTTAACCCTTCTATCTTTCACCAAGTGTAGTCTTTTTCCTTGTATTTTCCTTCTCTTCAATCCATAAAACTGAAACTAAAACCTACAATATTTCCCTCTAATTACACTTTCAAATAAGAAAAATAAAATAATAGATCTCCTCCCCTATTGATTATAACTTCTAGGGTATTTATAAATTTTCAAACATCAAGTCCCTTCAAGTGCCTCTCCATAGGTATGCAATCCTTGGTGAACCTTAGTGTCATTTTAGGTGACTTTTTAAGATTAACTGCCTTTAACCATCCTCTGTCATGTTCGCGGCACCTATCGTGCTCGCGACATGACACGCTTCCTTCTTCCACCTTTCTCTTCCTCATCTCTTACCCTAGACATGCATCCCTTGTTACGCTCTTTAGTGCTTCCAAATTTGCCCATTTAAGCTTCAAATTGATTCCTTAACTCCTATAAAACAAATAAAACAATCAAGAACACACAAAACACATAAAAGCAACAAAATACACATAAAATACCAAAATATTAAATACTATACTTAATAAAACTAAACACACATACACACTATTTATGAGCTTTTCAAGCTCACATCAAGTAACTTTGTATTATATTTTTAGTAATAATATTAATGTTTTTATTTTGGTGTTCTTATGGTAGTTTTATTGTGTTTTCTATTTTTGTTGGTGCTGATGATATAGTTTTGTTCAAGTATCATTTAGTTAGCATTTAGCTTAGTTCACCCTAGTTTATTATTGAAATCAAACTTGTTAAATTTTAACTTAAAATATGTAATGGTCAAAATCTATGTGTGGCATTAAGGAAGGCTTGTTGCTTGATGGAATCTTAACAAGGTTAGCATTCAATTTGTATAATATTTTTTAGTTTCCACATTTTTAGCACTAAGACCAGTATTGAAATAAGAAGAAAAACCAGTGCATTAAGTTAGTTGAGCTAGGAATTTTAGGATACTAGAATCTTCCTCATCACCCTTCAAAGTATAGAAATAACTCGAACAATCTAGAAAGTGATCTACGCATATTTTTCTTGTTTAACAATAACTTAGCTTATTTCCCACCCCATATGTATATTTTCCCTTATTAGCCATTTTGAGCCTAATAAGGCATGCTTAATGCATGTTATATTTATTTTTGTTGTTGCACCCATCTATTTACCATATAGTGTAAAAAGCCTTTACTTCCCTTCTAAGAATTAGATACTCTAGGATTGGGATGGATTAATATTTGTGTGGAAATGAATAGTGTAATAGAAAAGATTTTTAGGATACTATTGTTACGAGTTATGGTTGAAGTCAAGAAAGTAATTACAATTAAACTTGTAAATACCCATGTTAAATTGAGAAAGTTGGGTGGTGTCTGGATTCTTCCATTATAGGGTATTTAATCATCCAAAACACCAGAAAAAAGAAAATAATGATTTCTTTTTTTGGTTTTTAGACCTAGTTTGAAGATTACAATTGACTTAGGGTTTAAAGCTACAGCTTAGGTTTTATAAGGACATCAAGAGGAGCTTAAGACTTTATGTATATTTTAACTTTTTATTTTAGTTTTTCACTTGATTTTATAATGAATAGTTAGTAGTTTTTCTTACTTTTCCTAAGGGAAATTTAAACCCTTATTCTTTAATTGTAATGACTTTGATATGATCTTAATCTCAATAAAAATATTTTATTTCTTAATTCTTAAGCTGAAGCTTATCTTTGGTTATGTTGAATTGATTTGCATGCTTTTAGTTTAATTTACTTATGTTGTTGTATGATTGTGTTTTGAAAGTTGAGGCAGTAATGTTTTATTCAATAGTAGAATTAGAACTAAGAATTTTGATTTAAAAATAGGCTGGAATTAGGTTTCTCAAGAGAGTATCTAATGAAATTTTATGAATTTATAAACCAAATTGATATGTTAAGTATTAGATTGTTCATAAACTAAGGGTTTAGTGCTTAGAATGATATTTTGAATAAGATATCTGATCTTGAACTTGTTTTTCATAATCACTTATGTTAATTTTAATTAAGTCATTATAATAGAAGTTGAGGTGGATTGTCTCTTAGTAAGATTGCCTTAAATATTGATTGTTAGCATTTTTTATATCTTATTTTATTTTAGTGTTGAAATTTGTTGATTTAGTTTCATTATGTAATTTGTTTAGTTACTATTTTCTTTTAGTTAATTGATAATCACTTCAAAACTTGGGAATTATTTCACATATTGCTCATTATAAAATCTGGAATACACAATCTCTAGGGTACGATATTTAAGGGTCTTAATCTTATTTCCCTATATATCTCAACTGATCTAATACACTTTCTAGATATTGATCAAAAGTGAATAATAACTAAGTAAAAACTAGACATTCAATGTTGTAGTGATGAGGAGTGAACTGGCCTAAATCTATTCTTATGGTCTCAAATCTAAAAAGTGCAGATAGCTTGAAGGAAACTTAGTTCAATGATAAATTCTATGCAAGAAGGAATGAATTTGTAATAATATCATTAATGAAATTAAATGGGTGAAGTAGAGAGAATTTAAGGTAGGAAATAGTGATTTCATAAGAGGTTACATTTGTTAACATAATCGAATGAAGAATGACATTGGGTTTGCATGATGGGGTATTTACAGAAATTGAATTCTACAATCAACCCAATTGAGATGGTTTTTTCTCAGCTGAGTCAAAGTTTATTAAATTCATGCAAAACACCCAACCCTACTGATATGAGCTTGAAAAGCTCATAAATATTGTATTTTTATTTGTAGTTTTGTTGAGTATAGTGTTTAATGTTTTGGTATTTTATGTGTATTTTTTTGTTTTTGTGTGTTTTGTGTGTTTGTAGGTGTTTTAATTGTTTTATAGGAGTAAGGGAATGATTTGGAGCTTAAAGGATATCATTTGGAGAAGAAGGAGAAAAGCTAGAGCTACAAAGACTATCATCGCGAGGGTGACAATAGCTAGGAGTCACGACAGCATGCGAAGGAGAGCATAGCCAGTAAATGTCACGAACGTGACAGGGGTTGTAAGCACAATAAATGGCGGTTGAAGAAGTAGTTGAATTTCAAGAGTTGTGTCCTTTTACCAAGACCTGCAACCTTTATGAAAAGGCATTTTAAGGGACATCTCTTTTAGAGATGTATAAATATTAATTGAATAGAATAGAGGAAGATTATGATTAGATTTGATTTTATAACTTAAGAACAATAGTTTTACATTTTAACTATTAGCTTTATTTTTATGGTTTGAAGAGAAGACAAGCAAGGACGAAGATTACATTTGTTGAATTAAAAAAGGGTTGAGAGATCCCTTTCTTTTATTTCTAACTTTACTTCTTCTTTGTAATATTAAATGAATTTTACTTGGAACTTGAGTGATATGAATAAACTATCTATTTTCTATTTACATTATTAGTCTTTGAATGTAGAATTATCTATTAGTATAATTTGCATTTTAATTTAAGTTAAAGGAGGATTGAGATGTTCTATTTAACTTACATCCAATAGGAATTCATTTTCAAAGCATAGTTTGAGAGATTGCATGTGGAGATAATTTCTATAGGTTGGTGAATAATCTTAAAATGTGTAATTAAGAATCAACTAGTTCGTTAATGAGATTTAAGGATTAGTATTTTAACTGCATGTTCTAGACATTCTAATTCATATCGAGAGAGTGGATTGGAAATATATTCCAACTTGGCTTACTAATAAGACTATAAATATTAATTGAAATGATGGTATCAATTGCATGATCATTAGATTTTCATTACATACCCTATCTTCTTTGCCTACCATAAACTAGGATTTAATCAATTACATGGTAGAGTAGTTTAGAATTAATTTCCATTTATGAACATTGTAAATAAGATTAAAATTAAGTAGTAATAGTGAGCAATATCAATCAACATTCCTCGTGGGATCGACATTTAAAGTACTATAACCGGTACACCGCATACTTGTAGTATTAAAGCTTATAGAAAAAGCATAACAAGTTTTTGGCAATGTTGCCAGGGACTGTATGATTGATTTATTGCATTATGAATCTTCATTTAAGATTTTGGATTACAATATTTAATTTGTTTTTATTTGTTTTTTTTGTTGTGAATTTTCTAGATTCAATAGCTCATGCCTCGTACAATGAGTTCTTAAGAAGAACTTGAACCATTGAATCTAGAGATAGAATGATTTATTTCAAGTAATCGTAAATCCAAAAAGAATGAAAACATGACAAGGAGATTCACCATGGCTGAAGAAGAGAATCCACCAAGGCTGATGGACTTTGCCACACCAGCATTGAGTGGTGTTAAATAAGGGGTGGTAAGACCAATGGTAAACGTTAATCAATTTGAGATCAAACCTTCTCTATTGCAAATGATTCAAAATAGTATTCAATTCTATGGTTTGGAAAATGAGGATCCTAATGCTTATTTGGCAAATTTCTTAGAAATATGTGATACCTTTAAAATAAATGGAGTTTTGGCGGATGCAATTAAGCTTAGGCTTTTTCCTTTCACATTGAAGGATAAAGTAAAGGCTTGGTTGAATTCCTTAACTAGGGTATCTATAACAACTTAGGATCAATTAGCCCAAGCATTTTTATCTAAATATTTTGCTCTAGCCAAAACTGCAAAAATTATAAAGGATATCACCACTTTTGTTCGACATGATAATGAATCTTTGTATAAATCATGGGAGAGATTCAAATAATTGCAGAGAAGTTGCCCACACAACAATCTTCCAAGGGAGTTTCTCATGCAGACTTTCTATAATGGAGTGAATCCAACCATTAGAGGCACTATCGATGTTGTAGCCGGTGGTTCTCTCATGAGGAAAACAACGAAGTTTGTGTTTGAGTTGTTGGAGGAGATGTCCATGAACAATTGCATGTGGCCAACTGAAAGAGCAAAGGAATCAAATTTTTCAAATGTTAAAGGAGTACATTCAGTTGATTCGGTAGTAGCATTACAAGCCTAAGTTGAAAACTTGACATAGAAAATTAATAGCCTAGGTGTAGGAAGTAATCCACAAAGTGGGTGTAACATATATGGACAACAAGGGCATGAAAGTGAGGTGTGTAATTTGGGACTAGCTAATATAGAAGAACAAGTGAGTTTTATCTAAGGGCAAGGATAAGAAAACCCATATTCAAACACCTACAACCCCAGATGGAAGAACCATCCTAATTTTTCCTAGAGTAATAGCAGCAACAAAAATAAGGATGTGGGGTTTCGACAATCTCAAGATAGGTTTTGGAGCCTTAGAAGTTAAGATGGATAGGTTATTAGAGGGAATTAATATGAAGTTTAGTGCTCAAAAGGAGACCTAAAAGTGGCTGGAAACAAGTTTGATCAAAATACAAAGAATCAAGCTTCATCTATTCATAACTTAGAAGTTCAATTAGGAAAAATTGCCAAGGCTTTACCGTCACGATTATAAGGGAATTTACCAAGCAATACGGAGGATAATCTAAGAGAACATTTGAAGGCAATAAATTTGAGGTTAGGAAAATCCTATACTAGTGAATTTGTTTCTACTAATAATTATAAAAAAGTGCACGAAAAGACTGTGTAAGGTGTACCTATCGTGAGCATGTTGCCTGTCACGAGTGCGACAAAAGAGGGAACAACAACTCTCGCGAGTGCAGAGCCTATTACAAGCGCGCCAGTTACAACAAATTTCCTTTTATCATGATCACAACACCTATCATGAGCGCAATGGATGGAGTTCCACTTGCAAAAACTCAAAAAGTGTTTCAACCTCATCCACCATTTCCACAATGCTTGCAGCAGAAAAACCAAGATAAGCAATTCCAATCTTTCCTTGATAAGTTAAAGCATATACATATTAATTTGAATTTTGTTGAGGCTATAACACAAATTCCTAATTATGTGAAATTTTTTAAAGATTTAATTTCTAAGAAGAGAAGTTGGGAAGATGTGTCTACCATTGATTTAACAGAGGCATACAGTTCCATTATTAATAATAACTTGCCTACTAAGTTGAAAGATAATGGTAGTTTTATGATTCCATGTACTTTAAGGGATGTGCAGTTTCCTAAATGTTTATGTGACTTAGGGGTAAGAATTAATCTTATGCCATTAACTATCTTCAAAAAGTTGGTAGTAGGTTATGTAAAACCTACTTTAATGGTTTTACAATTAGCTGATTGATATGAGCTTGAAAAGCTTATAAATAGTGTGTATGTGTGTTTAGTTTTATTAATTATAGTATTTAATATTTTGGTATTTTATTCGTATTTTGTTACTTTTATGTGTTTTGTTGTTCTTGGTTGTTTTACAGGAGTAAAGGAATCAATTTGGAGCTTCAATGGGCAAATTTGGAAGCACTAATGAAGGTGTGAAGAAGAAGCCATGTTGCGAGCGCGATAGATGCCGCGAGCTCGACAAGGGATGCATGTCTAGGGCAAGAGATAAGGAAGAGAAAGGTGGAAGAAGGAAACGTGTCCTGTCGCAAGTGCGACAGGTGCCGCGATCCCGACAGAAGGCGGTTAAAGGCAGTTAATCTTGAAAAGTCACCTAAAAGGACACCAAGGTTTGCATACCTATGGAGAGGCACTTTAAGGGACTTGATGCTTGAAAATTTATAAATACCCTAGAAGTTATAATCAAAAGAAGAGAGATTTATCATTTTATTTTTCTTATTTGAAAGTGTAATTAGATAACAATAGTTGTAGGTTTTAGTTTTAGTATTATGGCTTGAAGAGGAGGCAAATACAAGGGAGAATACTACACTTGGTGAAAGGAAGAAGGGTTGAAAGATCCTCTTCTTTTATTTCTAATCTTTACTTCTTCTTTGTTATTATTATGAATTCATTTTAGGAACTTGGGGGAATGTCGTTATTCATATTTAATCATTTCTCTTTCATTTATCATTATATGTAGAATTTCCTATTAAAACTTTATTAGTATCATTATAAGTTAAGGAAGATGACCTTAGATGGCAATTCCTTCTCTAAAAATCATCATAGTGGTTATAAGTAAGAGAGTTAGCGAGAGCAACATCTTTCTGAAAGTTAATAGAAAATTCATTATCAAAGCATTGTTTGAGAGATCGCATGTGGAGATAGTTTTTATAGGTTGGTTTTTATTCTTTAAATGCGTGTTTATGTAATTCTAGTCTAAATGCGAGAGCTGTGATTTAGAACCATAAATGCATGTTTAAGGCATAATCTAGTCTAGAAGCGAGAGCTGCGACATAGAACATTATTCCAACTTGGCTCACATGATAAAGATTGAATTATAAATAGGAGAAAAATATCAAATTCCATATTTATTTATATGTTACATTCATCATATTCATAATTCTTCTCGGATTATCATTAAAGTAGAATAATATTTAATTTAGTGTAGTGTAGTGTAGTGTTAATAATAGTTTTAATTTGCAAATTAATGAGCATTGTAAACAAGATTAAAATTGAGTAGTAATAGTGTACAATGTTAATCAACATTCCTCGTGGGATCGCTATCTAAAGTACTATAATCGGTACATCGTATACTTGCGATATTAAAGCTTTCAGAAAAAGCATAACACTGATCAATCAATTAAGAAACCTTATGGCATAGTGAAGGATGTGTTAGTGAAAGTTGATAAGTTCATTTTGCCCGCTGATTTTGTTTTTTTAGACTTTAAATATGATGTTAAATGCCCATTGATATTAAGGAGACCTTTTATGAGAACTGGTAAGCCATTGGTTGATGTCTATGAGGGTACTTTAATTCTAAGAGTGGGGGAAGATAGTGTAGAATTTCACATGAATAAGGCACTAACATACCCCATGGTTGAAAATGTGTGCATGAAAATAGATATTATAGATGCTTATGTCGCAGTAGTTTTTGATGAAGCAGGTCGAGATGAGGTGAGTATTGAGGAAGAAGTACCAAGAGAGGAAGAGCAAGAAAGTGCAAAGTCGGAATGTTTATATAGAAATGATGCACCTTTACCACCTTCAATAGTAAGTCCTCCTATGGTAGAATTGAAAGAACTACCAAATCATTTGAGGTATGCATTTCTTGGTTCTAATCATACCTTACCTATTATTGTTTCTAATAAACTCACTAGTAAGCAAAAATTTTTGTTATTAGAGATTGTTAGAAAGAGAATAAAGAGCATGGGTTGGCAAATTTTAGATTTAAAAAGAATTAGTCCTAATATTGTCATGCATAGGATTAACATGATAGATGAACATCAACCTAAGGAGAATAGACAAAGGAAACTTAACCCAAATATGAAGGAGGTAGTTAAGAAAGAAGTCATTAAGTTGCTAGATGTTGGGATTATCTATCCAATTTCGGATAGTGATTGGGTAAGTCCAATTCATTGTGTACCTAAGAAGGGAGGTATGACGGTAGTTAGAAATGAGAGTGGGGATTTTTGTCCTACTAGAACCACCACAGGTTAGAGGGTTTGTATTGACTATAGGAATATAAATTTAGCTACTAAGAAGGGTCACTTCCATTACCCTTCATTGATCAAATGTTGTAAAGGGTAGCTAGACACTTTCATTATTGTTTTTTGGATGGGTATTTAGGGTAACTTTCAAATTTTTATATACCCTAGTGACAAAGAAAAGACTACCTTTACTTGTCCATATGGGACTTTTGCTTATAAAAGAATGCCTTTTGGGCTATCTAATGCACCTGCAACTTTTCAAAAGTGCATAACTTCTATTTTTAAGGATATGATTGAGGACATCATAGAAGTTTTCATGGACGATTTTTCTATCTATGGTGACTCATTTGAGTTGTGCTTGAATAACTTGGATAGAGTGTTGGCTAGGTGTGAGGAGACTAACCTAGTGCTTAATTGGAAAAAATGCCACTTTATGGTTGAATAGGGTATAGTTCTTGACCATAAGATTTCAAGTAGAGGAATAGAAGTGGATAGAGCTAAAATTGAGTTAACAGAGAAATTACCTCCACCGACTACACTTAAGGGCATTAGATCATTTTTAGGTCATACTAGTTTTTATAAAAAGTTCATTAAGGATTTTTCATTAATAGCTAAACCTTAACTAATTTGTTGGGAAAGGACATGCCTTTTGAATTTTTTGATGCATATATGAATGCTTTTAATACTTTAAATGAAGCCCTTATAAGTGCACCCATCATCACTTCTCCTAATTGGGAGTTACATTTTGAGATTATGTGCGATGCGAGTGACATGGCAGTAGGTTATGTGTTGGGTCCAAGAATTGGTAAACATTTACAGGTGATTTACTATGCTAGCCATAAATTATTACCACCTCAAGTGAATTACACTACCACTGAAAAGGAAATGTTAGCTGTTGTTTATACATGTGATAAATTTAGGTCTTATTTGTTAGGATCTAAATTCATAATCTATATGGATCATGTGGCTTTAAGGTATTTATTTACTAAAAAAGATGCTAAACCTAGGTTAATTTGTTGGGTTCTTTTATTGTAAGAATTTGATCTTGAAATTAAAGACAAGAAAGGTTCTGAAAATTTAGTAGTTGATCACTTGTCTAGGTTAGAAAATGTTAAAGGACCAATAGGGGATAGTGATGAAATTAATGAATCTTTTTTGGATGAATCTCTTATGTCAATAACTATGAGCATGTGCCATGGTTTGCAGATTTTGCTAACTTTCTTGTTGTAGGGATTATACCTTATGGTTTAACATGGCAATAAAAGAAGAAATTCTTTAGTGATGTTAAAAACTACCTTTTGGACGAGCCCTATTTATTTAGGATATGTGGGGATGGTGTCATTAGACGGTGTGTGAATGAGGAAGAAGTTGTAAACATTTTAACACATTGTCATTCTTCTTTGTATTCGAGGCATAATGGTGGTGTAAAAATTGCATCTAGGATACTTGAATGTGGTTTTTATTAGCCTACCCTATTTCATGATGCTAGGACTTTTGTAGCTAAATATGATAGGTGTCAAAGGGCTGGTAATATAGGAAAGAGAGATTATATGCCTTTGAACAATATTCTAGAAGTTGAGATTTTTTATGTGTGAGGAATAGACTTTATAGGTCTATTTCCTGTATCTTTTGGGAAAATTTACATATTGGTTGGGGTAGATTATGTTTCTAAGTGGGTTGAAGCTGAGCCTTTGCCAATCAATGATTCAAAGGTGGTGATCAAGTTCTTAAAGAAACTCTTTTCACGATTTGGAGTGCCACGAGCTATCATAAGTGATGGAGGTACACATTTTATTAATCGATCTTTTGCATCATTATTAAATAAATATGGTGTGCATCATAGAGTAGCTACTCCATACCACCCATAAACCAGTGGTCAAGTAGAGATTTCCAATAGAGAGCTTAAGTGGATACTAGAAAAAATAGTTTCTAACTCTAGGAAAGATTACACACATAAACTTGATGATGCATTATGGGCATATAGGACTGCATTTAAAGAACCTATTGGAATGAATCCCTATAGATTAGTGTATGGGAAAGCATGGAATTTTCCTGTTGAGTTAGAATATAGAGCTTATTGGGCTATAAAGACTTTGAATTACAACATTAAAAAGGCTGGTATCAAATAATGTTTCCAATTAAACGAACTTGATGAGTTGCGTCTCCTTTCTTATGAAAATGCACGTATAGATAAAGAAAGGACTAAGAAGTTGTATGATGCTCACATTAAATATAAAAGCTTTAAGATTGGAGATAAGGTTCTCCTTTTCAATTCTAGATTAAAATTATTCCCTAAAAAATTAAGATCTAGGTGGACTGGACCTTTTGAAGTGACATAAGTCTTTAATAATGGATACTTATAACTTAAAAACAGTAAGGGAGACTTATTTAAAGCTAATGGTCAATGATGTAAGATATATTTTGATGGAGCATTACAAGGCAAAGAGGTATCTTTTATCTCTTTGTAGTTGGCTTAGTGGTTAATTGTATGTTTAATTTCTATTTTTATTTTTATTTTTATTTTTATTTTTATTTTTATTTTTATTTTTATTTTTATTTTTATTTTTATTTTTATTTTTATTTTTATTTTTATTTTTATTTTTATTTTTATTTTTATTTTTATTTTTATTTTTATTACCACAGTTTATTTTTTGGTTTTACAGGATATGTTTCTAAGTATATCTTTCATTATTTTCTATTTTAAAAAAAAGTAACTAGTGGATTGTCTTCCTTGTCGTGAGAGCAACATTTGCCGCGAGCGCAACATAGATGAGAGGAAATGTTTACGAGTACTGTCACAAGTGCGTCTGTGTCGCTCTCGCTATTGTTGGCCTCCGAGATTGGGCACCTGGTGTCTGTCGCACCCGTACCATTCCTCATGAGTGCGATACACTAGGGGCTAGAGTCTTTTGTCATAAGAGTGGCAGAATCACGATCACCACTTAAGAAATTTTGGGTGTGTCATGATCGCGACTATGTCGTAAGGTCGCAATAGGACACGAAATTTGAATTTCTGGCTATTTTGGCAGTCTACTTACCTACCCTATATATATTTTAAAACCCTATGAGGATGATTCATCTTCCATTCTTAGCCTTTTTGAGTTTTTTTCTTGGGTTTTTGCTATCTAGATCTCCCGTCTTTTTTTTTTCTCTTTCTCTTCTCCCTTTTCCTTGGTTTTATGGGTGTGTTTCTTTCTTCGTTGCTTGATCTTGTTGATTTCAGTTACTTTTCCAAGTCTAAACAATGGTTAGCATGAAAACGGTTGGTCGAAAGGACAAATAGCCTGTGGACGGTCCAAGCTCTCCGCCCCCTACTACTGAGTATCTCTAAGATAGGTTTGAATGCCCTTTTTTCCCATCTGTACTGAGCAGGAATGTGAGAAATTTAAACTTTTCTCCAAAAACAATTATGTAGGCATACTACATTTAGATTTTGCTTTGCTTACTACTTTGGGATTAACTACCCCATTTGAGAAATATCTCAAGTACATAAAATGGGAAAAATTTGCTCACATGACTTTGCCTGTAAGGAAAGATTGGGCTATAGAGTTTTTTTGTCACCTTGGCTTATGTTGATGACAAAAAGACTAAATTTAAATTTAGGCATTAGGGATGTGAGTTTATTTTTTGTTTTGATGAAATGCACGATTCGTTTGGCTTTCCCTTAAATGGAAAATGGTTTAACTCTAATGTTTTTTTATCACAAAACTATCTGGCATCAAATAACTGGCTTGGATGTTTTTAATAACAAGAATTCACCTAATCGACTCATTAAGGATGATGCTTTATTTTTGTTTCATAAATATATTTGTCATGCCTTATTTGGTAGGTTTGAAAGCACCAAGGTTCTGACTAAAGATTTGTTTATGTTCGATTTAATGCTTTCTAGTAAAACACCTTATTCAATAGATTTCATTTTTGATGGCTTGTACCATACGTTAATTGCTAAGACAAAAACTGTAGGCATGTGTCATATGGTCACCGAAATCATTTTAGGGTGTTTAGGCAATTTGGTTAACTTTACTTTGGATGAAAGCGAGTCAGTTGCTTTAATGGATGTCAAATACTTGCATAATTCTCATGCATTGGATCGAGGTGGCTAGCCTCCACAGTTTCTTTCACATTTTACGCAGGGTGCTGGTCCAAGTCACAACAAAGACAAAGGAAAGGCTCCTGAATCTTTTGCTGCTGCCACATCGACCGATTCAGATGGCTTTAAGGATAAAGATGTCAGTGGCAATATAGATGATTCTGGTGTTGGACAAGATACAGATGTTGGCCATGAAGATGTAGCTGGTATGCAACATATTCTCTCGCATTTAGATGGGATCAAAGCTGCAAACCATAGCATGGCGGCACTCATGGATTTTTTGGAGGCTGTTGTTCACCAAATGCATAAGAATCATAAGAGCTTAAGGTGAAATTTGCTCTCATTCTTCCGCCAGCAGAATGTGTAGTTTACTCCTTTACCTCTAGGTTTCTCTAGTGGACCAACTGAGTAAACATTCCCTTATCTCCTACTTTTTATCTTTATTGTGTGTTTGTGTTTGCATGTGTTATGTGCTTGTCTATGTTATGTGATTGTTTATGTTGATTTTCTCACACAATGAGGACATTGTGTCCTTTAAGTGTGGGGAATGGGTATGCATGTTATGTTGATTTCATGTTTTTGTTTATTGTTATGTGTATATTGTGTTGTGTATTTAATTTTGGAGCTTGTGTATTTGGAAACTATTTGGAACATAATACATGTTTTATCTTGAATTTCTATCATTTTTAGTCTAGTTAGGCAAATTTTTAGGCTGGTCATTTTCATTTTACCTTGATAATTAATGTACATAGTGAAGGTCATGACTTGGCAAAGCACTTTAGTGTAGGTTCTTTTTAATATGATTATCTTTTCACATGTATAAAATGATTATTTTTACCAATTTATTGCTTAGGGTAATTTGACCTATAACTTAAGTGAGCTTTTGAGCCTTGTACTTTGAAATTTTTCTTATATGAGAGCCTTAATATGCCATATCCTCTAGAATTTGTTCTTGGTAAATCTTGAGATTATATTTAGTATGAGATGTGCATGAAAAATGATAAGGGCATTTAGATTGAACCATTTTTGGCTTGCTTTAAAAACTCACCTTTTTTACTTTAGGTAGCCAATTTTAAACCTTTAACCTACTTTTGTTGAGTAACATGTAATTAGCCAATATCCTTTGGTAAACAAGAACTCATTCCTTTGTGTTATCCTTTTTATGAAGAGAAATAAATTGCTATATCATTAAGAGATATATATTGTTAATATAAGCATGATGTATTTAAAATGTGAGTTAAAGAAATTTCCTTCTTCTCTAGGATCAATATTAGAACAAGGCTAGTTTCTAAGAGAAAAAAAAAAAGAAAAACAAGAAGAGAAAAGAAAAGAAAGAAAGAACAAAAGAAACTAGTAGTAGTGGTGTGCCATTGAGAAGGGCATATGAGAAGTAAATTACATCATGCAATGCTTAGATTCTTAAACAAATCTCTTATGATATGGTGATATTGTTTATATTCATAATTTAACCTACTTAAATCAAAAATTATCCTACCTTTAATCTAAGCCAAGTTATAACACTTGCAAGACCCTTTGATTCCATGTATCATTTTATATTAGTAATGGAGATGTCTACTAATTATAAGCTTATGGTAGGCAATGGCATGTTCAAGGAATGAGAGAGACACTAACCTATGAACACATTGAGTGAATTAGTGCTTTAAGAATATAGTGTTTGAGTGAGAACTACCTTAGGCAATATTTGGTGTGAAATAATATTGACATTTGTTAAGGTATTAAAGTTCTTAAGTTCATACATTCTTGTGCTTTGCTACTTCATAATTTTCCAAATGTGCATGGTTGTTTGAGTTTAATGGATAATGGTTTTGTTTGAGAATTTGCATATTTAGGCTGAATTTGTGAAGAGATAAATGTTTATGCATATGGTTTTCAAATTTTTGCCAAATATGTGTGTTGTTTGCTTGTTTGTTAGGTTTTTCTTGGGGACAAGCAAAAGTTTTAGTGTGGGGAATTAATATGAGCTTGAAAAGCTCATAAATATTGTTTTTTTATGTGTAGTTTTATTGAGTATAGTGTTTAATGTTTTGGTATTTTATGTATATTTTGTTACTTTTATGTGTTTGTGGGTGTTTTATTTGTTTTATAGGAGTAAGGGAATGGTTTCGAGCTTAAAGGACATCATTTAGAGAAGAAGGAGAAAATCTAGGGCTACAAAGACCATCATCGTGAAGGCGACAATAGCTAGGGGTCACAACAACATACGAAGGAGTACATAGCCAGCAAATTGTGAGGGAATTGCGAGCCAGGCCTAGGCATGCCGTGTCAGGAGTGCGACAGGGGTCGTGAGCGCGATAAGTGGCAATTGAAGAAGTAGTTAAATTTCAAGAGTTGTGTCCTTTTACCAAGACTTGGAACCTTTGTGAAGAGGCATTTTAAGGGACAACTCTTTTAGAGATGCATAAATATTAATTGAATAGAATTGAGGAAGATGATGATTAGATTTGATTTTATAACTTAAGAATAATAGTTTTACATTTTAACTATTAGCTTTATTTTCATGGTTTGAAGAGAAAACAAGCAAGGAAGAAGATTACATTTGGTGAATTGAAGAAGGGTTGAGAGATTCCCTTCTTTTTTTTCTAACTTTACTTCTTCTTTGTAATCTTTAAATAAATGTTACTTGGCACTTGAATTATATGAATGAATTATCTATTTTCCATTTACATTATTAGCCTTTGAATGTAGAATTATCTATTAGTATAATTTGCATTTTAATTATAAGTTAAAGGAGGATTGAGATGTTTGCTTTAACTTACATCTAATAGGAATTCATTATCAAAGCATAGTTTGAGAGATCGTATGTGGAGATAATTGTTATAGGTTGGTGATTAATCTTAAAATGTGTAATTAAGAATCAACTAGTTCGTTAATGAGAATTAAGGATTAGTATTTTAATTGCATGTTCTAGACATTTTAATTCATGTCGAGAGAATGGATTGGAAATATATTCCAACTTGGCTTACTAATAAGACTCTAAATATTAATTGAAATTATGGTATCAAGTGCATGATCATTAGATTTTCATTACATGCCCTATCTTCTTTGCCTACCATAAACTAGGATTTAATCAATTACACGATAGAGTAGTTTAGAATTAATTTCCATTAATGAACGTTGTAAACAAGATTAAAGTTAAGTAGTAATAGTGAGCAATATCAATCAACATTCCTCGTGGGATCGACATCTAAAGTACTATAACCGGTACACCGTATACTTGTGATATTAAAGCTTATAGAAAAAGCATAACACCTACTGAGATGATCCTTATCTCAACTAGGTCAATGCCTTATAAACTGAATGATGATACCTGGCCCTACTGAGTTGATTAGTGTTTCAACTAGGTTGCCTACCTTATTTCACTTTATATGTATGCATTAAAAGCATTTAAATGGTACAAGAACTTGAGTAATTACTTTTAATACCCCTAATGTTTATAATGAATTAATAAGGACATAATATGAGAACCCTATGTGAGTATACATGTATACATATTTAAACATATGAAGTTAAGATTAAGTTAACTTTAATGCTACTATTGTTCTTACATGAACTATTACATCCATCTTAATACTTTAATGCTCCTCCTATGTCAAGGCAAACTATTTCCATGTTTACATAATTGCAAGCAAGTACTACATTATAAATAGTAAGTACTTAAGTGAATATGATTCCGATGATAGTGTTACTAAATTTATGCTTAGTAATGATAATCAAGTAAGATATTTTAACCTACTTTAAGGATAAATGAATGTTATTTAAATATAAAGGAACGTGAATAGGTGTTATGTGTCTATAAGAATCAAGTATGTATATATATGTATACTGAAACTTGTATTTCATCAGTTTAATGAGTGAAGTGACTTGCAAAGGAAAGTGTTATATGGCTAATTATTTGATAATTGTAACTAGATTTAATAGTACCTATATAAAGTGCATATGTGTTTATTGATTATGATATTATATGAATACAAGAGTGAAATGACATGGAAAAGAATGTAATGCCTACATGTAGTACTTGGTAGTAGACAGATAGGCATACCTATAAAAGTAATTGCAACTGCTAGTGTTCTAGTCCCATTTGGGTCTATAGTTTATCCCCATTTGGTACTATAGTTTTGTCACCATTTGGGTTTGAAAATTTGGTACCTATGGCTATCCATATGATCAATACCTTTGGATGTCCATAGCACCCGATATCAATGTTGTATAGCTTAGGGAATTTATATTGAAATGTGAATTGAAAGTGAAGAATCACATGACATATCACATTGACAAAGTGAAAGGGTAATGAACGTCTATATGTGTATATATATGTATATATTTATGCATCTATGGATTTCTGATATTGAAAGCATTACTTTAAAGTTCATTTAAAGGGCTTGTTTCTATTAATCTTTGGTAAGGTATGTACTAATAGAATTATTTCTATCACATGCTTATTTTTCTTGCATGTTTTGTTTAATATTAATCTCCGTAATTAGTTTCTCTTACGATATTATTCCCTACTAAGCTTTGTAGCTTAACATTGGTGTTTATTCATGTAGATGCTCTATTAGAATTATTCGGGGACATGCTTGTTTGTTGAAGGTCAACATAAAGACTAAAACTAAAGTGTCTCTTATGTAACTTATTCTATTTACATGTTTTGTACAAATATATATTTTATATCAAAATTATGTAATATAATAGTAGTGATATATAACTTTTTCCATCGCTAATTTTGCGACGAATTCGCGACTGTTTTATAATTCTGTCGTGAGAAGAATATTTTCTATTTTTTTGCGATGAAATAGCGATGAAATTAATAAACAGTCGCTAATTATTGGCGAGAAGTGTACACGCCTTGTTTTGCGACGGAATTAGCGACAAATTTTTTCGTCGCTAATTTTTATAATTTTTTATTCAAGAAATTAGTTCCAGAAATTTTAGCGACTAAAATTTTAGTCGCTAAATTTGGCAGAAAAATTTGGCTCCTTTTTTTGCGACGGTTTAGCGATGAAAATATTTCTATCGCTAATTAGTATTTTGTTACGGTAATACGATTAGTGACGGCAGTATTTAGTCGCCAATCCGTCACAAATAAATTAAAAAATAAGTTTTTTAATTTCACTCTCATGGTTTATGTATAATTTCAAGTAATTTTAATATAGACCATATAAAATGAATACTTTCTTTTTTAATAGAAAATTATAAATTATTTTATAAGTTGATAATAATTTTTTATCAATTATACCAAAATCTAATATTATTTATTTAGAAAATTTACATTTTTAATCATAATAATAAACTAATTGTTATGATTATTATATATTTGCATGTTCAAGATTAATAAAAATAAATATTTATAAAATTTATTATTTCATTTAAAATAATAATAAAAAAATTTGTAATTTATTTTTATTTTAAAAAATTTAAATCAAATATGAGATTATTAGGAATTAAATTGATTTGTTTATCAATTATCCCAATTTTGAAAGTGTCCAAAGACTATTGAATATGAAATTCGGGCTTAGTCAGCATGAAATATTTTGAAAGATCATGAGACATAGTTTCAATTACAAATTTGTATTGTTAGCACAAAATTATTAGTTAGAATTATTCATCGCTATTTGTATCAAATTTAAAAAGGTGACATAAAAATTTTGAACTCTTATCCAAATAGGAACCTAAGGCCTAATTGAATATTGGATTTAGTAATGAATAAAGGATCATGATTAAAGAGAGACCAAAATAAAGATCTCCGAACCTAATTTTCTCATTCTGTCAGAAATAGTTCAAAATTATTGTACATAAATATTGCTAATTAATGTGCCTTAAATATAAGCATTTTATTAATTTCATACTTTTATCAAGTTAAAAATGGGTTGCACACCATTAGATAAGATGTTATCTTTCAATACGATCGCAAAAACCACTTGTATTGCCATAGTTAAAATATTTATAAAGTATAAATACTTTTCCTATTAATTTTCTTTTCTATGATTTTAATACTAGGAATCAGAAAGCTTAATTTGAGAACATCTTTATTAGTTTTATTAGAAACTGTTAATATAGTTATTTTATATATCATTTGATAATTTGTAAGAATATCTAATTAAGCTAAAAAATTATATTGTCAGTGGTTTAATATAGTTACTTTATATTAGATAAGAAATTATGCAATCAGTGGGTGATTTATGCCTACGGTACAAAACAAAATATCAGGATAAAATAGGCTTAAAAAAATTGGCGGAAAATACTGTCAGTGTAGTTTCGATTGGACATAAAAATGTTTGGACACTTTTCTTCAACTGTAAAATGTGGAACACTACCAGAGCTAAGGATATAAGCCATGGCAAATCACAAATCACTATTGAGAATATCATTTAATTTTAATAATATTCTATAGAAAATAATTATAAAATAATTTTTATAATAAATATATATATATATGAATTAAATTAATAGTAATATATAGAAATGGGTCAAATTAATAGAAAATAAGTTGTAAATTTCGTTTGGTTGGGCCCTTAGGTTGGGCCCTTAGTTAATTGAATGTGTATATGGCCCATTTACTTCTCCAAAATGCAATTGGGACTATAAATAATAAGAATGCCAAAACCTATTCTTCTAGTGCCATCTACTCTCCTGCTACTTGCCTTCTTCCTTTAGCGCCGTCCAAGACAAGCAGCGTTCTCTTCTTCCTGGTGTGCCTTACGATGGATATGAGGCTCTAGATCTGTTAGAAGAATCTAAAGGTTACATTTCTCTCTAATTTTCTAAAGTTTATTTTCTCTGTTGAGCGCCATTTTCCTACACCAATTTTTTCTTATTTTTTCTTAAATTGTTTGCCTTTCAGGTATCTGTTCTGGCAAACGACATAATAAAGAATTTAGAGTGTGATGCTTTAAGGGTTGTCTTTAACAAGTTCGATTCTATTGTCTCTTTTCTTCCAACCATTTCAACAGTTTTATCCCCTGAGGCAATTAAGAATGCTAGCCCTGTTAGTAGTTTTTTTACTGCTGTTAGTATAAATCATAGGATATCATTGTAATTACTGCTGTTAGTTCATGATATAATGACCCGTGGCTGAGTCGACTGCACTGGAAAAATACCAAACAATGAGTACATGAGTGAGATGCCATGGCTAGTTTCACATGCTGAGGATGCAAATGTTTAAAAGATGCCCTTACGATTGGGGAGGCTGGGACATTATTCTGTTTTTGAGTTCTCCAAGTCGTGGTTTACTATTCTTGGGACTTTAAATTGAGCCTAAATTTTTTAGGCTTTAAAGTGTGCAATTTGATTTTTGTGAGAGAAGAAACTGTGTATAAAATCAATTAAAAAATAGAATTTTACATGCAAAAATGTTTATATTTATCAGCAAACAATTGTTTTTTGAGAGATCAGTTAACAATTTGTTATAAGCAATAGCTAATTATAATTAAATATAATTAGATATATTTAATTAGTATTGACAGAAAATAGATGCACCTAAAAATCTTAACTGATTGTATGTATTAATAGACAAAATATTTTAAGTTGAATTCCTTAAGAGTAACTTTCATAATTATAATTAAATATAATTAGATATATTTAATTAGTATTGACAGAAAATAGATGCACCTGAAAATCTTAACTGATTGTATGTATTAATAGACAAAATATTTTAAGTTGAATTCCTTAAGAGTAACTTTCATAATTATAATTAAATATAATTAGATATATTTAATTAGTATTGACAGAAAATAGATGCACCTGAAAATCTTAACTGATTGTATGTATTAATAGACAAAATATTTTAAGTTGAATTCCTTAAGAGTAACTTTCATAATTATAATTAAATATAATTAGATATATTTAATTAGTATTGACAGAAAATAGATGCACCTGAAAATCTTAACTGATTGTATGTATTAAAAAACTTGAATATTTAAATTCTGGAAGACTAAATCGGAATATGGATATGACATGTCAAAATAAGTATAAATCTTCTTTATAGGGATCTGGAATGTTTCACTGCTCATCAAATTTTTTCTAATTTCATACTTTGAAAGACTGCTAGATTGACCCTTAGGAGCTTAAAACTTAATTCTTTTCACCTTGAACCCTGGGATCTCATCTAAGAACAAAAAACAAAAGTTCAAAATTTAATTAGTATTGACAGAAAATAGATATGCACCTGAAAATTTGAACTTAATGTATGTCTTAAAACTTGAATATTTAAATTATGGAAGACTACAACGAATACGGATAAGACATTTCATTATAGGTATAAATCTTATTCATATCTGCAATGTTTCACTGTTCATCAAATTAATTTTGTCTATTTTCATCCTTTAAAGGACTGTTAGATTGACCTTTAGGTGCTTAAAACTTAATTCTTTTCACCATAAACCGTAGGATCTCAAATACAATATACTTTAATTCAAACAAAAACCAAAGTTTTTCAAGAGTAATGATATGGGCAACAAAGCAACATAGCATGTGCTCACACACGTCTATTAATATGCATGAATTAAAAATAATTTAAGATGCATGAAATAAATCTTATTCATATCTTCTTTGATCATTTGCATACTTTAATTTTCTAAAAAATTTATTGTCAATTTTGTTATTTTTAAGCATTTATTGTTTACATGATATTAATACAGCTACGTAAACAAGAAAAGATGAGAAAACTAAAGAATTCAAGTGAATGTGTCTATATATATATATATATATTTTTTTTTTTTTTGCTAACATCAATTTTAACTCTTCTTTGTAATATAATCCTGGTTAAGCGAATAGGAAGGAAATGTTAATTTATTTAGTTTATAGAGATGCATTTTGCAGAATTTGTGGTGATAGCATCGAGGTAAATATTAAATACTAATGCTGTCTTTTTTTGCACTGCAATAGAAATATACAGAAATTTCAAATACCAAAGTCAATTAATATTGTAGTAATAGAACCTTCAACAGCACTATGTAACCTTGAGGGATAAGCCTTATTTAATCTTTCCACACAAACATTAAGAAAATTATTAAAATATTTTAATATTTTAAAAAGTATTACTCCTTTCATTTTATATTACTATATGTTTATTTACAATATTTTGCTAGAATTAAAAAAAATTAGTTACTCTTACACTTTTTTAATTTATTATTTCTTTTTCTAGAAATATAGACTCCATTGTTTATTCCATTTTTATCCTCATTAACATAGGGTAGGGGTTATATTTGACATAAAGTGTTATTACTAATATACTTAATAGCTGGTTACTGTTGATGATATGCCTATATGGGAGCTTGCTATTATGAATATACTGAATAACTGGTTTTTGTTGATGATATGTCAGTTATTGATGATGATATGCCTATATGGGAGCTTGCTATCACTAATATACTTAATAGTTAGTTATTGTTGATGATATGTCAGTTATTGATGATGATATGCCTATATGGGAGCTTGTTATCACTAATATACTTAATAGCTAGTTATTGTTGATGATATGTTGGTTATTGTTGATGATATATTGGTTATTATCGATGATATTACTATATGGGAGCTTGCTATTATTAATATAATTAATAGCTGATTATTGTTGATGGTATGTTGGTTATTGTTGATTATATGTTAGTTATTGTTGATGATATGCTGGTTATTGCTGTTGATGATATGAATATTGTTGCTTATATGCCTATATGGGAGCTTGCTATTTTTTAGACCGGTGATATTAATTGGTCATATGGTTATGGGACTTTGCTGGCCTTTTTTTGATATTTGTTTGTTTTAAATTGATTATATGCCTATGGATCGAAGCTTGTCAAATATAAGCTAAATCATTATTGTTCAAATCTAGGAGAAGCATAATGGTCGGCCACCTACGCTTCCCAAGGCCTTCGTTCACACACACACTCTAAATCATGATGGGAAAACTTATGTGGCTGAACGAAGTAAGCAATTGCATCTAAGTAATATAAAATTTATTAGTTTTAGCCTTTACAATTATTTAAAGATTCTTGTTTGTAAATTATGTGTTGTAATTTTTTACATTCTAAAGGAAAGGTATGAGCAGCTTCGAGATGAGGGATCACAAAGGGAATTATCTGTATATGAGACCGAGTTATTTTATGAGGCTACACAACGCAATAAAAGAAGAAAATTATATGGATTGGGCTCATATGTCGCTCATGTTGGATCCAATTCAGTTGCATCACGCCGTAGTGAGTACAACACTTTAACCAACGAACTATGAGAAGATCCTCATGGGGAAATTCAATATCCCCTACATTTACTGGAGAGATAGTAACGTAACCTTTTTAATTGTGTTGAGATGTATACACCTTTTAGCATTTCTTGCTCTTGGAAAAGTCCTTTCTTTAAGATAATTCTCCAACAATCATGTTTGTTATGCCCATTTTTTGTTTTCCCTGATCTATATCTCGCAATTTTCATCTTTTTTCCTCTTCTAAGTTTGATCTATCATGGTTGATGGAAGATCAACACGGGCTTTTTATTAGGACTCCCATAAACCTTTTTGGTGATCCTTTCTGAGTCAATCTCTCTATTTCATCTTTGTAGGCCTCACACTCATCCGTGGTGTCTAGAATTCTCTTCACTAAAAAATATTTTTATAGTGGCTTGAACTATAAGAGCATCTTTATGGGAAATTTGATGTCCTATGTATCTTCAAGAGAGATAGTAAAAAAAGGCAACTTCTTGAATTGCATTGAGAAGTATACACCTTTTGGTTTTTCTTTCTCTCGAAAAAGTCCTCTCTATAAGATGACCCTCCAAAACATATGTTTATTATGCCTATTATATGTTTTCCTCGATCTATGTTTTACAGTTTTTGTCTTTTTTCCTCTTTTGAGTTTGATTTGTCATGCTTAATGGGAGATTGACATGAGCTTTTTATTAAGGCTCCCATAAACCTTTTAAGAGATCCCTTTTGAATCAATCTCTCTATTTTATCATTAAGGGCCTTACACTCGTCTGTGATGTGGCTTACATTTTTGTGAAAGTCACAAAATTTTGATTTGTTTCATCTTGCTAATATTCTATTAGGCAATTTCTTTGGCCAATTTACCTTATTGTGCTTCTCTTATATCCACAATAGTATGTTAAGGGAAAGGAATGTTTACATGGCTATCAATCCTTTCATAATCTAACATTTTTTTTGTTTCCTCCATTCCTAGGTCTGCCAGCTCTTTCTAGGTTTCTTAGGCCATTGCTTCTCAAGTGATCTTCTTCATGCTCGATGAGCAAGCCAAATGATCTGGCTTTACTATAAGCACAACATTGTATTAAATGAAGTGATTTGCCATATTTATTAAATCAGCAAAATCAACAAAATGAAGTGATTTGCCATTATTTCAAGGTCTTACAACCATGTGCCTCACACATGATAACTTAAACCGAAACAACATTCTTGGATAGTTCTATCAATTGATATGCACAGGAATACAATAGATAAAACAAATGCCTCATTGATTAACTAAAGTGTTTTATTACAACGTATTCGGGCTAAGACTTACACTAACAATCTCCCACTAGCACTAGTCCCAATTGGGCATAGCCCTAAGACCGAATGCTCTTAAATGAGCTTCGTACAGATTTGGATGAAAATATTTTGTCAAAGGATCTACTACATTGTCTTCACTTGCTATCTTGTTAACATTGACGTCCCTACGATCAATGATTTCTCTAATCAGGTGGTACCTCCTAAGTATGTGTTTGGATTTCTGGTGTGACCGGGGCTCCTTAGCATGTGCGATGGCCCCGTTGTTGTCACAGAAAATTTCTAATGGATCTAGGATTCTTGGGACCAAAACTAATCTAGAAATGAAATTTTTAATCCAAACAGCCTATTTTACAGCCTCACTCGCTGCAATATACTTAGATTTTATAGTTGAGTCAACAATGGTCTCTTGCTTTGAGCTTTTCCAGCTGACAGCACCACCATTCAAAACAAAAACAAACCCAAATTGCAATCTAGAATCCTGAGTGCTAGTCTGAAAAGCAACATCAGCATAACCTTGTATGACGAGCTCTTCTTGACCACCATACAAAAAGAAGTGATCCTTAGTCCTTCGCAGGTACTTCAGAATCCATTTTACAGCAGACCAGTGCTTCTCACCAGGGTCTTACTGAAACCTACTGGTTATACTCAGTGCATGAGCAACATTCAACCTAGTACACAACATAGCATACATGATAGATCTAATAGCAGATGCATATGGGATTCTACTCGTGTTGTCCCTTTCCTCTTTGGTTTTAGGGCACTGTTCTTTAGTCAAAGGAACTCCCAAAGCCAAAGGTATGTACCTTTTCTTTGAGCCTCCCATACTAAAATGCTTTAGTACTTTGTCTATGTACTTTTCTTGACTTAGTCCCAAAAGCCAATTCGATCTATCTCTATAGATTCAAATACCAAGTATTGTCTCAGCTTCACCTAAGTCTTTCATTGAGAAACATTTTCCCAACCATTGCTTAACCTTTTGCAATGTTGGAATGTCATTCCCAATGTGACGGATGTCGTCCACATATAGGACCAAAAATATTACTATGCTCCCACTAACCTTCTTGTACACACAAGGCTCATCTTCATTCTTGATGAAGTCAAATTCTTTGACTGCCTCATCAAAACGAAGATTCCAACTTCGAGATGCTTGCTTTAATCCATAAATGGATTTTTGAAGCTTGCAAACCTTCTTAGGATGCTTGGGATTGACAAAACCCTCAGCCTGTGTCATATACACATCCTCAAGTAAATTTCCATTGAGGAAAGCAGTTTTGACATCCATTTGCCATATCTCATAATCATGATATGCAACTATGGCAAGCAAGATCCTAATGGACTTAAGCATGACTACAGGCAAAAAGGTCTCGTCATAGTCTACACCATGAGTTTGATGAAAACCTTTTGCTACTAGTCTACCTTTGTAGGTCTTATTAGCTTTGAGTTTGAATAGCCACTTGCATTCAATTACCTTCGCACCTTCCGGTGGATCAACCAAGGTCTAAACCTGGTTATCGTACATTGATTACATCTCGAATTTCATGGTTTCAAGCCAATTTTCAGAGTCTGGGCTTTCAATAGCTTCTTGATAGGTAATAGGATCCTCACGATCTACTAACTCAATAGTGTCACTCTCAGTGATTAGAAATCCATATCTCTCAATCTCCTGACATACCCTACCAGACCTTCTAGGTTCTTGTGTAATGGGTTCTTGTTCTACAACTGGTTGTGAACTTGATCCCATTTCCAACTCATCCTCTATAGGAGTTTGTGGCACTTGAATTTCTCCAAGTTTTACTTTACTCCCACTGTCTTTCTTGAGAAGGAACTCCTTTTCCAAGAAAATAGCCTTACGAGCAACAAATACTTTGCTCTTAACTTGTGAGTAAAAGTAGTATCCCTTTGTTTCTTTGGGATAACCCACAAACAAGTAGATAGTGGATTTGGACTCTAGTTTGTCAGATGTTAATTTCTTAACAAATGCTTCACAGCCCCAAATCTTGAGAAAAGACATATTGGGTTCTTTCCCAGTCCATACCTCGTATGGTGTCTTCTTAACTACTTTAGTTGGAGTACGATTTAATAGAAACGCGGTAATTTCTAATACATAACCCCAAAAAGAGATAGGAAGATTTGCTGGAATCATCATAGATCGAACCATGTCCAACAGAGTTCGATTTCTCCTTTCGGACACACCATTCCATTGTGGCATTTCGAGAGGAGTGAGCTGTGAAATAATACCACACTCTTTTAGATGACTGTCAAATTCTTGGCTTAAGTATTCGCCACCTCGATCTGATTGAATGGCTTTTATACTTTTTCCAAGTTGTTTTTCTACTTCGTTCTTAAACTCTTTGAATTTCTCAAAAGTTTCAGATTTGTACTTCATTAGATAGACATAGCCATATCTACTGAAGTCATTTGTGAACATCACGAAGTAGCTAGAACCACCTCTAGCTTGTGTACTTAATGGTCCACATACATCTGTATGTATTAGTTCCAATAAGCCATTAGTCCTTTCACCTTTCTTGTTAAAAGGACTCTTTGTCATTTTTCCATACAAACATGGCTCGCATGTATCATAAGACTCCAAGTCGAATGACCCAAACACTATAGTTTTATGGAGTCTTGAAATGCATTTTTCGTTTGCATGTCCTAAACGACAATGCCAGAAGTAAGTAGGGTTCAAGTCGTTTGATTTAACCCTTTTTGCATTAATGTTGTATATGGACTCTTTGTTTTGTAAATCAAGGATATAAAGGCCATTTTGCAACATGGCATTGCCATAAGAAATGCCTTGGCAACGAATATGAGCATTGCCATTTTTAATAATAAAATCAAATTCATCCAACTCCAAACATGAAACTGAAATAATGTTTCTGCTCATAGCAGGCACATATTAACAATTTTTCAAAACTAAACAAAGTCTAAAAGGTAAAGTGAGTTGATAGTCGCCTATCTCCATGGCAGCAACTCGTGCTCCATTCCCCACACAGAGGTCCACTTCATTCTTCCCAAGTAACCGCCTATTTCTTAGCCCCTGCACATTTGAACAAATGTGAGAACCACAACCGGTATCCAATACCCAAGTGGTAGAAATAGAAAGGTTAATCTCAACAACAAAAATACCAGAATTGGACCCCTTGGCTCCATTCTTTTTTTGTTCTTCCTTGAAGAGAGCGCAATTCTTCCTCCAATGCCCTATCTTGTTGCAATGGAAGCAAGTGCTCTCACTCTCTTTGAGCTTCTGTGCCTTGGGCTTGGATTGGGCCTGAGGTGTACTCCCACTTGACTTGAACCGAGCCAATTCATTCTTGGGTTTTGCCTTTCCCTTTCCCTTTCCTTTAGCGGGTCCCTTTTTAATGCCCCCTTAAACCATCAATACGGGATTGGTCTTTTGAATGTTCTCTTCAGCTTTCTTAAGCATCCCATGGAGCTCAGTGACTGACTTGTTCATTGCATGCATGTTATAATTCATCACAAATGGATCATAATCATCAGTCAATGATCCTAAGATCAAGTCAGTGGCCAATTTCTTTGGCATTTGTACCTCAAGCTTCTCAAGAGTATCAAGATACCCTTTCATCTTGAGTACATGGGTACTAACAGGAGTAACCACAACCATCTTACAAGAAATCAAGGCCTTTGTTGTCACGAACCTCTCGTGACGAGCTTGCTCTTGGAACATCTCCTTGAGGTGCACCATGATCGCATAAGCCTCTTGGTCCATAAATTGCTTTTACAAGTCAGGCACCATAGTGGCTAGCATCAGACAGGTCACATCATTGGAGTCGCTCTTCTTGGTCTCAAAAGTTTCCTTTTGAACCGCAGAGGCGTTCCTAGCAGGTTCTTCAGGCAAGGGTGTATCCAAAACATATGACTTTTTCTCTTGCTTAAGCACTATTCTTAAGTTTCGAGACTGGTCTATGAAATTGGTGCCAATCAATTTGTCCTTTTCAAGGACCGATTGCAATGAGCAATTGTTGTTTGAAGATGCCATTTTCAATCTACAATAAAATTTAGCAAGATTAAATGAGGTCTTATTTATAATCCCACAAACTGAATTAATATCCCTTTAAATAATTCGCGTTAGTCATTTAATGTGGGCCAAGATCCACTTTTCACAATAACTTATTAGTCAAGTTGAGCTTGTACACCTAATGAGTTAAGTAACTTAGGTAGAAAACTCCAATCATGTCTCGTACATGACTCTTGGATCAAATGGGCTAACATCTTAAGATGTTATAGCACAAACCCATTTATTAGTTGCCTAGGTCCGGGCATCCCTTTCCATGTTAAGTCCAACCTACATTCACAACCCATGCCTCACAAAGATAATCGGGTGCATCTAGGACTCCTAGTCTACTTGACCGATGATCGATGCCTTGACATGTTTCGAATTAGGAAGGCAACTTTGTGATTTACTATTTTTAAGGATTCATTTTATTACGACTTACATGACATACGCTTTGTCATCCATACATAGCATGCATATATATATAATTGCATAAAGTAAAGCATGACAAACATGGGCCCAAAAACCTATAACTAAGATTCTATACTATTACATAAGAATCTTCAAGTTTGGCTTCTCCACTCCGGTGGGCTTCGTCTTGATTTACAAAGTCTTCAAGTATATTCTATTCTAAGAAATAAATGAAAATTTTACAATAAAATATAATGGCTCGTAAGCCATATTTAATTAAAAAACCCAGGGCCCATGAATGCACCATGCATATCCATTCATCACACCAAACAAGCAAATAAATATACATAACATTCATGGATAAAACAAAGTCCAATTTTATTTAATTTAGCCAAGCCCATTAATGGAAATCGTGTACTTAAACCTTTAAGAGAAGATCCCATGATGGACCTGGGCCAAAGCCCAATGGACTAAATCCTCTTATTGAATAAATTCTCTTAAAAGCCCAAAACACTAACTAGTTAGATATGTGCCATAAATCAACTCTAGTATAATTTCCAATTTTGCCATTTTTAATTTTATGTCATACAGTCCATAAACATTAAAAATACATGTAATATGTACCAACATGAATTAAAAATAAAATCATGAAGAACACATATATAATACACGGCATGCATACAAAAACAAACAAACAACAAAAACTAGTTGTTTAATGCTTATGTGATGCCCCAAAATGCACAAATACTTAAATCAATTTTATGAGTCATTTAATAATTTAAATAAGTTCATAAATATTGATTTAATATTCTGTACCAATCTGATCTAAATTTATTTTTACCTTTTTAATCAAAACAAAACAAACAATGTTGATTAAACATGTAACAAACACAAACTAGTCATAGTTTTAAGTGATTTTAAAATTAATCAATTAAATTGTCATGGACCAGAATTAAAACCAAATTTAAAATATATCTAGACCTGATATTTAATCTTTAAAAATCACTTACAAACATGCCAAAATCGTTTTTACATTTAATATTGAAAACTAGTTGTTAAACTAACAATTATCATGCCAACTAGCACCTAGTTTTAATATTAACATGTACCATCATGTATTATTAATTAAATCCGACCATTAACAGCTCCTAGAACATCTTATGAAAGTATATTAACATGTCATATTAATTATAATACCTATCTAATCAATTAAAATCATTTTTACACCAAAACAATGCAAAAAACTCAAAACAGAAAATTTCAGCATTGCATGTTTTCAAAATAACGATTTTTAATTTATTTTTTCATGCATCTAAAGCACTAAAATAAGTATTTTTAGGCTCTGATACCACTGATGGAATATTTCATGGTATGCACATAAAGATCACGCAGCGGAAAACAATAAAATTTGATCATACATGCCATACAATTCCATGACAAGAATCGAAACATGCAATTTTAGGGTTTTAAAACTTACAACTTTAGATGCCTTTAAAACTTGATTTTGATGATGACTAGCAACCAAGGAGGATATCTTAGCCTTAGACCTTCACCACCAATGCCAAGGAACAGCCTTTTATGCCACTCCTCTCTATGTTCACACACACAATTGCATGGACGGCTTAAAATCGAGATTGCTAGCTCTCAAAATAAGTATTGTGTAATGGCTATGGTTTGAAGCTACAAAATTTGATTTTTTACTTCTCTTATGTTGCTATTACTACCCAAGAACACAAGAGAATGAGGAACAATCCTTTCTCCTTGTGAAAATTGGCCAAAATAATTAAGTGAGAGAGAGAGAAGTTCACGCCAAACCTAGAAAAACTAAGGTTTCACACTACACACTTGTAACACTAGGGTTTTATTTATTTTCTAATATATATCATTATCTTTTGGCATGTGTTTGATCTGAATTTTACCATCTCAAGATAATTAATTCAACTTCAATCACTTCTTAAAAATAAGTAATATATATTGATTTAAACTCCTTTGAATTTAAAATTCAAATTTGAAATAAAACACAAGACATTTAATTAAATAAAATCACTTAACATAATTAATGTGCATGTGCCAAAATTCCTTCATTTTTATCTTGGAATTTTGGCCACTTCATTATTTATTTAAATGATTTAATTTAATTTAAATTCTTTTAGGCTTTAATACTCAATTAACTTAATTAATACAAGATAATTAATTAATTGAAATTAAACCTTGTGGGCTGAATTTTTTCCCTCTCATGGACCAAGGTCCAATAGCAATTTTAAAACCCATTACACATATTAATTTGACTTTAATTAAAAGCCTAAATTAATGCCCAATACTTTATTTAAATATTTTAAGCCCAATGCTTTGTGTGCGATCATATAGGTCCATTTAATGTTGGCAATGAATTAATTCAAAGGCTATATATATTCTCTAGCAAGATATTATAGCATTCCAAATTAAATGAAAATGCATATGGCATTTAGTGACCTAATGCAATTTTGCATAATCCCTTACCCATAAATATCAGAATTAATATAAGGCATGGAACTAGTCATCCTTATATATATTAATTCCTTTCTTGATATTCCAGTGACAGTGAACTCTCAAATAAATAATGATTACTCATTATTTCATCTCGGTATGGCCATACACTTCTCAGTTCACTGATCAAGTGGTCGATGATATTTTCTCTCTTATTGAGAGGGGTAATCCCTTCACTTCTCTCATGCTCTCTAACATGAATCAATGCATACCCAATTATACCTGTACTTGTCACTCTATTACGAGCACGTTAGGTGTATGTCAAAGTACATCGTAATTCATAAAGAGTTTCATAGAGATTTTAGGTCTAAGAACTCCGATACAAAACTTACATATGAGGAACACTTATGACTTGTACCATGTAGTGTTCTCATGAGTGGATCGTATCCAGATACCATGTTCTTTAACATGTATCTATGATCTCTGATTGACACTCTTATCCTAATGATCTGTAAGACAAAATTCATAATATCAGAGAGAGCATATTAGTCTTAATTCATTGTTATTTCCATAACAATGACTGACTAGGGATATTTAGAATGAAGTCTCTATTGTTTCAAGGTCTTACAACCATATGTCTCACACATGATAACTTAAATCGAAACAACATTCTTGGATAGTTCTATCAATTGATATGCACAGGAATACAATAGATAAAACAAATGCCTCATTTATTAACTAAAATGTTTTATTACAATGTATTGGGACTAGGGCTTACACAAATATTAAGGCCATGACTCATACCCGTGACTCATTTCCTAGAATCTATTTTTACTAGTTTAGGTAGTGAAATAGGGGAAATATGAGATTTTATTTTACCCACATCCAAAACATTCATTGCTAATAATAATATTTTTTGGGATATTTAATGTGAAAAAAATTACATATTTAACGGCCTCTTTTTCTCTCTCTTTTCTCTCTCTCTCTCTCCTGAAAATAAATAATACTTTTTGTGACTTGAAACCAATAATAGAAAAAGAAGGAGGAGGAGTAAAAGTTTTGGATCCTTGATATTTAACTAAACTAACACTGAAGGTAATATTCATGGGCTTCAAAACCTATAAATCCAAAGTCATAGGTGAGTTACTCCCTTAACTCATAGGATAAGGCCGTGACTCACACTCGTGACTCATTTCCTAGAAACTACTTTTACTAGTTTAGGTAGTGAAATAGGGGAAAAATATGAGATTTTATTTTACCCTCAACCAAAATATTCATCGTTAATAATAATGATTTTTTAAGATATTTAATGTGAAAAAAATTACAGATTTAATGGCCTTTTTTCTCTCTCTTTTCTCTCTCTCTCTTTAAAATAAACATTACTCTCTGTGACTTGAAACCAATAATAGAAAAAGAAGGAGGAGAAAAAAGCACTAGATCCTTGATCTTTGAGTAAACTAACACTGAAGGTAATATTCATGAGCTCAAAAGCCTATAAATCCAAAGTCAAAGTTGAGTTACTCCCTTGACTCACGGGTTAAGGCCATGACTTACACCCATGACTCATTTCCTAGAAACTAGTTTTACTAGTTTAAGTAGTGAAATAAGGGGAAAATATGAGATTTTATTTTACCCTCATCAAAAACATTCATTGCTAATAATAATGATTTTTTCGGATATTTAATGTGAAAAAATTATAGATTTTACGGCCTCTTTTTCTCTCTCTCTCTCTTTAAAATAAACAATACTTTTTGTGACTCGAAACCAAGAATAGAAAAAGAAGGAGGAGGAGTAAAAAAGCACTGGATCCTTTATCTTTGAGTAAACTAGCACTGAAGGTAATATTCATGAGCTCCAAAACCTATAAATCCAAAGTCAAAGGTGAGTTACTCCCTTAACTCACGGGTTAAGGCCATGACTCACGTCCGTGACTCATTTCCTAGAAACTATTTTTACTAGTTTAGGTAGTGAAATGGGGGAAAATATGAGATTTTATTTTACCCTCATCCAAAACATTCATTGCTAATAATAATGATTTTTTGGGATATTTAATGTGAAAAAATTATAGATTTAACGGCCTCTTTTTCTCTTTCTTTTCTCTCTCTCTCTCTCTTTCTCTCTTTAAAATAAATAATACTCTCTATGAATTGAAACCAAGAATAGAAAAAGAAGGAGGAGGAGCAAAAAGCATTTGATCCTTGATCTTTGAGTGAACTAACACTGAAGGTAACATCCATGAACTTGAATACCTATAAATCCAATGTTTAATTTTTGTTTTATAGTTTAAATATTTATATTCCTTTTTTATTATTTGATTTTGTTTTATCTTTGATTTAAGCTTATAAATTTGTTATTTCTTGCTATTTGTGTTTATTTTGGTCATTAATCCATAAAAGTCCATTAAAATAGTGCTAAATTTGAGTAAATAAGTAAACTAGAAAAAAATTTTCATCATCTTCAACCTCTATCTTCTTCAATGTTCGCTTTTAATTTCCATTTTTTAATTATTTTTCTTCATGTAAAACAAGTTTTAATCACTTTTTAATGAGTTTCAATGAGTTTTGTAGCATCATCTTCCACCAAAATGGCTGGGATTGCATTTTCATTGTTTTGGTAGTGTTTTGTCATCGTTTTAGTAGCTAATGGGTGATTTAGAGTTTACTCACAACTATAAGTCAACCAACGAGTCATGACCTATGCCAAACTCGCCTTATTCATTTGTTTTCTTTTTCTTTTGCTCCATGATTAACTCCCTTGGCTTGTTCTTTACATGTAACTCATTCCCTTGGCTTATTTTCCCTTTTTCCCTTTATTTCATGTTTATGTTTTTGTTTATATCATATTCATGTATTTTATTTTTCTAATTTCATATTATTATTGGCCATATTTCATTGATATTATTTATATTTAAATATGTATTACATGCCATGTTAATTATTTGTCCTCAATAATTTATGATATCATGCATGTATTTATATTTGTGCATTTATTCATTTTTTTTATTTAAATGTTTATATATATTTGTTAATTCACAATTTATTTAAAAGTTTTAGCATGTGTATGCCTATAAATGCTGCATGACTCCTGAATGCATCATGTGTTCTATCTACTTTGTCTATTTTATTCTTTAAGATTAATTGCTTATTTAAGTTGTTTAGTTTAATTAATTATTGAGAATTTATTATATGATTTAATTTATTATTAACCAATGTTGTTTCCTATCATAACCGTTATTTTGAGGGACATTGTCTTATTCTCCAACCCAATTTGCCATGCCAATAAGCGGTGTGCATAAAAAGGATAAAAAAATAATAATGTGAGTTAATAATAAATTAAATCAAATAATAAATAATTAGTTAATTCAAACAATTAGGTAAATAATTAATATTAAGCATGTTGTATAAATTATATGATAAATAACAATATTAATAATAATAAGATCAATAATAAATAAATAAATAAATAAATAAGCAAAAATTAATATGGATAACAAATGAATTCAATGTTAAATAAATACACGAATAAATACAAAAATATAATCAAATTAATAAAATAAATAATGAATAATATTAGAAATCATGAAAATAAAAGAAATGACTGAAAAATGGATCAAAAGAGTAAGTCACATGCAAAAAGGTGGCAAAAAAAAAGTTAATCACGAGAAAACAAACAAGCAAAAAGGAAGAGGGTCAGACACTCCCCTGGGGTGTGACTCACGAATGACTCACTCTCTGGGGGTGTCCAGGAATGTGACTCACGAATGAGTCATTGTCCAGAAATATGACTCAAAATTTAAGGTCCAAGAATATGACTCACAAGTCAAGGGCATTACTCAACCCAGAACATGAATAGAAGCTAGAAAACACCATTAATGGCCAAGAAAAAGCTCTCAAACTCATTTTTAAGCTATTTTTATGCATAAAAACACCCTCAAACTCAATTTTAAGCATAAATAACAAGATTTATACACTAAAAACACAAATTAAAGTAAGAAATCAAGAAATCAAATAATTACCAAAAATTAAATAAAATAAAGGAAAATTGATTATTTATTATAAATTAGATCTAACACTGGATTTGATAGATTTTAGGGCTCAAAAATATTACCTTTAATTGTAAGTTCCTTCAAAGCTCATAAATGAGTGCCTTTGGCCTTTGTTCCCTTTTTTTACTCTTCCTTTATAACTTAAAAACAAAAAAGAAGAAGAAGAAGAAGAAGAAGAAGAAGAAGAAGAAGAAAAAGAAGAAGAAGAAGAAAAGAGAGAGAGAGAGAAAGAGAGAGAGCTACGGGCCCCAAAATCCATTTCATGTCCCTATCTTGCGATTAAAATCACCTAAAATGATTAATTTGGATAAGGATTGAAATTTAAATTTTTTTCCCCTAAAGTGAGGTCATCTGCACATCCCATGCTTGGGGGCAATTACAAAAGAATGGACATCCTACTTAAAGAAAAATCTTCATGAGTAAGAATCATGCAAATCTATAAAAGGTAAGTACCTTCTTCAAATATAACAAGCACGCCAACATCAAGACCTTTTCATAGGTACCAAAGTCCTTTTCAAAGGCAATAAGTCCTTTCTATAGGTAAAACATCCTCTTGAGAGGCATTTATCCCATCAATAAGGAGTCGACATACCCGAACACGGACATTGGTTATTTATTTTTTCCATCATCAAAGATCCAACTAGCCTCGATATCAACTAGTGCTTCTTAATTTGATAAGTGGCCTTCATACCAACAAGCTGACGGGGATCATTTGTGACTTAACATGTCGATAAATGGAATTCATCACATGTCAAGTTTTTCATTATTAAAGATCTAACTAGCCATGGTATCAGCTTGTGTTTCCTTCTTTGATAAGGACCTTTATACCGATAAATGTATGAGGGTCATCCATGATTCTTCATTCCAATAGATGGCATTGATTATGAGGTTGATTCTAAGTTGTCATGCTAACAAGCTAGCGATAATCAAAATCTCGAGTGATCCTTCATGTCAATAAGTTGGCATTGATCGCTAACGTCAATAGTTTGACTTAAGAAGGTTTGACATGCCAATAAGCTTACATCGATCTTCTTTAAACATGGCTTGACATGCCGACAAGCTGGCGTTGATCACATAATTTACTTTTATCTAACATGCCAATAAGCTGGCATGGATAAAGCACCTAACATAACTTGATATGCCGATAAGCTAGGGTCAACCATTTAACTTAGCATGGTTTGAAATGTCGACATGTTAATGCTAACCATTCTTTCACCAAGGCAACCCAAGAGGCACACAAATTCAACCACTACATACTTTTTAATGAAAGTTACAGCTTCAAGTACATATCTCTATTCTTCTAGTCTGAACTTTGGCTAACCTAGGCACTAGTACACTAGCTTCCCTAAACTTGGGGACAACTATAAACACTGGAACCTATGGCAACTCTAATCAAGGTTACTTGATAAGGATGATACATCTCATAATATAGCTAAGAAACAAAAATTATAAAGCTTTCTTTTGAATTTTTATGCTCTTAAAATGATTTTTCTCGAGCTCTGCCCTTTTATCTCTTTAATCAAGAAAATAAGTCAAAGAGTCTTAAACGGTCCCGAGTATTTCGACATTATCTAAGCTTGTATACATTTAAATAGGGTATATTTAAAGCCATAAGAGTCTTTAGACTTATACCTATAACATTCATGGAGAAACCTAAGCCTAGTACAGTCCTTAAGACCTTCAAAATTAGGTTTAAACCTCAACAATCTAAATTTACCCTTTCACCCAAACCAATATATGTTAATTTAGGTGTAACTTTTTCCCTAAAGATCCTTTTTGAGTGAATCCAATTTTGGTAAAAAAAAAACTTAGTTTGAAAAACTTTTAAGAAAAATTATTGGCCTAATTTTACACCCATCATTCCTAAAAAAAATATTCAAAGTTAGAGAACTAATTTTTTTCTCCGAAAATTGCTTAGGAGCATCTGTCAATCTTTTGGCTATAAATCCCAATATACAAGTTAAAATTGGGTAATTTTTTATTCTTTAGAAATCTAAGACATAGGGCTACAAATGTTAAGATGTACCTTGTCTAAAAAATGACATTTTCAAGCATAAAAATTGAGAAATATTTCAGGTTAGGATAGTAGTTTACTAAGAAAGGCTGAGAAAAGGGTGGAATAGGTGAGTTATAGGCAAGTACCACCCATGACTCACAAATTCACACCTTTAGCATCGAGTCACACCTTGATTAACTCATTTCTTGATTAGGGTGCAACTCGAATGAGTGCCACCTATGACTTAAGAAATCTTTTGTTGCCAAAATGAATTTTGAAACCCCATTGCCACCCATGATACACTGAGTTGTAGACAATAGGGGTGTTATTTTTTATATAGAGCCTGTTTTGTCCAAAACAATGATGGGGAACTTAAGGGAAAAATCTCTGATTTTTATGTAATTTTATCTGAGCAAGCAATGCTTACTTATCCAGTTGATTTATAAGATAAATAGAGGAACCTCATACAAATGAGGGGGGCTCTCTCATTTTCCTCTATAAAAACATAGTAACCAACTTTTCTCTGTATTTTTTCCAAAGAAAATAAACAACAAAAAATGAGCAAAACACTGGATTTTTTTATGTTTTGAGACAATGAACTTAAGGTATTATACAGAGCTTGATCCACATAAAATTAGTGCTTGGCTATAAATAAAATAAATTAATTAATTGCTTATTATTTTTTCTTTTTTATGCTTTGTTTGTGTTCAAACTTCTCTAACTTAACCTTTCTTTGCTTTTAAGTTTATAAGTTATGTGTTATGTGCATAAATATTCATCATTTTATTGTTTGGTCATTCTTGTTAGAGTGTAAATTGAATTGAAATGAAAATAAAACAATTGGCCAATCCACTGTTCATCTTCTTCTTCAAATAACCATGAAATTCAATTTTTGTTCATTTGATGGTTTGTGCTAGTGACCTTTAATATTTGATCACTTTTTGTGATATTTTGATCATGTAAATAGATTTAGAAGAGATTTAGGTGAGTTTGTGAAATTAAATCCAAGTTTTTAGAGCTTTCTCTCTCTAACTTTTTTCTACTGTAAATATTTCTTTTAAGCTTCAAATATGCATTTTAATGAATTTTTGGCTTTTGTATGTTAAATTAATGAAATCTATGTTCAAATAAGTTTAATAATGTTCTTTTAAGTATTTAAATTGATTTGGTTGAATTTGAGGTTAGATTTCATTTCTGCATTTTATCCATCTTCACTGTGTCAGCCAACGACAAGTTGTGGTCGTAACTGGGCTGAGTGCCAGCTAGCACTTGGACTAGTCATGATTGGAGACTCTACCACCAGCTACTTCTTTTTCTTTTTCTTTCTTATTTTTCCCTTAGACTTCCACTCGCATCCACTAGCCTTGTCACTTGCAGGTGGCACTTCTGCTTCCTTGTGTTTTCCATGTATTTCATGCACATTGACCAACTTTGGCAATTCTTGTCACTTAAAAGCAACATGGGCTTTATTTTGTTTTCCATGCATGAATTGCATACATTTTGGCCTTTTCACCATTCATGTCTTTCTTTTTTTCTTCTTTTTGTTATTTTATTATTTTTTATTATTCTTTATTTTTATAAATAAATGTATGGTTATATATATATATATATATATATATATATAATTGGTGTGTTTACACAATTGCATTTATTTAATTTAATTTTTTAATTTTTAATATTTAATTTTATAATAAATAAATATATCAGTCGTATATATGTACACACATGTGTGTGTGTGTGTCTTTGTGTGTGTGTGTGTGTGTATATATATATATATATATATGCATATATTTATTCACACTATTTTTCCTTTTATTTATTTATTTATTTATTTCATAATTATTTATATTTATTTTATAATTATTTATATTTATGTTTATATTATATTATATATTTATTTATGTGTGTGTATTATTTATTATTTATATTTTCGTATTTACTTATATTTTTGTAAGTGTATTCTATATTTTGCATTTTTCTGCATATAACATTTCCTTGTTTTCCCAATCACTGCACACTCTTAAGATGGGAGGAAGGCATTTAAAGCCCATGACGAATGAGTTATAGTTATTATATTTATATCTTTAAATTTTAATATTTTATTCATTCTAGCAATTAGCCTCTAATAATAATTGAATTTTTGGATGCTAACTTTAAAACTCACCAAAAGATTTTATACAAATTTGAGTGGGATTTTTTTATAATAAAAAAGGGCCAATGTCCCATTTTTCCATCCAAAAATAACATGCAAAAGTAAGGATTTTTCTTTATAGATACAAAAGATTTTTCTTTCTAAAGTTAATCAACACAATTCTTTCAAAGCTGCGAGGTGCCAAATATCTCTAATTTTATTCGAAAAATACACCAAATATCTTATTTTTATAAATATGCATGCGAGTACCAACGTCCCCATCAAAATAAGCATTGTAAATAAACTAGCCATTTTATGTATGACTCTTTATTTTTTAACTTTAAAATACATAATTATACTATGTTTATTATTTTTCTCTATTAACTTGCATTTACTGCTTTCAAATGTGAATATGTGTGCCTATTAATTCCTTTACCATGATAATGCATAAGAAAAAAGATAAAATAATTAAACTTTAAAACTTAATTATAACAAAACTTAACCAAGTTATTAAAAAAAAGGGATCTGAAACGATCTCTAGTTTTGGTCTCATAAGGTTAGAACTCATTTTTTAATATTTTATTAGGTGACGACTCTATAATAGCTACCTTGTGGTACCCAACTGATGCCCTCATAGATTGATCACCAATAATGGAAATAAGGATACCTTGAGATGCTATCTCATACCTTTTTGAGGCCTGTGGCTTGGTAAATTGGGTAGAATCCTTATCCATTATGAAATAACCAGCTTTCATAAGTTAATGAACATCCATCCAACCTTGAGCTCTAAAAGTAGTCCCTTAAAAACCCATTAAATGGTGAAAAGAGGTTCGACGTGCATCATAACTCCAATAGATAAAAGAGTAAATACTACGCTTGTCATTAGGGATGATCATGGGGCGGGGTTCTCATCCCGGGTGGGGAACTGCCCTAAATAGGGCAAAAAATCCCTAAAAATTTCCCTCGTGGGGGTAGGGACAGGGAAAAATATTTTTCGACTTAGAATTTGGGGCGAGGATAGGGATTGTGGTCCCCGCCCCTAAAATTTCATAATTAAATTTAATTATATTTATATAATTTAGTTTTAAATTATATTTAATTTTAGTTTTATCAATTGTTAAAATTTATATTAATTTGATTTGTAATTGAATTATATTTTTTAATTATTAAATGTTATATTTCAGGTACAATTAATTGTTAAATATTATATTTTAGTTATAATTATATTTTTAAAAAAGTAAAATATTTTTATGCGGGGATCCTTATGGGGACGAGGAAAAAGGGAATTCCCCCCCCCCCCTCGAAATATTTTAGGGGATGGCCCTTTCTCCACATGGTGCAGTAGGTAGGGATCCATTCCTTGCCCTCACCCCCACCTTCGCCCTACCTCATGATCATCCCTACTTGTCATGTCCCTTTTGATTCTTCACAGCTAACTCCCTTTCCAATCTTCTAACTTTTCTTAGCAAGCCATTTATTATATGATTTATCCCATAATTTAATAGCAAATCATACTATTTAAAAAACCCACAGCCTCAATTATCCTAAAATAAAGAAAACCCATTTAAATGATAAATGAATAATTTGTGTTAATGAAAAATCAAGTTAAGGATTCTCACTATAAAGTTTACCCAAGTAAGATAACGAGTGGAAGACCTCATCATTGGATTATCTTGAGTCTTGGAAGTCTTCATTATAGCTTTAACTTTGCAACCATAATAAGGTATAACAATTCTTCTTCATTTACTGCAACTGCAATGGTTTTCAATTTCTAATGAAGAAGACTAAAAAGTAATAGAAGACTAAAATTTATAAGACTACTGATTTTAAGGCAGAAAATGAGGAAGAAAAGTTGAGAGCAAGAGAGAAAGAAAATGGTTAAAGGGAGAGAGAGCGAAGTTTAGAGAGATAAACAATAAAAAAATATAAAGTCCATTTTTCAATTTTTGACTTTTTTTAATGATTCTCTTATTCTACCACATGGACTTCATTTACGTGCTTATGTGATATCTTAAATGATGTGAACAGCTGATTGATCTTTACACAAGTGTTGATGACTAGAATGGTCATTTTTCGGTATTTTTTTACTTTTCTATTACAAAATAATAGTGAGATTATTTTTTTCATTACAAATCATAAAGTGGTGACCATATCATTACAATGGCCAAATAAATATTAAGAAAGCATAGCAAAATAGATATTTGAACATACTTGATGATTGCATTATTAATATAATTTATTTACTGGCATTGGCACCACTGGCAGAACTACGTCTAGGGATGATCATAGGGATGAACATACTTGATGATTGCATTATTAATATAATTGAATTTTTTTGAAAAAAAAAATATTTTTGATCGGGAACGGGGATCCCTACGGGGGTAGGGATCCTTGCAAAATTTTCTCCCGTAATCTTACTGGGGGTGAGGGCGAGAAACTCCCAACCCGTCCCGTGATCATCCCTAACTACGTCCAGCCCTAAATAGCCACTGCTCCCTTAACTTTTTTTTATTTAATAAAAGAAATTATATATATATATATATATATGCTAAAATTAAAAATTTGGCCCCATAAAATTATATTTAATTGAATCTTAAATTTAAAAATCAAATAGATAATAGCAAAAATTAAATCTATAATAAATAATAATTTTCAAATCAAGTGTCTTAAGAATTAATTTCTTTACAATGATGTTCAATATTATAATGGTTTTTCAATTTATTGCAAGAAAAATTATTTTTTCCATTTTATCTTTAAAAATAGTATTTCATTTTTTCATCAACCAATATTATGATTAAAGAATATTTAGGAGCATATAAATTTTTAAATTAATCTATCATTTTATTTTTATATATTTAATAAAAATAAGAAATCACGTGCATTACATATACATGCTTTGTACGTAGGAGTGAGCATACACTACAAGAAAATATGAAAATAACAACGAAAAAATAGGAACCGAATTGATGCTAAAATTGGTTAAACTTTGCAAATTTAGCAATGAAAAAATATTTGGTTGTCTTCCGTCGCTAAAAGAGAAGGGAATTTTTATCGTAAAAATTTAGCAACAAAAATTAGCAACGGAATCATATACCGTTGCTAAAAAGGGTGCCAATAGATGATGGAAAATTTTTGAAATGAAATATAGCAATGGAATATGACTTATGTTTCTAAATTAGTAACGGAATATGATTTTGGCTACAATTTTAGCAACAGAATTTAGATTCCGTTGGTATTTTTGGTTTCAAAGGAGATGAGAAAAAATTTGGGACCAAAAATAGCAACGAAATTGGATTTCCAATGCTAAAATTGCAACAAAAAAATATTTGGTTGCTATTTTAGCAACAAATTTACATTCCATTGGTATTTTTCATCCCAAGGAGATGAAAAAATTTGGATCCAAAAATAGCAACTGCATTTCTTTTCCATTGCTAAAATTGCAACAAAAAATCTATCCAGTTGCAATTTTAGCAACATAATTAAATTCTATTGGTATTTTTGGTTCTAAAGGAGAAAAATTTGAGACCAAAAATAGCAATGGAATTGGGTTTTCATTGCTAAAATTGCAACGAAAAAAATATTCGGTTGCTATTTTATCAACGAAATTTACATTCCATTGGTATTTTTTATCCTAATGAGATGAAAAAAATTTGGCTCCAAAAATAGCAACGAAATTTCTTTTCTGTTGCTAAAATTGTAATGGAAAATTTATTCGGTTGTAATTTTTTTTCCATTGCAATTTTAGCAACGGAATTAAATTCAATTGGTATTTTTGGTTTCAAAGGAGAAAATTTTGAGACCAAAAATAGCAACTAATTTGAATTTTCGTTGCTAAAATTGCAACCAAAAATAATTTGATTGCAATTTTAGCAACGGAATTTACATTCTATTGGTATTTTTGGTCCAAAAAAGATGGAAAAAAATTTAGATCCAAAAATAACAACGAAATTAGGTTTCCATTGCTAAAATTGCAATCGAATATTAATTCAGTTGGTATTTTGTAATTTACCCAAGGTATAAATACTCACTTTCCCTTCTCTCCCTAATTTAGCTCAGCTACAAAAGCCTGCTAGTCTCTCTCTCAAAAATCAACTCTCTTTACTCTCTTATAGCAAAAGCTCTGGCAAGCACTGAGCCTGATCATGATCGTCGTAAGGACGATGGATCACCTACTGCCGAGGATGAGGACACCAGAGCTCAGGTCACTCCGATCATCAAACTTGAGGAGGTCACCATCACCACTGGTGAAGAGGATGAAGATGCAATTCTCAGTCTGTAAATAATCTTTCACCCATTGTCTTCTACTTTTTTCAATTTCCAAGGTTAAGGAGATTTTGAATTAATTTTCTTTTACTTTTCTTTTTGTATTTTTCACTTGAAAGAAAGCTCAAATAATTCTTGAATCAGGTTGAATTTAATTCCTTTTTTTGTTTCCTTAATTCTTTTCTCTCTATCTTTAATTCTCTTTATTCTCCTTCACTTCTTATACTCTTCTAAAACTAAAGGAAAGAGGAGTTTAAGCTATGGTGTGAGACATTGGTAGTTTTAAGATGTAGAATATATCTATATTTGAGCCCAGATGGAACTTAACACACCCAATAAGAGTCAAATTATCTCCACCTCTCTTTCTCAATTTGAGGTTTGTCATTCTTAAACCCAAAACATTCTTTTACCAAAATTAATTCCTTTAAAATGCTTTATATGTATTGCAATCTCAGTTTGTCCCAACTTTTTTTTTCTCTTTTGCTGGTGTGGTTGTCCTTCGCTGACATTCAAATTTAGGGCTTCGTGTGTTTCTTCTTTTTTTATTGTTATGGGATTTTGGAATATTTATGACAAAAATTGTTCCAAATTATTTGTCTGGAGATTATACAAGTCGAACATTAGGCTAAAAAATGACAAGAATGTTCTCTTGTTAAATGTCTGAAAAACATTCAAGCTCTTACAGCATTAAGAGTAATTATCGCTTCAAATAATTGTTCTTTGTGATCTATTTCTACGATTCCATGACTAATTAAGTTGTGGTTTGATTGGTGAATGTTGTTGTTATTGACAATCATTGATAGTTGGCTCTTTAAAAGGAAACAAAAAATGCTTTGTTGAGTTTGCAGGATTCTCCTATCTTTAATTACATCAACAATCTCTCACCTATAGAGTTAGTAAAGTCTGCACAGAATGATCAAACATTCGACTACCTATCATTTTCATCCCCTCCATCTATGTTTGCATCACCTAAGCTCACTGCTCATAGAGATAGTAGATCTTTAATTAAGAGGTAACTTGGTGAAAAATTTCCTGGACGTGCTTTGTCTAATGAAAATATAATGAGTACACATGACTATTTTTGAGTGAGGTTTTACCTTGTGATATTTTCTTGTCAGGCAGCATTTTATAGACCCGTAGAAACCTGAAGCCTATCAAACTAAAGATGACAACAACACAAGTCAAAAGGTGTCTGACCAATTAAAATGCTTAACTTCTAGTAATTTGGATAAAGAAGGGACTGCAGAGTTACTCAATGAGCAATTGGAATTAGCAGTTGAACTGCCACATGCCTTGAAATGCAACATTAAAAACATTTGCATAAAATCTATAGAATTAAAGAAACTGAAGATGAAGTAGGATGTGATTAGGTTGTATTGATTTCTAATATGGTTGATGCCTTAGGTTGTTTTGGTCTTTACTCCTTTAATTATCGGTGCTACCTTGATTGACTGTATAAACAATGATGTCTAACATTACAAATATTATGTTACGTGGATTTTAGGTAAACAAATACTATGATCTTGCTACTAGCTTCTATAAGTATGGCTAGGGGAAGTCTTTCCATTTTGCACAAAGGTTAATTGTCTTGTCCATTTCATCCTCAAATGGTGCAGCATAATTATTCAAATCTTAACAAAAACATAATTTCTTCAGATTTAAGGGTGAGTCTCTTCGAGAAAGCATCAAGTGATATGAGCACTTTATTGCTTTACAGCTTGGCTTTAAACCTAGACAGAAGGTTTGAATACCAATTTAGAACATGGATGAGCTGAGACAAAGTTATTATTCTCTATTTAATGGGTTTGACTTTTTGACATGACATTTTCTTCAAGTAATAGGTATTGGATGTTAGATGTGGAATTGGTGGACCACTAAGAGAAATTGCTCAATTCAAGTTAGTGCAAACATTTTCCCTTATTATGGAAATTAATATTAGAGAGAAATATATGTCATGCTAAAGCTAAAATTAGTTTAATTTGTAGTAGGATAGGTGTATTATATCAGTTTAATTTTGTAATTATTGTTGAATTCCTAGCTTGTCATCAAGTTTTGTTTTTCTTATTTTTCAAAACAAAAAAATTGTCAATACCTTTTATAAATTATTAGCATTTTTAAAGACAAACATAGATGTTTGGTTGCCAGCATCATTCTTCTTGCATAATCCAGGACATTTTTGCTACATGCTACAATCATAATCCTATAATGATTTATAATTTTCAGTAATATGTAGTTTCTCTAGGGTTGAAGAAACTTGTGTTTAAGACGAGGCACTTAGCTTCGTTTGTTTCTACTATCATTTGCTGCTGCTTGACATCTGTTACTGGGTTGAACAACAATGAATATTAGATACAAAGGGGACAGGTGCATAAGTATCCCTTTTAATCTCCATGCCGAATTTATACTAATGATTTTTTTAGTCCATTCATTTCTAAAGTTGTCTTGAATCGTTTTCTTGCTTTTGTTGCTACACAAGAACTAAATCGTATAGTAGGAATGGACAAGACCTATGATTTTCTAAAGGTTTGTTTTATTCTTGACAAAGTTAATGTTCTTTTGAATCATTTCTAAACATTTTTTCTTTTTTTGTACTTTTTAAGCTTACCCTCGTTTTATTGTTTTGATATCATACTCACTAAATTTTTATTAGAGCATGTTGATGGAACTAATTTTAGAACATGATAAAATCCTTATGTATAGTTAATGATTGAATTGTTCTAGTATTAAATGAGATAACAATGTCGGTTTGCCTATTGATGTTTCTTATTACAAATATGCATATTAGGACCTTAAAGTAAGCCTTCTCTCATTTTAGAAATTTTGATGTCATCTACAGAAAACTATCTGAGGATTATAGATAATTTTTTATACATGTTTTTGTTGTAACTTAAGCCACTTTAATATGGGATTATAAAGTTATGTTGAATTGTAAGACTAGGAATGGTGAAACCTTTGTTTTTTTTACGGAGAAAATCAATGCTCTCTGGATTTTTTAGTTCTTCATATAATTTTGATTTTTTTGCAAAATTTTTTTACAATTTTTGGATTTAATTATTTCTTCCAAATATTTCTTTTTCTTTTCCTTTGTCGGGCTTTTTTGCTTTTTAATCCGCCTTGTTGTGGGCTATAAAAAGATTGCTTCTTCATAACAGCCTAAGTTTTTCGTGCAAAATTATGCCTGCTAAAACTTGATTTGGCTGATATATTGTATCTTTTTTCTACTTATTAGATGATTGGGCTCACCAAGCCAACATCTGGGACAGCATATGTTGAGGGTTTGGACATACGGACTAATATGGACTGGATTTTTATCCTCAACCTCTAAGCTGGTCCCTTTTTTTTTGTTTTCATGGATATATTTTATCCTTTTCTGGGAAACTCTAACATGAAGGGAACACTTGCTATTTTATGGTAGACTTAAGAACTTAAAAGGTTCTGTTTTGACACAAGTCATTATGATTTTCATTTTTTGGTTGTCACATAAAATGTGATATTCTTTCTTTAAGCAATTGGTGAATGTCAGAACCAGGAGCATTTTTAGTTGGGATATTGGAATTGCTCTGGATGATTATGAACTGAACAAAATCTAACCATAAAATATAAGCATATTAGAATTTCATTTCAAGAAGGTATATGCTTATGTATATCATAAGAGAGAGAGAGAGCTTGAGGCCATAACAATTGAAGGTGAACATGTATGATGATTGTTATTCCAAGTAAATCTGAGTTCAATAAACATGCATAACAAGGGCCAGCTCAAATTTGTATCATCTGCCTGTTAAATGAAATAAAATTTTTGAGTTCCTCTTTGACCATTTTGTTAATTGCTACAGGCAATTGAAGAATCCCTCAAGAACGTAAACCTTTTTAATGGTGGAGTTGCTGATGATAAAAAGGCTAGGAAGTATAGTGGAGGTATGAAGAGGAGGCTTAGTGTTGCAATATCGCTGATAGGAGATCCCAAAGTATGGCATAACTTTTCCTGAGAATATTACTTAAACCTTTGGCTCTGATTTTGTGTAATATTTTTTGGATGTTATTGTATGACTGCTGTTTAACTTTAAAACCTCAATTTTTGTGAGAAAAATGTTAATTACTGTAAATTTTAGATTTTCTTCACTTATAGCTATCATTAACTTATATTTAGGTGTTGCGTGGCATTGGAGAAATCATCTCTTCAAGAACATGCCCTAAGGTACATGTTTCAGAAACTATTGAGCACATTGAAATTGGTCTAAGGAACTAGCTTTTAGCTTATCTATATTAGGTACTTTTGTTGAACAGTACACTCATATACAGAGATGAATGGCTTTTCAGCTTCATGCTTTGTAACAGGTAATTTTCACTATACTTGTGGTCATCTAACCTAGATATCCAATTACATATGCAATTATCAAGTAATTTTCACTACTTATCCTCAAAATAGCACTAATTTATATTAAACTTGGGTTGAAATAGCACTAATTCATATTATCACTATACTAGTTTTGTTATTTTTGAAAGTATCATATATTTGATAACTTCTTTCTTCTTTCTCCTTTAACCTTATTCTCTTTCTTCCCTAAACTGATTCCTATGTATTTTCACATTTTCTTTGTTGCAAGAAAATAAGGAATCACACTGTTGTTGGCTTTGGTTATTTCTTGCCTGTTCGATTCTAAAAGTTGATATGATGGTTGCACTTAACAAAGTGGGTTTTTGGCATGTTTTAGATATAAAGATAACCTAAAATCTTTTGTTTTCATTCTCTCTTTTGCTCTTTGTTTTATTGCTAGATAATTACAAAAAATCAGTATAATTATGTTTTTATTACTTTTTTATGGCTTTGCTTAAAGCATTCTATTTTTTATTAATTTTTTTTTTACCTGGAAGTTACATTATTTAGGTAACTTAAGAGAAGATTTGATCATAGGTATTTTAAAAGAAGATTTGACCATTATACACATTCTTTGTAAGTTTCAAAAATGACGTATTTAAAAATGAAGTCACTGCATCCACATACATGTATAGAATTTGTTGCTAGTTTAATGTATGGATAAGAAAAGTCAACACCTTCTGAGGCTTGTGATTTTGATTTGGCTAATAGTAGTTTCAGCAAGTATAATAGTGCAGTTCTGTAAAAAATAAATAATATTTTAAAGACATAATAGCGACAAAAATTTCATCATAAATTTTTTTATTAGGATGGCAAAATTTAGCAACGAAAATGTTAATCGGTTGCTAACCTTTTCCAGTGGAAATTAAATTCGATTGCTATAAAAATTAACAACAATTGAATTCGGTTGCTAAAAATAGCAACGAAAATTTTAATGCCATTGGTAAATATAGCAAAAAAAAATTTATTCCGTTGCTAAAATTAGCAACGAAAAACATATTTGGTTGCTAAAAAATACCAATCATCAAAATTGCAACCGAATGTTCCATTGCTAATTTTAATTAGCAACGAAAATTCATCAAATTCGGTTGCTAATTTCTATTGCTATTTTCAGATTTTTTTATAATGATATTAACCAGTTTATTAAAAATTTTATTAACAAGTGTCCATTAATTTCGATCAACCACTATATTGATTTAAGTTTTTAATCAATTTTTTTGGATCAATTTATTGATTAACCATTAAAAAATTTTAACATATAAATTTAATAAATTATAAAATTTGTAATATTTCTAATAGTTAAAAAAATACTTCTAAAATGAAAATGCAAATCAAATATAATATAATATCCATTAAAAGAATTAAAAGAAAAATAAAATTTTCTTGATTAATTAGAGCAATTGAATACATTCAATATGAAATTAATAATAGAGCATTAATTATGCACATGAAAGGAAAAATAATTTTAATAAAAATAATTTCAATATTTATTTACTAAAAATATGTATTATAATAATATTTTAGAAATTCATATATCATAATATTTATAAATTATAAAAATATTGAAAAATTTAAGTGTAAAAAGTAAAATATAATATATATAGATCAATTAACCGTTAGCGCCTGAATTTTGGTTTTAAAATTAAAAACTGTAAGCCTAAATTTTTTATTTTATTAATTTAAAATCTTTTGGTTTCAAATCGATTTTTTTATTAACCAAATTTTTTATTTTTTACTCACCCCTATTTGTACGTGATAAATTATTTTTAATAGATATTAATATAATTACATATTTTCATTTATAATTTAAGAAAATAAACTATGATTGAAAATATGAAACACTTATAAATAAACTGTCAAATGGATTGAGTCAGGCAAATTTGGATTAGGTTGGACTCGGATTAAGTCAAGTGGGTTATCGAATCAAATCCATAATCATTTTATACATCATAAAAAATTAAGAATTATTGATTTTAATTTTAATTTCATTTTTTTGAATATTCACTATATATTTTCAAAAATAATGGACTAGATTAATAAGTAATTAAAATAATTATGTAGAAAAAAAAATTCACCTAGTGAAAAGCACATAAATGAAAAAAGAAATTCTTTATACTTGCGTAGTATGATGCATAAATACATACATTATATTTATATGCATGCATATATACCGACATACAAACACGGTTATATATATTTATATATGTTTGTATTTATACAAATACATACATATATGCATACACATACACAAATATGCATGTGCATAAGTACCTTTATGACATGCATATAAGTATATATGTGTAAAGCTTTGTAAGTATGCATATATACATACACATGCATAGATATGTATGTATATGCATTTATGTATGTATTCAAAACGACATTATTTTACAAAATTCTTTATATATTAACAAAATGAAACAACATGAATTAGGATTTAAAAAAAAGATATTGAATTAGTTGTAAGCATTGAAAAAAATAAAAATAAAATTTATTAAAAAGATCGAGTCATTGGGTTGCATTGTAACCTAACCCATTTGAAATCAATTTGGAATTGACCTATTCGGGTTGTAGATCAAATCAAACCCTTAATTTCTTGAGGATCATGCACCTTTTTCGGATCCACGGATTCATATCAAAATTGATAGATCCACATATAAATTAAAGTCTAAATAAATATATTTGCACCAAATTAATTATATTTCTAATTTTATTAATTTTTCTTTTACATATATTATTATATTCCAAGGAATTATTCCTTGATGGACTATTGGTAATGGAAATTTTTGTAACATCAAGGATCCATGGCTTTCTATTTCTTACTCGAACTGAGTATCTTTGGACGAGTTGCCTCTCTAATTTATGACCAATCTGAATTATGGAAGCATGATTTGATAATTTACAGCTTTAGGATAATATACAGTTAAATCTGGCTCCCTTATCATTCTAGCAATTATGTATCCTTCAACATCCAGCTTGGATGTTGTGGATATTTAGGTTAAATGATTGGTCTTCCTACTGGAAATCATCTCTTACTCATAAATTGAAATTATTTTTTTGAAAACTATGCCATAAAGGATTGCCTTGTGGTGTAAGATTAACAAATTTTTTTCCTCACATTAATGGTTATGGTGTTTTCTCTGCTCAATTAAAGGCTTAGCAATATCTATTCTTCACTAGTCCAAGACTCCTTTTGTTTTGGCAAAATGGTATTCTCCATCTTCATGTTCCGCCTGGTTTTCCTTTGTGCAATGATATCTGGAATTATTTTCCTACCTCATCAAGTCAAATTAACAATATTATTCCTCCCTTGTCAGCGGGTTAGTTTCAGTCATGGTCATTAAACTTGTGACCAAATTATGCAATAATCATAAAAGAAAATTTTTTTCATAAAAATCATTAAACTTTACAAATTTATACAATAAAATCACTTTGATCATATTCCAGCGAGGAAGTCACCAGAAAGTTCATGTGTTAACATCTGGGCATGTCACGTCAGCATGCCATGTGTCATACTATGCTGACACATGAACTTTTCGGCTATTTTTTTGCTGGCATCCGGTTAAAATAACTTTATTGTATAAATTTGCAAAATTCAGTGATTTTTATGAAAAAAAAATTCTTTTATGATTATTGCATAATTTGGCCACAAGTTCAGTGACTATGGATAAAACTAACCCCTTGTTAGCTAATATGCTTTGGAAAATTTGAAAACCAATAAATGGTGAAAATTTTTTCAGAATACACCATTTGACACTAAACGGATCTTGGATCGTAGCAATAGTTTTTCACTATCAGCGGGCAATTTCATTGTTATCTCCTAACAAGAATTGTCAGTCATTCACTACAATAAAATCTGGAAATAGCAACAAAAAATAGCCACGAATTTGATTCTGTTGGTAATTTAGCAACGGAATTTGTTTTAGAAATTTAATTTCATTGCTAAATTTGGTTGAATTTTTTATATTTAGCAACGGAATAAAAATTGGTGGTATTCCATTGCTAAAAATGAGGGGAATTTTAGCGCCAAAAAATAGCAACAAAAAATAGCAATGAAAACCTTAACTATTGCTAAATATAGCGGCATTAGATGATGGGAAAATTTTGAAACAAAATTTAGCAACAGAAACTTAATTTCGTTGCTAAAATAGGAATAGAAACTTATTTTCATTGCTAGAATAGCAACAGAAACTATATTTCGTTACTAACATAGCAACGACAATTATTTTTCCTTGCTATTTAGCAACAGAAATAAAATTTTGTTGCTATTTCCATTGGTATTTTGGTCCAAAGGAGATGGAAAAAATTAGGGCCAAAATATAGCAACAAAAAATAGCAATGGAAGCCTCTAACCATTGCTAAATATGGCAGCATTTTATGGCAAAAAAAATTTGGAATGAAATTTAGCAACGGAAACTTAATTCCATAGCTAAAATAGCAACAAAAATGAAATTTTGTTGCTAAAATAGCAATGGAAAATTAAGTCTAGCAATGAAAAATATATTTCAGTGTTATTTAGCAACAGAAATTAAATTTTGTTGCTATTTAGCAATGAAAATTAAATTTTGTTGCTGCAATAGCAACGAATAAAAATTTTTGTTGGTATTTTGCTCCCAAAGAGGTAAAAAGATTTGGGTTCAAATATAGCAACGGAATAATTTTCCGTTGCTAAAATTGCAACAAAAAAAATAATCGATTGCAATTTTAGCAACTGAATTTATATTCCGTCGGTATTTTTGTTCCCAATGAGATGAAAACCATTTCGGACCAAAATATAGCAACGAAAATGTTTTCCATTGCTAAATTTGCAATGAAAACTAATTAGGTTGCAAATTTGCAACCTAATTATGTTTATTTTCTATGAAAAATAGCAATGGAATTTAGTTTCTGTTGGTAAAATAGCAACCGAATTAATATTTTGTTGCTAAATTTGCAACCGAAATACAATTCAGTTGCTAATTTTCACACTACAAGAAAATGTCAATATAGCAATGGAATATAAATTTGGTTGCTAAATTTGCAACGAAAATTATTCGGTTGCAAATTTACAATGGAATTAGATTTTTGTTGCTATTTTTACTTAACCCTAGGTATAAATGCTGCCTCTTTCTTTTTTTTTTTTTTGCACCTCTCGCCTCCCCCTATCTCTCTCTTTCTCTCTGCCCTATTTTCTCCCCACCGCCTTCTTACCCTCTCCCTCCGATCTTCATCAATTTTTAAAGAATAACTATTTTTGGGAGAAAAATCATAGACTACTCCATCCCTTTGATCATCAAAGCTCTCAATAGACTGTACGATTGCAACTTCAATCGGTGAAAGGTTCTGATTTCTCATCTTCGTTTCTTATTTTCAGTGATTTCAATTTTTTTATATGTTTTTTTTTCTTTTAAGTCTGAATCTTCTTATTTTGATTGTTTAAATTTTTTATTTCATTTCTTTGAAGTGATTTTTACTAGCGTGGGTTCCTTTTTGGGCTTTTTGTTCTATTATTGCTGGTTCGGTTTGCCCCTGCTTAGTTCTTTGCTGTCGTCTTTCTTTCATATCTAATTTGAAGAAAGAACCTTTTATAGGTCAATGCTCTATACTCTCTGTTTTCCTCTCGACAAAATTTTAGTAGGCAAATAGCAAAGGAAAACTGGTATTAGTTTTGATATACTTTCTATTTTGAATTTTCACTTTGGTTTTAGGGTTTTGTTAATTTTGATATACTTTGGTGATAACACCTCAAGAAGAGATAAGGCTTCTATTTTGATATACCTTCCACTATCATCCTTTTAAGTTTTTTGACTAAAAATACAAAAATAAAAGCAACGGCCTCACTTTGAAGTAGATCTCTTTATCCTCAATTGTGCGTCTCTACTTCGTTTGATTTTCTCTTCTCTGATTCTATTCTTCATTTATTTTCTCCTCTTCTACCAGTACGTCTCTTTATGCCCTTACAGTAATTTCTTTCATTGTCTTTCTTTTTTTTCTTGCTAATTTTAGTTCTTGATACTTAATTTTGTTCTAGAATTGAGGGTTTTGGGCATTTTTGCTGCTCTTTTTTTTCTTGTTTGTTAATTTTAACTTTTTTTATTGCTACGTGTTGCCTAATTTGGGATATAGATTTCACTTATCATGTCAATTTCATTGTTTTCATCAAAGCCATTCTATTTAGGAAATTGGAACTGTTTTTTATCCGTTTCTGAGTATGTGTGATCATTCTATAATTTGGAAGCTAATAGTTGCTTCATTCTATTTTATTCTTGATGCTTATAAATGGGTGAAATTTGTTTTTACCAAAACTTAACCTTTTGACATATTGTGTCTATTTTATTTATAATTTGCTAATGACGCTAATTCATTGTATTGGATTCCCAAATCATAGAAGTGGTGATCTTAGATCAAGAACAAAACCAATGGTGAAAGATACTACATATTATGACATTTTAGGTGTCAATATGGATGCATCTTCTGCAGATATCAAAGTAAGGAAATATATAAGGCTTCTTATATACAACTACTATGTAGGTACCTCTAAGAGGTAAAAGATAGCAATAAGATAAAAAAAAAGTGTTGTGTTGTGAGCCCGCAACTATGAAATACTTAGGATATTTCCCAACTTTGTCAACTATTGAGGTTAGAAATGATATTCAAATTTGAATTGTTGTCCATTTATACACGCATGCAGGTGTGTGTGAATGCATATAATTTTGTGAATGTTAGGCAGGTTTGAATAAGGATATCTTCTCATTCAAGTCATAATCCTATTAAGTTAAATTCTAATGTCGGATAGAGATAGGTTTCTCAAATATAAATTGAATAGAAGCACAAAGGTTGAAGATATAACTTCTGCATTTCACTTTAGGTAATCTTAATCAACTGAGTTACTCATCTGATTAAGGCCATTCTTTTATTTTTTTTCTTTACATTTCGCTATATATTATATAATAATTATGCATTTTCTTTATATATTTGTGTGAATCATATGCTCATTTGCATGTTGTACAATAACTGTTATTCCCTGGTTAACTAATTAATTAATTAATTAAAAAATTGTTTGTTTGTTTTTTTTTGCTACTTAATTCTCTTGAAAAAAATAAAACTTTTATAATTCAATGTCAAAGCTCTGAAATTGCCATATTCATGTGCAAAGTCTAACAAATACATATATATGCTCTCTACCTACTTAAATCCTTATTATATTATTAATGGTTTCTATAAAAATCTAATTCAACCACCGTTAACTAACTTCTATGCCTAGTAAATTTATCCTCAATAACTAAAGTCACTTACTTCACAAGCTAAGGTTGACCCACGGTTCTGGAAGAACAAAGAAACACTCTTTCAATCTCTATTAAAACTGTATAGTTTCTTATTTATATTTACGACTATATTTAAACAAATAATCAAGAAATCCTGTTATGAGATTCTTGATGTTATAAGTAGTAGTACACTTGAAGATCTACATACAATTTCTGGAATGAGAGCTTTTGAAAAAAAAAACAATTTGTTAGCAAGTGTATAAGTGTATCAATTTGCAGTTGGAAGTTATGAATTATAAGTTATAATGGAAGTGGATTGTGATATTAAAGTTTGGACTGTTGTTACAATTTTTATGTTTATTATAGATGTGAATGCTTTACTTGATCTTATTTATGAAATTTTTGTTTGATAAATCATATTTATTGAATCATTATTGGGTTAGTAAATATAGTTGAAGATTTTTACTTACTATAATGCTTTTAAGGTGGAATAACTTTTCCTTCAAGGAGGCTGATTCTATTGTATATGCCATATGATTTAGGCATATTATATTCTAGGCTTGTGTGGCAAGGTTAGTTTAGATGGAATCTCAAAAGAATCATACCATGCAAAATGTTTCTTTATTTTCAAAGTGCAAATTTTTTTCATGCAAAGTTGAGTTTATGAAGATATAGATAAGATGCATGCTTAAAGTTTGTCATCGGTCTACATATAAGTCGCATTACAATGTTTCTCATTTTGTAATTGATCTTTATAATTATTCTTTAATAATATGTTTGTAGACTGATTTCATGTATGGCTGGGATTGGATTTTACATTAGGAAGATGAGTGAAGGTCATTATTTTTTAAGATTTTTTCAATTAAAGCCCGCAAGTCTAAAATTAAAACCCACATGAAGAAGGTAACCATTCTCCCAATTTTTCTAAGAAGAAAAAAAAAAGATCTCCACTTGTGACTTCTAAATTGTTAGCATTGAGAATAATAATTAATATAACTGAAAAGAATTTATAGCTCTTTTTATCGTATAACAAAAATTGTTTTCTTAAGAAAATCTCTCCAAAGGCCCTAGATTTTTATCTCTACTTGGATAGAATACTTCATAAGCTACATAGTATCGAGGTATAGCTTTCTTAGTTTTTTAGTAATATATCATTTGACAAAGTGGAATGGCACACTTTACTAAACTGTCAAGGAAAATGAAATCAATTGTCAGTTAGGAAATAATTTACAAAAATTCAAATCTATTGCTAACTTCTTATTTCCATGTTTAGGGGTTGTATTATATGCTCTGCAAAATATTCTTCTTGTCGATTTAATGGGTGACTGTTATTTAGCTTGTGCAGAGTGATATTGATGTTATTCTATTTTTATTTTGATAAGCTTATTATGGTTCTAATTGGTATTTCTATTGAAATTTTTTAGGTTACTCTACAGTTTTTGTTGTGAATTGTAAGTTTAGAGATATGGGTTTCATAGGGGTCTATTTGGTTTAATTCTTGATTTCTTTTGGTATTTATGTTTTTTGCATTTTGTGTAAGTCACTATGTTACTATTATAATTAAATTTTGTAGCTATCTTGAAATGATATCTGCTTACTTAATGCATTATTCTTAATTCAAATAATATACAGTTTCACTTAATGCTAGGTCTAAATAAAAATTTAATTTCTCAATTTCAATGCAGTATGTGTGTGTGTGTGTGTGTGTGTGTTTATACACACACACACACACACATAATTAAACTTCATATACTTAGGATTATAACTTTTCTTTCCTTATATAAATAGGTCATTATATATTGCACACACACATAATTAAACTTCATGTACTTAGGATTAACCTATTTTTCTTCTTGTCTAGATTGGTATTAGTTTCAGAAGTAGCTACTAATACTGCTATTAGTTTCATTAAAAAGCATGAAATTGGTAGAAAGCTCATTCCATTAAGCAAATTCAACTAACTGAAAGTAAGTGAAACTATTTCATGAAAGGTATGTACCTAGTGTTCATTTTCATTTAATTTTCTCTTATAGTATGTACATATAACAAGGACCTTATGCAATTCAAATTGTTTGAAGATTAAGTAAGAAAAGCATTATGCATTAACATCATGTAATTCAGATTCAGTAACAGCATTTCTTAGCTATATTTTATCCTTGTCAAAACCATAAATTCATTTTGTACATCCATTTTGTTGATTTACAGCAAATATGTACTTTTTTGTATAAATTATTTCCTTTTCTATATCTTTGTGATCACTAAGTATCACGTCTGCTAAATAAAGAAATTTTTGTTATTTGATCCTTTATTTTATTCATGCTATTTGCAATATATCATTATTTACACATTTTCAGTTTAATTGTGCATTTCTTTTCACAAGTTAGCCTCGTAAAGCTCCTGATCCCAATTTTGACTTGATTGATAGGAAAATAAAAGTTTGGTGGCCATTAGACAAGACGTGAGTTACCTTTTGAGCCTTCTAGTTTTGTTATAGTTTGTTTTCCTGTGGTATTTTGTTGGACAGAAATAATATCTTTAATATTTTTCACTAATGTAAAGTGGATTCTAGAGCTAAAATATATACCTAAATGCAACTCAAAGGGAAGAAGTTACACATAAATCTTATGTTTTATATCTGTTATAAATTTATGAGGACTACATGGTCTCGTGTGTTGTTTTCTATTTTATATTGCTCTCGCCTAACTTGCTTAGCTTTGTTGTCTATTTTTTCTTTCTCCAGCTAGCTATTTTGACAAAGGCTAATAGTTTTCTTGGTTTCTGATGTATGCTGGTACTCTTCGTGGGTTGTTGCTATTTGGGGGGTCACTCTGCTGACAGGTTTTGGGTTGTTATTTTACTTTGACAATTTTAAACTTTGTTTATTTTCCTAGTCTTGGTGTTGTGCTTATGCTCTTGTTTTTTTGGGACTTAACCTTTTAGTTCTATTTTCCTTGATGCAGTTGCCTTGGGTTTTTTTGTCTTTTTTTAGGTTGTTAGATCCATTTTATTTTTTATTGGGGATCTTTCTTTTGTTGACTATACTGTTGTTGTTCTCTTCTCATAAATAAAATCAAAATCTTATAAAAAATAAAACGTTAAAATGAACATTATCTTATACATATGCATATGACTCTTTTATCTTCAAAAACTATCTATGTATGCAAATCCATTATAAAATAACATAAAATACTTATTTTATGTCATTGTTGTATCAAGGTATATAGGCTGAAATGATTCGACCTGCGAGCTACTGGTTTCCAAAGGATAACTTGGTTACCATGGTTGAGTGCCACGTACCTTGATGTAACTTAATTTTATGCCATGACGTTTTTTCATGGTAATTTTGAATTATTTTATTCCAATGTTAGGAGTAGGATCGGCCTATATAATTGTATATTTGGGTTGTTTGCTAAAAATTTTTATTTGTTTTTTTAAGTTATAATTGCAAACATTGATAAACATTTCCTATTTATTTAACCAATAAATCTAATTATGAAATTACCTTATTTGAATAACAATTATACAAGCATGAGAATGTTGATAGATATTTCATGTACAGGCAATTAACACCAAATGGTATCATTAATATTGAGTTTGCCAAGGGAGTTCAATCATTCATTGAATATGCAAGTTTGCAGCCTGCATATATGGATGGTACAAAAATCAGATGTCCATGTAAAAAGTGCAAACATATTTGCTTCCTCCCTATTGATGAAGTGCATCTACATTTGTTAAAAAAATGGTTTATTCAAAATTATTTTCAATGGACACGGCATGGGGAGACAATAATTTGTAGCACCTCTAGGGCTAATCAAGCATATTTACCAGTAAATAGAGATGGATTTTTAGTAGGAGCTGGTATTCGACCAAATAATGTGGATGTAAATGAAAATCTTTAAGCACAAATGGTTTATGACGTAGCTGGTTCTTCCTTTAAAGAAAATATACAGAATATTGAAAAGGAACCAAACCCATATGCAAAAAGATTTTTTTGACTTACTAGAGTTAGTTGACCAAGAATTATGGCCAAACTATGAGAAAATGACTTAATTGTCTGCCATTGCCCGAATATTGAACATAAAGTCTGAAGGTTATATTTCTTAACAAAGTTTAGATAAAATTCTTACATGGTACAATGATTTATAGCCTCCTGATCATAAAATGATTGAGAATTTTTATGAAATAAAGAAGCTTATTTGGGGTCTTAGGTTGCCTGTTGAACGAATAGATTGTTGCAGGTTGGGATGTATGTTATTTTGGGGAGAATATGTGGAATTAGAAGAGTGTAAATACTATAGCCAACCTAGGTTTAAACCAAGAACGCATACTAGGAAGCAAAAATTAGTTCCTTGGAAGCGGATGTATTATTTTTTGCTAACTCCAAGACTTCAAAGATTGTATGCCTCTTATGTTACTGCAACCCATATAAGATGGCATAATAAACATGAACAGAATGATGGAAGTATGACCCATCCATCGGATACGCTCGCATGGAAACATTTCAATGACACACATACTGAGTTTGCAGCAAAAAGTCAAAATGTCAGGTTAGGATTATCCACAGATAGGTTTCAACCTTTTGGTCAATCGGGCCAACAATATTCATCATGGCCAATCATAATTACTCCATATAATCTATGGATGAGGCATACATGTTCTTGACAGTGATTATGCCAGGGCCTAAAAATCCAAAGCATAAAATTGATGTATTTTTGCAACCATTGATATTTGAATTGAATCATCTTTGGAAATTTGATGTTGAAAATATGATGTGCCTCTTAAACAAAATTTTAAGATGAAAGCAGCCTTGATGTGGACTATTAGCGATTTTCCTACATATGCTATGTTTTCTGGATGGAGCACAACAAGGAAATTGGCTTGCCCTTACTGTGGCAATAATTCTGATGTATTTCATCTTCCCAACGAGGGTAAAACATCCTAGTTTGACAATCATAGAAAATTTCTTCCTCTAGATCATCCATTTAGATGCAATAAACAAAAATTCATTAAGAACAAGATTGTAAAAACACCACCTCCCCTTAATAAATTTGGTGACGATATATTGCAAGGGATTGATCAGTTAGGGCTACTAAAAGTTACAGAATTTAAAAGTGAAGAGGTTAATAGGAACATAAGTCAAAACTTCAATTGGACAAAATGGAGTATATTTTGGGATTTACCATATTAGAGAACTAATTTGATACGGCACAATCTAGATGTTATTCATATTGAAAAAAAAAATATTTTTGACAATCTTTTTAACACAATCATGAACATTGAAGGGAGGACAAAGGATAATGCAAAATCAAAAGCCGATTTGAAAATTTTATATAGAAGAAGCGAGTTAGATAAAGATCCAAATTTAGGGAAATATCCAAAAGCATGTTACACTTTGGATAAAAAAAAAAAGCAAACTTTGTGTGAATGGTTGAAAAGCCTAAAGTTTCCAAATGGATATATTTCGAACTTGGCAAGGTGTGTTGTATGAGGAAGTACAAATTATTTGGAATCAAAAAGTCATGATTGTCATGTATTTATGTAAAGGCTCATTCCAATTGCATTTCGGGAGCTCTTATCGAATAATGTTTGGGAAGTTATAACAAAATTAAGTTTGTTTTTCAAAAGCTTAACAACTTCTGAATTAAAATTGTCTGATATGGAAACATTAGAAAGGGACATTCCGATTATCTTGAGCAAATTAGAGGCTATTTTTCCACCAGCTTCTTTGATTGTATAGTGCATCTACCTGTACATTTAGTACACGAGGCCAAACTTGCTGGTCTAGTTCAATATTGATGGATGTATCCATTTGAGAGGTAATTTTTGTTTTATAGCAAAACTTGCTAAAAATTTTATAGATTTATACCAAATAAGTAAATATAATTACCCTAATTATAATGTAAAAATTTGCATCACTTGAAGAAAAATGTTAAAAATAAGGCTAGAGTTGAAAGCTCTATATGCAATGCATATTTAGTAGAGGAAGCAAGTACATTTTGTTCACATTATTTTAAGCCTCATGTGATCACTCGAGAAAGAAAAATTCCTTGTAATGACGATGGGGATGAGCAGATTGGTGATGATAACTTATCTATTTTCAAATATCCTGGCTGAAGACATGGACACTCAATAAGAAGAATGTTAACAAAGAAAAAAATGGAGGTTGCACATGGTTACATTTTATTGAATTGCCAAGAAATTCAAACTTTTGTGCAGTAAGTTTATGTTATAGTTAAAATTGGCTAAATTATTTTTCTTGAGGATTAGAGTTTATAGCTAAGATAATTTATAATGTTTTTAATGAATACGAGGGGTTTTTAAGCGAGCTAATTCCAAAAAAATCACAGGATGGCATTAATAAAGAAGTGGATAAAAACTTTCCACGTTGGTTTGCAAATTATGTAAGTTTGTAGAGTGTAATAAAATTAAATACTTGTTGCAATTACTGCTAAACTTACAAAATATTATATGTATTGATTAAATTTTTTTTATGTAGGCTTTTGAAAATAGAATAGAAAATAGGCTCATATGTGATTTTGCTAAAGGGCCTTTACGAACTGTTAAATCATATCCTGTCTATTTCGTTAATGGATACAAATTTCATACAGAAAATCATAGACATAGCATGGCCACAGTAAACAGTGGGGTTTGTATACAAGGGGAACTGATGGATTGTTTTTGCAAAATTATTGAGATACTTGAAATAGAATATCCTACATTGCCGATAAAATGGTGTGTACTTTTTAAGTGTGAGTGGTTTGATCCAACTCCTAACGTTGGAAAAAAAGTACATAGCCGATATAATCTCACTGAAATCAACCAGCGGAGAAGATTTAAGCAATTTAAACCATTCGTGTTAGTAATGCAAGCAGCCCAGGTGCATTATGTCCCTTATCTCAGCTTAAGAAGGGATAAGTCAGATTGGTTAGCCATCTGCAAAGTTAGACCAAGAGGTGTTTTTGATGGATAGACAAAGGGAGAAAGCAAGACAAATGAAAGTGAAGCATTTTAGGAAGAAGAACTGGATGTACATGAAATAAATGCATGTTTCGAGAATGAAATTTTAAATCATCCAAATAATGAATTTGTGAAAATTTTATCTGGAGATGATGAGGAATCCATAGATGGGAAAAATTCTGAAGATGAGCCCGACTTTAATTCTGAATATTCAAAAACAGAGGATGATTTTGATGTGCAATTAAGTGATGATAGCAATTAAATTGTGTCCGTTTTATTATCTCGTAACCAAAATGTGCTATTATTGCAATTATAAAGTAATGTTATATATTCTTTAATTATATAATTTGATTTGAAGAAGTATAATCCATTTCTTTGAATTTCAGGCGTAAAATATGCCACCCAAAAGAAGAAAGTCATTGCTACCACCCAGGTTTAGACTAACATAGAATGGAGATAATAATGCATAAGTACACCCATCTCAAGTTGTAAGGTCTGTAGGTTTAGGTGTGTCATGTCCATATCCTAACTAGCAATATGAGGCATAACCTTCACAAACAACAAACCACAATCACTCTCCTAATCAACCATGTGATTCAACATCCAACAACCCAAATATATCTGCTGAATATGTAAATACATCTACTCTGATCCCAAACCCTGAATCTATGCCTACACAAGTATCAATTTTCGATATTAAGGATGAAGAAGAAGGACTCCAGCCTAGTGCAAAGGGAGTTGATGGAAGAATTTACATTAAGATTATCAATTATATGTGAGTTTAATTATAAAAAAATTGTATTGCAAGATAAAAACATAAACTTATACTAATAGTATGGATATCTAATTTGAAATTGATTTTGTTCATATTAACAGGTTTATTCCATCAGGTATTTGTTCAAGAAAGATCAAATCTACATTCAAAGAGAGGATAGAAATTGAGGGTTATGTATGGAAGAATCTCTCTCTGCAGACAATGGATTTTTATTATCAAGAGTTTGAGGTACAAAAAATAAATTACATTATCTGTTTCAAAATAATTGACTTCATACATTAATGCATTATATATTGTACTTTGCAATACTTATGTTATTTTTTTTCAGAAATAATTTTTTTAGGATTCAAAATTTAATGATGTCATTTATAAAGTTTGGGAAAAGCAGGCCCACCAATGATACAAAGAATTTCTATGTAATTTACACAAGGGTGGTCAACGACTTACTTTCATTTCTGAAGAAATATGGAATCGTTGGCAGCAATACTGGGTAACACCTGAAGCAATTGTCAGTTCAGATAGGAATTCTTCAAATAGGCGGGGAGGCTCAGATGGTGAGAGTCTAGCCATGCACACTGGAGGAATTTTGAGCCATCACGAACATGCAGCTAAACTGGTAAGTATCTGAATTTTATGCTTACATTTTATTCTATAAATGTATAATTATTATGGATAATGATGGTGTAATTTATGTCTATTTTCATGGATGCCTTTGTTGTTGATATAAATTTTTTGTTTCACAGGAAGTTAACCTATTAAGATTGTTGAGTTATTTTTCAGTTCCATTTGGTTGTAATGAATCAGAATGTCCAACTTCTTACCTAGCTTCATAGTGTATTCTCCCTTGATATTGCATCCTTATTGTCATAGTTGCTTGATACCAATTTTCTATCAGTGTTGCATCCTTATGGCTATCTTATTATTTTTTCATAATGCAATAATAGAGAGGTGAGGGAAATTGAGCTTGTCTGGAGTTTAATGTAAGTTTGTTAACAAGATGTAGGATAATGCTGCTTCCAAGAAAGTTCGACTTGATCAGCAAAAAAGTGTTCTTTAAATATTGATTATTCATATCATCTTTTTTGTTCTAGTTAGATGCATGATAGCTATTGAGCTTGAATTGTTGTTATATGTCATAAAATCAATATCTTTTTTGTTCTAGTTAGATGCATAATAGCTATTGAGCTTGAATTGTTGTTATATGCCATAAAATCAATAGGAACAGGTACACTTAGCTGTTGGAATTGTATTTCTTATTTTATGATCTCATATTTTGAATTTTATTTTGAAATTAAAGTTTGTTTAGGACTTTTTGTTTTTCATACCTTTTTCATACAACAATATAAAGTTAAAGTTTCATAAGCTTCTTGAGGTCTGCTTCCCTAGATTGGGATTTTAATTGGGGTTGAGAACCTGAGAATTGTAAACTTATTCCCTTTAACAAGTTAATTTGACTAGCCATATTAGTTATCATATGGTTACCTATAAATTGTGATGTGATGTATATCTTTATTGGTCTAGGAAAGATACTCTCAAAGCACGAGCAAATTTTGTAAAGTGTCTCTGCCACTATTTTAACTTGTCAAATCCTTTTTTTACTTTTGAGTAACCTGTGCTTTATTCAATCGAAAGCTCTTGCAATATGGATTTGTATTTTTTTATATTTTAGTATATCGATCAAACTAAAGAACTGTATACATGTTGCTACTAGGCCCTCATGTGCATGTACAGATCACTCTTTATTCTATTCTTTAGTTGTAATTGTTAATTTTTTCCCCTTATTGTGTAATAAACTATGGTATTTTGTTGATTATTTCTTATTGCTTTTTATACAGGAAATAACTATAGGTAGAAAGCCTACATATCCTGAAGTATTTATGCACATCCACATAAAAAAGCATGATGGTCAAACATTCGTCAATACCCGTTACAGACAACTAAATGTATGTTAAATTTATACATCAATATTAATTATTTTATAAAAATATAGCTAATTAATTATAATTATTGTAATAATCAACAGCGGCAGAGCTCTGAAAGTGTTGATGAGAGTCAGTTTTTTCTTAAAGTAGTTGGTGGTAAGAATAACCATGGGAGGATATTTGGTTTAGGTTTAATTGCAAACACTTTACATTCGAATTCCTCTACATCATCTATAGCTACTTATAGTAAGCGATGTGAATCTTCTAAGAAAGTCATTTAGCTAGAGACCGTACTCACCATGTTGATGGATACTGTAACCTAACTAAAGAATCGATTAAAAGATTTGGAAACCAAGGGTGCTCAGTAGTCAAATCATCCTCCTTCACCTTCACCAACTACATAGCTTAGATTTATATTTTTAAATTGTTATTAATACTGATTTTATGTTGTTTTGTTATGGTTTTTATGAATTTTTACTTTACAATAATATAATATATTTTTAGGATTTTAATTTTGTGCATTAATATTTTAATATTATATTATCAATAACAATATTTTCTTTTTAACTTTATTATGAATTTGGATTATATTTATTTATAAATAAAAAAATTTGATTGAACTAAAACATTATGCCAAGCTAGCAAAACTAGCATAATATTACAATTTGTGATGTTATAAATAGCAATCAAAGAGAAATTTCGTTGCTATTTTTAGCAACAGAATTTTTATTCGGTTGCTATAATTAGCAACTAAAATAGAATTTAGCAACCGAATTAATATTTTCGTTGGTAAATATAGCAACAAAAACTGAATTCGGTTGCTAAATATAGCAATGGAATTTAATTTTTGTTCCATTGCTATATTTAGCAACGAATATTAAATTTTGTTGGTAATGTTGACCAATTAACCCGAAATATATATTTGTTATATTTAGCAATGGAATTTAAATTCCAAAAATAGCAACAAAAATTTTGATTCGTATTTTTAGCAATTGAATCGATTTTTGTTGCTAAAATAGCAACAGAAAAAAAAATTCAGTTGCTAAAAATATCAACTGCCAAAATTGCAATCGAATTTTCCATTGCTAATTTTCATTACTAACAGAAATGCACCAAATTTGGTTGCTAATTTCCGTTGCTATTTGCTAATTTTCTTGTAGTGATTTGTTTCCTCATGGCAACCTCAACTAGTAGGTTCTCAAAAAGTTAATTGTGATGTCATTCTTTCTTAGAACTCCAATAAAACCAATTTTACACTTTTAATTTGAGATCATCAAGGAGTTGTAATCTTTTACGAAGTTAAATTAGTTTAGTTTCCACTCGATCCATTGATTTTGGAGGGAATGGAAGTTAGGGATGTTCTTATATACGGCAAGGCTCATTTACTTTATATTTTGCAATGTGCTTACTTTGGTGCTTCATTGAGATGAGAATATAAATATTTAAATATGTATTTGAAGTTTTTAAACATTCAAAATTTTCTTTTTATTTCTTTCTTTTTCTTTTCAACTTGACGCAATGATTATTCAAAAACCATATTAGCATACCTAAAGAATGAGTCAATGAAATTATAGCCAAGGAAACAAAACCCACCAATTGTAATTGTCAAACCTTTTCTCTACACAGAATAGTTGGAATGTTTTGATTTTGACTTTTCAATCTAAGTGATTCAATTTTCAATTATTGGCACAAATTTTATACTCCTTTTCATTTCCACAAATTTGTCTTCGCTATAACTGAACGGCCTAAGCCTATAAATATATTCAAAAGAAAAATAAAAAAATTAATAATAATAATAATAATAATTGATAAGACGTGGAAGTATTTATCTTAAAAGAGAGAGAGAGCTGACTATTGTTCCCGATCGAATGTGAATTCCTACAAGAAAAAGAGCCTAATCGGACCAGGCATAAGCACTCTGAAGCAAAAGTTAGTAGCTTTTTAGAGAGAGAATTATTAGAGAGAGTTTATTCTTAGAGAGAGTCTCAGACATTTAGTACTTGGTGCCACTGTGCATTGGGCTATTTATATGAGATAAGAGGGATGCACTCGAGTGCCTTGGACGTGATAATTGGCTATCAAAGCAGGTGAGCGGTGAAGTGACAAGGAGCAGTTGGAGGGTATGGACTCTGCCTTGTATTAGTGGAATAATTGAGATTTGATGTGCCATCAATCCAATCAGACATCAAATAGCCTCTTCCTTGGCTTGTAGATCATGCTTGGTGCTCTTTTACTGATGGGTTTTAGGCCCTATCAGGTGTGATGGCCCGATCGGCTTGGGCCTTAGAGTATGACATTTTCATAGTTATCACTTATCCCCCAAAAAGGGTCCGATCAGGTGAGTTTTACTCTAAGGTGCTCCGATCGGAGAGTGACTATTGATAGGATTTTTGAAATTCAAAAATGCTCAGCCAAAGAGATACATTATTCAGACATCTGTCTTCTCATTAATGTCATACACATGCATCGAGAATGATGCTTCGCTCTTCGCATCATAATGATGTCATCAATGATAAATGGCAAGCATCCTCTTCGCATCATAATGATGTCATCAATGATAAATGGCAAGCATCCTGTGGCGAGATGATTGGTGCATTTAAGAGGTTTTTTCATAAATAGGTAACTTTTGGGCAATTTTTTCTTTACTTTCCAGTAATTTTTAGCGAAACTCTACCAGAATTTCCTCTCAGCCTTCATCTTTTAGATTATAGTAATTTTTTTGTAGTTCTCATGAGATTATCCACATGAGTAATTCCTACTTCGCATATCTCTCATCTCTTTCATATGCTTTAATACTCTTGCATTCATCTTCATTCTGACTCCTAGCCAAAAAGTTTCCAGTGTAGATCCCTAGAGCTTTCTTAGGGATTATTGAGAATGGCTTCTAGTAGCGGTCAGTCATTAGACAGGAGTTTTATTGAAGAATATAGGAACCATCCGGCTGTTCCTCATTTTTCCAGACTAAGTCCAGGAGAAGTGGCTTAGATTCCTTCTTGGTATGGCTTCCCTTTTGAAGTATTTATGATAGCTTGCCCTAATTCCATGGCAATGACGAATGGATCTTTTGGCTATAAAAACAATGAGTGGTTCATTTTCCACCTCTGGAGTTTGGATGCAAGGATGAGGCTCTCGTTCGATGCAATCGAGATAGCAATGCTGAAGGGTTATGGAATTTCCCTAAATCAATTGAATCCAAACATGTATAGGATGGTGGCCTGCTTCAAGATCCTCTAAAAAATAGAGGGGACAACTCCGATGCTCGACCTGTTCACCCACTTCTTCTATATTTCAGGTTGGAGTGATGGGACAGAGTACTTTTTTACTAGCCAATCGAAGGGAGCGGTAAGCCTAAAAGATCAAGAGAGACTGACATCAAGAAATTGATGTATTCCGTGGCGAGGAAAATGGAGCCATACGACTCCAACTATCTCTTAGGGATGCTATTTGGGTCCTCTAGCTTTGATGTTGGCGAAGATACAGAACATGAGCATTAGGATTGGAAGAAGGAGAAAGCATAACATGACCATCATTCATTATATGTGCATTCAAATGACATCATTTGTAAAAAGATACTTATCTTAGCTTGTGTTAGTGTTGCAGCTGAAGGTGAAATGGCCAAAAGAGATGACTTGGCTAAGCAACTTGCCAATCGGGCAAAGGTAAAAAGGGTTGCCAATCGGGCTGCTAGGGAGGAGAAGATGAAGAGGAGGAGGCTTTTGCTTTCCTCATCAGTCCAACCTCTGAAGGGTCAGGCCAAAGGTCCTTCAGTCACTGCTATTGCTAATCCTACCTCCTATCTGGTGCTGACAATTATTGGACCTGCAGCTTCCCCATCTAGATAAAGGATGAATCCAACTCCGAGGAGATGTTGCCTACTGCCTCCTCCCTCAGCATACTGCTTCTAAGGGAGCTTGCATAGAAGAGGGCGATCGAGCTAGATGAGGCTACCCAAAGGCAGGCTGAGAAGGAAGTATAGAAGAGGGCAGCTGACTTGGTGGCTGCAGCAGATGCTCGAGTTATGGTTAGGGGTAAAGCACCAAGCTAGAGTGAACCTTTCTGAAGAGCAATAGGGAGAACCCTTAAGAGGCAAACCGTGCACTTAAAGGATGTACTGAGGGAGAACTTTGGCAATGACTGGTCTGTCAAGGATAAGGTAGTCTCCAACTTCATTTACCAAGATCTTCTTCAGGATGATGACTTTAAGGTCATGGGAGATCCCAATCTGCTCAGTCATGAGTGTGCCTTGTTTAAATAGCAGAGCCTAGAGGTGAATCTCATTTTCTTTCTCCTTTTATTTTAGTAGTCTACTCTTTCTTATAGATTTAATAACTTTTGTTGTTGTTTGTTTTTTTTAGTTGATCAAGAGTGGCTTACATTTACACGGCATGGAAAACTTCCTAAAGGTCAAACTGGAGGACACCATTTGATCGAAGGAGGAGGCAGATGCCAAAGTCAATCCTACCAAGAAAGAGGCCTCTCTCCTTCTATCAGAGGTGAATACTCTGAAGAATGAAGCTTCCCAGAGCACCCAAGAATTAAAGGCTCGGCAAGGTGAAGTGAACAACTAAGAGAGGAAGTGGAGCATTTAACTGCTAATGGCGCTCAATGGCAGAAGCTTGAGGAGGATGTCGTAAGACTAACTATCCAGTGCCAAGTCCTGAACTCCGAATGTGCCAAAGCCAATAAAGGCTAAAGCAAAGCCTTCATGGAGCATAACCGGCTTTGCACCGAACGGGATATCCTGAAGATCGCTCAAGATGAGAAGGAATTAGCATGGAATAAGAGGCAAAAGGAGGAGCTTTCCTTTCAGAAGGATCGACTGCTCGATCAACTAGGTGAGGCCTAAGGGAAGTTGTTATCTTGGTTAATCCGTGAGCTTGAAAGATGCTTTCCTAAGTCCAATCTTGATTGGATTGAGGACCCATGTGTCTTAATTGATCCTTCATCTAGTGATGATGAGGAAGAAACCCTTCAAAATGGGACAGCTAAGGGCATAGAAAATGATGGAATACCAGGTGAAGATCCTTCGCTGTCCGAAGTTCCTACTTTCGAGGTAGCTGAGTCTGAGCCCGCGACCCCCCTACCTATGTAGCCTTCTCAAATTTTCCTCGAGCATTTAAAAGAGCATACTTCAAGGCTAACTGCTAAACCTACTACCAAGGTGATGCACTTCAAACCTACCGCTGATCCTGTGTAGGAGCCATCTACTGTAGAGATTATAGATATAGAAAATTAGGTTTTTCTTCTTCTTCTCTTCTTTTTTTTTGTGAAGTTTGTAAATTTGTAGAATTCATAAATAAGATGCAATCTCTTTCTTTTTAAGATGCATCTTCTACATATTTATTATGCAAGCCAGTGAATGCCTTTATTTTCAGCAATATCTTTATATTTTCTACTTTAATTGTGTCGATGTTAATCGAATTAACTAATTAAGTAGTAAAGATACTTCCTGAATTTGTAGAAGAATAACTTATAAACTAGTGGCTAATTGGAAAAATGTAATCAGTTGCTCATCTAGCATAAGTTAAGAATTAGGCTTAGAAGCTTAGGTGCATGATCTGATCGGAAGGCATGATCGATCGGACATATGAACACTAATCGTAGTGGATGACCTTTAGGCCTTGCATTCACTTGTGATTTTAAAGACAATTTCATACGTCGATTTAGCATTTTAACTTGCATTTCGATTTGTAATCATTGCATAATACTTAACTCGGGAGAGACTGTTGATTCCATTCGACCTGCAATGAATAAATTACCTTGAATAAACTTAACCTACAAATAAATAGACTTCAACTTTTTCATTTTTAGCATAAACATCGATCCCAGCAGATAAGTTGCACCAAACATTAAATAAATGGACTTCAAATTTTTCATTTTTGGCTTGGGATGAACATCAAGCCTAGCAGATAAGTTGCAACAAACATTAAATAAATGGACTTCAACTTTCGCATTTTTGGCTCGGGATGAACGTCAAGCCTAGTGGATAAGTTATACCAATCGTAGATCGTCGATCGGGGTTTTTATCGATCAGAATTAATTACATCGATCAAGATTGTCATCCATCAAAATTACTATGATCATCAGTCTCAAGAAATCAGAATAAATACATTAATCAAGAAATGTGGCTCCTTCGATCGAGGATTAATTAGATTGTCAATCGGGATTTTCATCGGTCGGAATTAATTACTTCGATCTGGATTTTCTTTGATTGGAATTTAACCTATAAATAAATGGACTTTGACCTTCGTATTTTAGGCTCGGGATTAACATCGAGCCTAGCGAATAAGTTGTACCAAACCTACCTTTTATGGAGATGGAAAGTAATTTCTCTATTTACTGAATTCAATTTCCGGTACAAGGTTACATGTGGTACTTCTTTAGCATCTCAACATTCTAACTCCTAGGAATGTCCTACCCATCTAGGGTTCTAAGCTTGTATGCACTCGAGCCTAAGACCATAGAGATTTCGTAAGGTCCTTTCCAATTGGGCATCAACTTTTCGACTCCTGCATTCCTTGTCTTTAAGTCTGCCTTCCTGAAAACTAGGTCACCAATATTGAAAGTTCTTGACTTCACCTTCATATTGTGATATTGGGTAACCATTTGCTTGTAGGCAGCTATTTTGGTGTAGGCATCTTCTTTTCTTTCTTTTATTAGGTCTAAATCTTAACATATTTCCTAGATATTGATCTAATCAAAATAGAATGTCGTCTGATAGGAAGGGATGCCGACCTCTACTGGGATCATTACCTAGAGCCATAGATAATAGAGAATGGTGTTTGGTGAGTGTTTGCCCTTGGGGAAGTTCTATAAGACCAGTAAGACCATAGGACACTCTGCAGTTCTTCAGTCCAGTTGCCTTTTACTTTGCCTAATCACTTCTTCAGCCCTTCTAGAATTGTCCGATTGGAGACTTCGATCATCCCATTGCTTTATGGGTGAGCGACTAGAGTGAATTTGAGGTTGATGTTCAGGCCTTAGCAAAAGTTTTTGAAGATGGAGCTGTCAAATTGCTTGCCATTATCTGTAATAAAAATTTTAGGTAAGCCATACCTACAAATGATGTCCTTCCAGGCAAAGTTCTTAACCCTTTCTACTATGATCATTGATAGATGTTCTACCTTGATCAATTTGGAGAAGTGGTTGATGGCTACAATGAGGAATTTTATCTGCTTTTTTCCTTGAGGAAAGGGCCCCAGAATGTCTAGACCCCACTGGTCGAACGGCCAGGCGATCCTAATCGGCTGTTGATCAGCCACCAGTTGTTTTATTACCCTTCCATGAATATGGCATTATTAGCATCTTCTCGCTTTCTCCTAAGCATCTTTGAAAATGCTTGGCCAAAAATATCTGGTCTAGAGTACATTTCTTGCCATGGCTCTACTAGCCTCATGTGCCTCACTAATGCCTTCATAGATTTCTCACATGATGTAGTCCCCTTCTTCCCTCATCATGCACTTAAGCCAAAGATGGCTGGATGCTTTTTTGTACAAATTGCCATTAATTATAGAATAGTTGAGGGATTTGCGTAATACCTTTTGAGCTTCAGCTTTGTCTTTAGGTAATTGCCCTATTTGTAAGAATCGTCTGATTAGGCTCATCCAAGTGTCATCCACTTACTTAATTACCATCATCTCTGGTTCATCTAAGAAGGAGGAGACTTTGTCAAAAATCGTGATATTTTCTTCTCTCACTTCTTGTTCGGAGGTGGACATTTTGGTAAGCCTATTGATTACTGCTGTTTGATCTCTCGACACCTTCTGAAGAAGCCATTCTTATCCGAACTCTTCCAATGTTCTGAGTGCGGCTTTAACTTTTGCCAGATACTGAATCATGTTAGTCTCTTTTGCTTTGAAGGTTCCCACAACTTGGCTGGTTACAAGTTGAGAGTAGCTTTTTATGGTTACTGACTCCGATTGGATGGCATGGAGCAACCTTAGGCCTTAAAGGAGTGTCTTATACTCTGTGACATTGTTAGACGCTTTAAAATTGAGTCTAATTGCATACCTTATGGAAATGTTGAGAGGGCCTATTATTATGATTCCCACACCTCCTCAGGTGTCATTCAAGGCTCCATCCACTATCATCTCCCACATCAGTCGTTGGGCCTGGGCATCCATCTCTTTGCTAGTGAACTCAGCCATAAATGTGCTAGTGCTTGCACTTTTATAGCCATTCTAGGCTCGTACCTAATATCCCATGATTGGAGCTTAATTGCCTATCCCACCATCTTGCCCTTTAAGTTAGGGGTCTAGAAAATTTTTCTTCTCGACTGACCCGATCGGACCACGATCATGTGTGCTTCAAAATGTTACCTTAGCTTCCACGTGCACATTATGAGGGCAATGATAAGCTACTCAATCAGGCTCTTCTTCAATTCTATCCCTCTGAGCTCCTAGCTCATATAGTACAAGGGCAGCTACTGGGTTCATTCTTCCCTAACTAGGACTCCTGCAATAGCTTTACTAGAGGTAGACAAGTAAAGATAGAGATTTTCACCTGAGACTGATCAACTTAGCAACGGTGGGTCAGTGAGGAATTTCTTTAACTCTTTAAAAGCTTGTTCGCAATTCGTTCCCCAGCTGAAAGTATCATTCTTCCTCAGCTTCTTAAAGAATGAAGTGCAACGCTTGGCTGAAGAGGAGATGAATCTTCCAAGGGCTGTGATTCTTTCGTTTAGCTTCTAAATGTCTTTTATGTTTCTTGGGGGCTTCATTTCCAAGATGACCTTTATCTTCTTCAATTACCTTCAATCCCCCTTTGAGAAATCATAAAACCCAAAAATTTTCCTGAGGGAACCTTGAAAACACACTTCTCTAGGTTGAGCTTCATCTGAAACTTGTTCAGTGTGCAAAAAACTTTTACCAGATCAGTAGAGTGTTCCTCTAGGCTTTTACTCTTGATAATCATATTGTCTATGTAAACATCCATATTTTGCCCGATCTGGTCTTTGAAAATCTTATTCATAAGATACTGGTATATGGCACTTGCATTCTTTAGATCGAACGGTATTACTTTGTAGCAAAAGGTTTTGTCATCCATAATAAAACTTGTCTTTTCTTGATCAAAAAGCCACATAAGGATCTGGTCAATATTACTTTGTAGTAAAAATAAAAAATTTAATGTGCAAATCTAGCTAATGTTCATACCTAGTTCTTTGATATTTATCTTTTATTTTCCTGATAGTCATAATATTAAGTGAGTCTTTCAATCTCTATACATAGTTTACACTTTTTGGTAGTTAGATCTCTTATCATACCATGTAAACAATTTAGCGTTGAGCTTAACAATTGTAGTTCACTAGTGCCCTAAACTAACCCAAGCTCATTTAAACTTACTTTAATCACACTTATTTGTCTTTATTATTTTGAAACAATATTTTATATAACTCTAACATGTTTCCCAATTAACAATTAGGCCCTAAAAACTTTTTTATTTTTGGTTTTAATTGCTTGTTAGCAATAAAGTCATATAGCTGAATAAAAATATTTATATATATGGTCCTCTTTAAGTTCTAGATAATGAGCGACATCCCTAAATGTCTTTATGTTGTCCATGTAAGCTAGTTCCATCTTCGTATGCTCCTAATTCATGGGTAAAGAGTGGATGACAGCTTGAACCTATTGCTCATCAGTCAGCTTATGACCAGCCTTACTAAGCTTAGATATCACATTTTTATCTCTCTCAGATGTTTCTACATGTTGTGATCAAACTGCTTCTGATAAGTATCAAACTTGATTATTAATGATCGTAGCTTGGTTAGAGACACACCTTTTAATTTTTTTTGCAAAGCAATCCACAGATCTTTTGCATTCTAATACTTATAAAATTGCTTAGTGATGTCATCATCCATTGACTCATCAAGATGATGCAAGCACTAGTATTTTTCTTTTTCCATGCCATATAAGCATCTCAAGCCTACCTATGCTGGGTGGTGTTGTTGTCCTCAAGTTCAGCCATAATCGAACTCAAGGGTTCTAGAGCCTCTTGTTCTTCAAACACATATTGGATTTTCATACTCTATATCTTATAATTATCACCATTTAGTTTCATATCTTTATTTAGTTCAGAAAAATTTGATTTTAAAGCAGTGGCCATTTCAGATCCTTTGATCTTTAATGGAATAAAATTGTTCATTGTTAAAGGAGAATTAGGCAATATATGATATTTACTATGTAACTGAAATAGTAACCTAATAAAGTTTTCTATTAGGCCTAAATTCAAAAAGGTTACTTATAATATCCAATTATCCTCTAAATCCTAATATCTAACTTTACAGGTAAAAATTTCATGCATAGTAAATCTGAATTGTTAGATATTAAGTTTTCAAACTGAACAAATGATATTATTTGTTTGATAAACTAAGTCTTAACTCATTTATAATGAAATCATTTTACTCATAAAATATTGCAAGACAATTAACAATAAAATAAACACGTTTATAATAAATATTAAATGCCAACATAATATCCAAAAATATGCATTTATATAATCAATAAATATAAGCATCCAACGACTCCCAAAAATAAAATAAGAAACATTTGTTTTGAAATAACAATAGGAAACATAAATCCTATCCCAAAAATCTATTAATAAAAACTCATGCCAACTACTCAGGACATCCAATATATCCTAGAACTAGCCTCGTCATAGGAAATGAATGTTTAAACAACCTTAATAATTGATAAATAACCTCATGAACTCGATCATGAAGCCATGAATGATATACATTACGTTCACTCCTAAACACCATCTCTGATTTAGTATTGCTCCTCAACACTCATCTTTTTGTCACCTTGAATTAAAAAAAAAGGATAATGGATTTTCTATAAATTCCATCTCCTATGCTCTAGGCATCAACCATTAAGTTTCTCGGATCTAGATGGTGATCAAAGGAGTTAATCATCACCTTAATCAAAGTCCTATCATTACTTCCTTGAGTCTAGGCCACAAGCCAAAATGCACTTTTGAATTTGTTTATGCATGTACACAATATGATGCATTATAACATCAATTTCATTAACTTAGGCCTTGTTATACATCCTTATTTTGCGAACTTTTTGCACTTTTACATTAACTTCTACAATGCCATAAGAAGTCTATAAACATCTGGGAGTCCTTATCATCACTATTTTTGTTACACATAATAGAAAATAAACGATTAGTACACTTATAAACAAAAACATATGATTGAAACTCGTTTCAATAAAAAATAAGGACACATCTATAAAAATAATTTTCAAAAATTTTTCAAAACAATTTTATTTGGAAAAAATTCCAAAAATATTTTTTGGTCCTCAAAAAAATTTGAGCTAATTTGGTGGCCCGATAAGCCTTCACGCACTGGTGAAGGTAACACTTAGCCGTTCATGCATGACACGTACAAATACAAGCCGGTTGAGGGCTATTGCCACATGGTGAGATCCATAAGGCGACATGTTGCCATGCCAGACCTCAACCTAATACATGGTACTTATCCATTGGTCCATATGGTGCCTACCTCAGTGTTTCATGTGTCAATAAATGACATATATGAATGGCATGTGGCACCAACTCAGTGGTCCATGTGTAAACCACTCATTGGCGCATTTGTTAGAGTGACACATCATCCTTACACGTGGTACTGATATGTGGCACCACCACAGTGATCCATATGTCACTTTCCTATTAGTTTACAAGTCAGGATGACACATCATCCTGATATGTGGTGTTGATACGTGACAACTTCATAGTGGTCCATGTGTTGTGTTTCCATTGGTCCACATGTTAGAGTGATGTTTCACTCTGATAGGTGGTTACACGCATGAGTGGCACATGCCCAGCGTAGCCTATAGGCATTTTTTGATGACCATTTTCGTTCGGTGGGGAGTTTTTAAGGTCTAGAAATTCGATGATGCAGACAAAATTCAAAAATATTGACTTCCAATTTATCATTATGGATTTTTTATCAATTTTTAGGGGATACATATGCTAAAAAATATATGAAAATATATCAAAAACACAAAAAATAACAATTATTTAGATGTTTATGCAACCTATTATGAATCTACCAATTTAAACATAAATTATAGATCAAATATAACACATGCCGAAATGCAAAAAAAAAACAAAGGCTTTGATACCAATGTTAGGATTCTAGAGCACAAATATACATTAACTCACTAAACGAGATGAAATATATTTATCTCTTGTAGTGCGAAAACCTTTGAGAAAGCGGAAGCATAAGACCTTTTATTTTTGTCACTGGCTAGGCATTTAACCACAAGCTATTACACCAATAAAAAAGATAACGAATTCACAATCTAAAAGCCCCTTGAAAATATCGAGAAAGACAGAACGGAAGAAGAGAATTTGGATATGTAAACTAAAATTTTATTATCAGTTTAAGTAACCCAAAATAGGTCTTCTAATCCCCTTTATATATAGGTTTCTTAGAGCCATAACTCTAGTAGAATTCTTTTTTCTTCAGGATAAATACAAAATGAGTTATGGGTGCACCCAAGCTCTATCGCTATCACTACAAAAAAAAAAGGAAATTAGTGACTAAAATTAACGACGGATGAAAAATAATTGCTTTTTTACTACGGAATAGTGACCAAATAAATAATCAGTCATGAAAATTAGTTTTTCCCACCAAATGAATGGTTTTAACGCCTAAATAGCAATGGATAGAAAGAATACAATCGCTAAATTATGACGGCAACATTAGTGCCTTTTTTACGATTAACTTTGCAACGAAATGTTCATCTGTAATTTTTTCACTTTTATTTTGTTAATGTGTTATCATATAGCGACAGTATCGTAGTCGCTAATTCGATGGTAATTGTTGCAATGGATTAGAGATGGAATATTTAGTCGCAATGTTTGGTGAGATTTTTTTGCGCTTTTTTTGCTAAAATTTTAGCGACAAAAAATTTAGTTGCTAATTTAGTCACTATTTTAAAAAATATTTAATGTTTAAATTTTATTTGGGGAAAACCATTTTGGGACTTTGTATTTTTTTCTTTAGAAATTATAAACCTAAACCTAATCCCCAAAATCTCCCAAATCCCCCTTATTTGGTGCTCCCTCCGAAAGTCGTCGGTAACCCTATCAGAGAAAAGAACTCGATTTCTAGCATCATGTGTGAGAGGTATGTTCTTCTCTATTTTTTCTTGACATATTATGGCCTTTGTATCCATTGGGTCTCTACTCATTCATTCTCAAAACTGTATGTAATACCCTTATACTACTGTACTGTATGTACAGTAATCGGATGTTAACACATTATGATAGTTACAATTGCTATAGCAAACAGTACAGTAAAAAAATTCTAAAAAATAGTACTAATGCTTACACATACAACACATAACTACTATACCTAAGTCAGTTGCTTCGCTTGAATATATATACATGCCATGTCTATACCGTCACTCTTGCCTCGCATCACTGTCCTTGGTCAATATTAGCTTACGACAACTTCAACTTCCTACTTACATAACCTTCATGCAATAGCAACACTACGTGTTGAACATTAAAAATGCCCGATGGTGGATACAAATCCCATACTTTCCAATAACAAATTCATTTATACACACACATTACATTTTTATTTTGTAACCTTATTTACTTAACACTTTGCTCACCCCTTTCTTTAACTTTTGGTATTACTAATTCTTTATTTAATAGTTGCTTAACTTTTCTTTTATTTTGTATTTTTAATCTGTCATTACATATATTGGCATTTATCTTACTTTACATTTCAGTTGGTTTTCAGAATACATTCAGTAGTTATTACTTTTCTTATTAATTCAATTAGTTATTACACTTGGATCATTTTACATTAATTTTAACATACTCGATTGTAACTATTTTTTACTTTACTTCGTTTACACGTAATACATTACATTCATTATGATAACAGTAGCAGTAACTTTTATTTCGATTAAATTATGTTCTTTAAATTAGTTAAACTTTTTACCTCAATTTAATTTCATTCTCTTTATATTCCCTTTGGTATTAGCCTTTCTTTAAACCATTAAACAATTTACAGTTTCCTTGCCTTTTTTCTTCTTTTATACTACAGTACTTAAGCCATTTACAATTCTTCTATTTCTTTCTTAATTTACAATCATATACTATTTTCGATGTCAATTTCATCATTACTTATATATTTAAACATTAATATTTAGTTTTACAATTACGTTACTTAGTGTCTCCTTATTCCAGTCTTTATGTTTGTATTATACCCATTACTTTCCTACTTTTATTTTACTCTACGTTTCAATCTCTTAATTAGGGTTTATTTACGATTTAGTCCTTAAAATTTCATTAGATTACATTTTATTTCAGTTTTCACTTCAATATTGGCAGTCATAACATTACCTAGCTGATTTTATTATCCCTTTTCATTTAATCACTTTAGTACGGTTTGGACAATTCAGTTCCTATATTAAATTTTTGCCTGACAGTACGAATACTATTTTAATTAAATTCTTATACTAATATTGTGTATAGATTTTCATTAGTCAGTATTTTTCCATTCATTTTCATTTTAATTCATTAATTGTAGGCACCATTTTTGATCAATTATCTACTATTCATTTTACTATCACATCACTGTTCTTGTACTTTTACTTTGGTAATTATCTATTCAATACTTTATCAGACATTACAATATAACATTTATACTTTATAATTTATTTTCATTCTGCTTTGTTATTTTTCATTCCTTTATGAATAATTCAATTCAATTTCTTTCTTTGGTTTGCCCCTAGTATCAGTTTGGTAAGAATCTTCAAACCAGATACATGGGATAAGTACATTTAAAGTGATTCCGAAGAACCACTTGAACATTACATTCCATTCACATTACACATTTCGACAATTCATTTAATCAGTAGACCGTCATTGCCTACTAAATCGAGTCGTCATGACCCACGCCGTGGTTATACATTTAATATCCCTATGGCTAGCCAATTATATCCTATACTAGATTTAACTATCAGATTAATACTAAAGATAATATTCAATTAAATTCCATTCACTTTCCAGATCGTTTTTCATTTTCAATATAATTGCCAACACGTTTGGCTCCAATCATTCAATACTCATTTAAAACTTCCAAATAGTTTCTATACATTCGATCAATTATGCATTCATTTATTTCCTTTCAATCTGAAATATATCATTTTATTTTCCACTTGCCTTAACATCTCCATAGTATTCACTTTAAACAATATATATACAACTTAAAATTCATTTAACTATTTTCACACACACACACACACACACACACACACACACACACATATATATATATATATATATATATATATATATATATATATATATATTGTTTATTTACCTCCACTACACTCAATATTTTATTTACTAAGTCTTATCATTATTATTCTAAATTTACAATTTTTTTCATTATTATTAGACAAATCTTCAACCTTGCTATTTGTTACTAATTAGTCATTTACTTTTCACTCTTAAAAATTACTTTAATGACTCAAATAAGTATTTTTAATTACAATATAATTCTTAAACTATACATATTTATGTCTTTTTACACTTTAATCATTTATGCCAGTCAAATAAACATTTAGTTCTCAATTAACATTATTATAATCAATTTACCACAATGCCATTATTTATTCAATTAATACCATTATCTCAATATTCACTCATAAAGTTACCATTCAATCCTCATTTTTTAATAAATTACTAAATTACCCCTTTAGATCATTTTATTTACGAATTTGCCACAGTTATACATTTTGCATTATTAATTCACTATTTTTTTGTAAAAAATTGGTTTATTCCCTATATTTCATTTCTTATACAAATTTGCATTTAATATTGAATTCAATTAATTAACATTTAAGATACTTAATTTACCATTTTTATCCTTTCTCCTCAATATTTTACAAAATTTCAATTTTACCCCTAAACTTTTTATTTTTTTATTTAAATCCCTCTTTCTTCTTCTTCTCATTTTTTTCTAAATTACTAAAGTACCCTTTTATTCATTTTATCTACAATTTTGATGCTAATTATACATTTTACACTTATTAATTCAATATTCATTTAAAATTTATGGTTTAGTCCCTAAACCTTATTTCATTCATAAATTCACATATAAAACTCATTTAATCCCTTTGTTTTACCCAGTTAAACTAAACTTTACTTAAAATTATCATTCTACTCGTTTGCTTACATATTTTATAAAATTACCATTTTGCCTTTTTACTTTCAAATTCTTTCATTTAAGTACTATTTAACTCCATTAAAATTTCTTGACATTCTTTTGCTCTGTTAATTCATTATTGATTTGTAAAATTACAATTTGATCCCTAAATTTTATTTCATGAAAAATTTCATAATTAGTACTCAATTAATTTCTTATATTAGTTATTTAACTCTTAGTTCACTTAGTTTATCATTTTTCTCAACACTTGGCAAATTTGCCAATTAGTCCCTAAACTTTTATTTTCTTCCATATAGGTCCTTTTTCATTCTAAATATATCATTTTCCATTTTTTTCATTGTTTCAACTTTATATTATGAAAATTAATGTTCATATGCCTTTAGTATTCATTGATATTCAATGTAAACTTTGGTATTTTATTTCTTTTTATTCCAATCATGCTATCTTTCATTCTTTTTATTAACATTTTAAATTTTGCCATTTCTTCATTAAAATTACTATTCAATAATGGTATAAATTTCACATTAAATTTATTTAAACCCTTATTATGCCATAACATACGCGATATACATTATTTTTATATATCCAACTATTCGATTTAGCTTACTACTATACATTCTAAATTAATTCTTTCTCTTTTAATTTCTTAAATCATTAAATTTCATGCTCTTTATTGTAATTTCATAATTAGTTAAAATAAAACCTATAAAATCATTAAAAACCCTTAGGTAACTCATTCGGCCATCTTAAGTTCTTCATCTTTAATTTGTTTTCTTCCATTATTAATTAATCAAAATATCTTTTTTAGCATAACCAATAATATTTATAACATTTATTTCATTCATACATGCTCTATACTCATACATATATAGCATATATAACATTAAATCAAATCCAATTAGATGGAAATTAAGGGATTATGTATCCACTTACCTTAAAAGCTTAATCTCCTCACTTTAAATCTCTTCTCCTTTTCCTTCAACCTTTGAAACATCTTCCTCATCCTTTAAACCTAAAGTGGCCGAATATTCCATCCAACTAAACCATCACTATTTTGTGTTTTTTATACAATATAAAATCATAATCATACTCTACACATCATAATTAGTCTATTAGAATCATTAAACCAAATTCAAATCTTCAATTTCTCTTACCTTAAATTCATGTCCTAACCTTAAATCCTTAACTTTTCCCACTTTTCTTCCCTCAAATAAAGATTAGAGGTCACAATTAGTTAGTAGAGGGACTGAAATATGGTAGAGAATTTTGGATTTAGAGAGAAAATTGGTTAGAAAATGAAAAAAAAACAATAGAAAGGAAAAGAAAAATACCTTAGCTAAGAAGAAAAAATGGTAGAGAGGGAGAGGCTGGGTGAAGTCTCTGAAAAATAGTAGATTTTTTGGCCATTTATAGGGCTGATTTGGGCTAAGCTTGGTTCAACCAAAGAGGTTGGGCCTAACTAAGCCCAATCTAATCCTTAAACCCAATTAATGCACTGTAAATTATTTTTTTCTCTTTTCAAACTCAAATTCACTCAAAATCAATTTCATAATTTTTAGAATAATAATTTAATCCTTCATGCAAAATTTTAGCTCATTGGAAATCCATTTCTAATCTGATTGACTCAAATCGATTCGATTAGCAAATTTTTGATGTTACTGTAAAATTATTTTTTCACTATCAAATAATTTTAAATAACAATTAGAGCTTAATTAGAAATTTCTATAATTTTTAAAGATCATTTGCTATTTTTAAAGACTTAGTCAAATTCACGGTCAATCGATTACTATTTAAATCAAAATCATCATTTTTCTCTTACTTCTTAAGTTCAAACCTTTCCAAAAATACTTTTAAAATTCTCAAAATGTTTTCATTAGGCTTCATGAATATTTTTGGGGTAAATCGAAGAATATTTTTCTATCTGGTCCAATCTGGTCCACTTTTAGTAGTTCGATAGCCCAAATTTTTGTGTCACTGGAAAATTACTTTTTCTTTACCATATGATTTTAGATCTCATTTAATGTAGATGTAGAAATTTCAATGAGTTTTAGAGAACATTTGCTTTTTTTAAAGTTTTGATCAAACCTTAGTCAATCCGAGCACTATTTGAACCAAAATTGTGATTTTTTCCTTATTTTGACATTTGATGACCCATTTGATCTCATTTTTTGTCCAAATTATATTCTTGAACTTCTAACATTCTCCTCTTTTCAATGGTCCAATAAAATATTTTTTGATTTCAGATGACACCATTCATTCTGGTGTCACTATTCACTATCGAAAATACTATTTTTGAATAATCTGATATTTGAAATATTACACTTTATCTGCATTTTCCCTTTTGATCCTGCTGCCCATATTGGGTTTTTTGGGCTCGATGGCCTTAAGTTCAATTTTAGAGCTCTTGGCGTAAATTTTCTTTTTTCCCATAAGTGAATTTATGTTCATGGTTTAATTTAGATCTAGATTTGGTCTTGTTAATTGGTTGGGGTTGAAAAATTTGGATCTTTTCATTTGATATATTCTACTTGGTGTCCAAAAAGTGTAGAAAAGAAAGAAATTAAAGATTTTGAAAATGGAGAATTTTCTTTCTTTTTCGATGATAGAGGAGGAACAGGAAGATGTTTTTTTATTTGGTCTTTAACTCCAATTAATTAATTGCTCTGATTACTTAACTTTAGTATAAAAGGAAACTACTCTTAATTGACTTTAGTGGGACACTTTATCACGAGATTGGAACTGGCAGCTTGTCATTCTTAGGTGTTAGCTTTCAACACTAATTTTCTAGTTCAAATAATTTGTTTCTTTTGTGGTGGTTTATTCCTTTTATGCCTTTTGATTTGGTTGTAACTGTTTGTATTAGTCTATCCCTCCAAATTAGGTAGATTATCTCATTTTTCTATACTTTATTTGGAATGTCATGTTGTTGCTTGGGTTTTAGGCTCCTATGATTCTATGATGATTATAAGGTCCTTGCTAATACCGAAACTCCGGGCTTATGAAATCCTTTTTGGCTATCAGTAGCTGAATTTTTTTGGATCTGGTGATGTTTATCTAGTGTTTTTATTGGATCTCTTGTTTATCTGATAAGGAATTATCAGTAGGAAATACTCTAAATGTTGTATCATCTTTATTTGGAGAATTTCACAAAAAAAGAAGCAAAATATGCTGCTTCGATGCACTTTATCTACAAATCATATATTGGTGCTAAGTTGTTGCTTTTTTTTATTTTAGGGACTTACTTGGTTAATTGGTCTCTGAATTTGTAGATTGAAGTTTCAAACTTGGTATGTACATTTAGAGATCATGTTAATTATTTGTAACTAGATAGCTGTTGAGAAAGATGATAGATGTGAAGAGTTTCTGCAATTATTGTTTAGAGATTACCCTAGGAAGATACTTTTAGTTTAAGATTAATGTTCATCCCCCATATGTATCTTGGTTTGTAGAAGGGGAATGTTAGTAGAAAGTTGTATAATGAAATTTATATAGCAAAGTTGAAGCACTATAAATCATTTAAGTAGTAATACTAAATTTGATAATTATATTTTGCCAATAAATTAAAATGAAATAAGCAATTTTGATATTAGCTTAATTTTAATTATAAATTCATGTTATGTATTATTAATTTTGATGTATTATCATTAATCTTAGTTAATTTCTAAATTAACTTATAAAGACTTATGCGTGACTTTTTTTTTCTTTTTAGCTTGAATGCATACAATAGTAGCAGTAAAATGGGAAAATACCATTTCTGTGTTATGTTCTAGGCCTCTATCTCTTGTCAATTTTAACTTCTAAATTTTGCAATATAAAGGTACTAAACTTGCTATTTTTTTAAATTTATTTTCTTCTTAATGTATTCATGTTAATCATTATATTATTTTTATAAATCTGGTTTATATATATATAAGTTGGTTGTAAGAGGTGAAAAATATTGTTAAAGTGATACTTTGTAGATTTAGATGCGTCTAGGACAAACAGCTTGCAAATATCAGCAAGCACTTAAATGTGATGCTTTGTAGATTCATAGGTTTTTGGAGATAATTGCACATCTTAAAGCCGGTAGGATTAGCTGGAAGTGATTCCCTATTGGCAGGTGAGAGATGTAAAAATGTATTACTTGATACTGTTGGCAGGTTTTTGACATTATTCTAAGCTTAATTTCCAAGTTACAATTAAAAATATAACTTGATTCTTCATGTTTGTTGTTAAAAGTTAAACCCTATGGACTTGTTTTGTTTTAACTAATCCAAAAATATATTTATTTTGAATCTACTTGACTATAATAATGAACTATTAGTTTATGTTGGTATGTAGAGATTTATGAGTTATTACTTGTACAATGTGATAAGGAAATTTTCATTATTTATAAGTTAAAGAGTTGGTTAAGTTTCTAGATAAATAATTGTTTCTTTCTACTGCAGTACATGCATTTTTTGTTTAGTGGTTATAGTTAATAAAATTTTGAAGATTATGTAAATGTTTTGTCTAATTCTTTTATTGTTATACATGCAGTTTTTGTTATCTATAAAATTTTTTGGACTTTGTTATGTTTTTTCTTTGTTTCTACTGATGTATTTGCAATATCTATTTTGTGCTCATAGTACTTAAATTTTGAAGATTCAAGTGTAACCCAAGGAACAAAAAAGGAGTGTCGTTGGTTAGGTTAATTATCACCATTTAATTATTTCATCTTGCTATAACATTTAGCAAACTTGTTGTTTTAATATTTTTTCTGACTTTGTTAAAATTGATATCTTGCTTTGAGATTGGATAGAGCAAATTAGTTAGCAGTGTTCTCGATTAAGCCAATGGAGATCATTGAGACATCAGATGTTAGAGATGACACAAATATTTTTCCAATGCATACCAAATTGAAGAAGTTGGTGTGCATGAGATCAATATGGATGTTGGTATTAAAGAGAAAATAGATTTGCGTGACCCTTCGGGAAAGGTTATTGAAATTGACACTGCTGATGGAATTGTGCAAGAACTTGAAGTGAAAGACAAAGATGAAGAAGAAATTTCAGATTATGATAGAATGAAGACGATGAAGAGGAATTTCAATATTCATCAGAGAGTGATTAATTAAGAGTAAATTATTAAACAATAATTTAGGTTTATGTTAAACCCATTTATTATATTTTAACAATTTATGTCATATATAATGAAATTATGAAATCATTGTATGTTATGCAGGTATGGGTCATGGTAAAGGAAAAGAAAATGATGGTTGAGGACATCAAGAAGGCAGATTCGGAGTAGATTCAATTAATCCACCTTATGGAGAAATACCGGAGATACCTGGTAACCCTGCAGCAGCTGCTACACCACCCCTTTCTATTACAACAGCTACTGCACCACCCCTTTCTATTATAGCTACTGCTGTACCACCCTCTCCTATTACCGTCAATCTACCAGCAGCATATGTTTTCAATTCTAGTCTCACATCAACATCAACTCTTAGTCCACACACTACCAACAGCACTACATCAATAACATGTAAAAAAATTAACGCAAATTATAGCAAGCTGTACATAATAGTGAACCCAAAGGGATTGTGAGGTTCTTTATCTCAACAAATTCTGAACAAGTTAAAAAATAATTTTAAGTTGATGTATGCTTGTATATAATACAATTTATAGGTTGGAACCTTCCTCTCAATGTTCTAAGATTATAACCATGAGCTTCCATCAGCACACAGACATGAATGGAGTTAGTTGGAAGGAGGTTTCAAGAGAAACCAAAGAGTTTTACTAGGGATAATTTAAGTTATATATATATATATATATATATATATATTGTTTCAGAAATAATTCTACATTTAAGTTAAATTATGTATAATTATAACTAATAATAAACTACTACTAATATAATTTCAAAAAAAAAATGCCTTTGGGATGCTGAAATCAATAGTCTCATTAGGACAGTTTAGGAGATAAAGGTTGCACAGAGGTATAAGGATTACATTTACAAGTTAAAGGTGGCCAAAGAAAAGTCAAAAGACTTCCCAGAACCAGTATGGTAGGTGGAATCAGATTTTCAATCTCCCTACGTGCATTAAAGTGTCAAACCAAAAAAAGCTCAATCGTTATAGAGGAAATGAAGATAAAGCTCCTAGATCATACACTGGTGGAACGATTTCTATTTGTGAGCATATATCGCAATTGGTAAGTATATGATATTAGAATGTGAATTTATACATTAATATTAGTGACAATGTTATTTTGCAAAGTATTTTGTAATTGATATCAGGATTTAAGTAAGCTGAAATTATGTTTAATAGGATTAAAATTCACTATCAAATGATTGATTGAAAGTGCCTCTCTACATGTAGAGGATGACTATGAGAAATTATGCTGAAATCTTTTGCCATTAACGGATGATGGATGTTTTCACTTAAAGTTTGATGTGTATGTATTTTGGGTTTCCATGATTTAAGTGCAATGATTTTGAGTAGCATGCAAGTGTATGTATTTTGAGTTTCCATGATGGGTCGTTACATTTGAAGTTTGATATATATGTATTTTGGGTTTCCATGATTTAGGTGCAATGATTTTGAGTAGCATTTACTTGCATGGTGTTCTTTGTGTTTATTTAAGGAGAATGTTTAGTGATGATGGTGGCAGTACTATTAAAATAAGAGAGTATTGTTTGAGTGAAAACAATTAACATAAATATGTTATTCTAACAACGTTGCTTATATTGCAAATGATATAGGAGAAGGAGTATGGTCGGCCATCTATAATTCTCAAGGTCTACCTGCACACACACAATATAAATCATGATGGGAAAACATATGTGGCTGATCATAATAGAGAGGTACATGTAAGTAAAATGGAATGCAATTTTAGTTTTCACAATTATTTAAATGGCAAATTGTCAATTATGAGTTATTCTTGTTTTTATGCTTATTAAAAATTGTTTTATTTTTATAGGAGAGGTATGAGCAACTCCGATCTGAGCGATCACAAGATGAGTCATATGTGGATGAGTCCGAGTAATTTTTAGAGGCTGCAAGATGCAATAAAAGGAAAAAAGTATACGGACTCGGCTCATATGTGCCTCCTATTGTTTCTCCATCAGGTACATCATCTTGTGCTGGTACAAGCAATGCCCACCATTCAAATGTGACATTATTGACAACAAAAGATGTTGAGGAGATTGTCGTACGGACTATTCATTCGTTGCTTCCTCACTTAAGGGTTCAACAGCCACCAGTTCAACCGAATACCAATACTACAGCACCAACACATGATGATGTTGCCCCTTCAGGTGCACAAGGAGATAATCCACATGATGATTCTGCATCTGGTAATCGCAATTCTACCTGAAATTGCCATCGCCATTGCTTACTAATTATTTTATTTAAACACTATTGTTAATGTTAATTTGGATGTTATTTTTAATATTATGGTTTTATTGTTTAGGATGATACTTTGTAGGGTGATAAACTTATTTAGTATTTCAAGTAATTTTTAATTGTAACTTGATACTATGTTTTATATTATAAATTTATAAATTATAATATGATTTGCATTTATATAATTATGTATGGTGTCTGTTCAATATTAGTTAAATAATGAATTAGCTTACTATTCAATGATATATAAATAATAAATTAAAAAAATAAAAAAAAACCTTAAATTTCAAGATAGCGACAAAATTCTTCATCACTATAAATATGCTAATCTATCAAATAGAAACAAAAATTAGCAACGGGATCGAGGACTGTATTTTCCGTCGTTAAATTTTAGTGACGAAAATAAATTATGCCAAATATGTCGCAAAAAAATCAATTTCTTAGTGACTAAAAATACAGACAAAATAATTCATCGCTAACATTTTTCTAAATAAAAATGATGACTGATTTTAGGGGTTATTTAGCGATGGATTTCTCACCTCAGCAACGGAATTTTTGTTGCTATTATTAGCGAAGGTTTTTATTTTAGTCGCTAAATATGCAGCTACAAAAAAGCTATGAACAGTTGTCTAGTCGCTATTGTACAATAGTGACGGATATTTCATCGCTAATTCCTGGGTTTTTTGTAGTGTATTCTTCTTCTTAAACTTCCAAATCAATACCTTCACAATAATGCTTATTAGTTGAGGATGTATTTTCGTTAACTATTTCATCATGGAATTCAAATTTGATATCTAAAACCATAATTCAGCCATCAATATTAGGAGATAGTCGGTAGTCCCTAAGGATGTGGGAAATCAAACCGAATCAAGAAAAATTCTAGAATTCGCAAATGTGTCATTTTGATGTACTCTCTGTATATTTATTTATTCAAAAATATAAAGGACTCAAATTGAAATACCTATTTAAATTAATCAAAATTTTATTCATTCAATTCAATTTGATTTAGTTCCATTCAATTTCACTTGTATGTTCCGTCAATTCAAAATTTTTTTGCTACCTACTGTAATCTGATCATTGAAATGACTAAATGTTCAGCCCTAAGAGTCACGGCATGCATTTAACTTTTGATAAGAGGTAATTAATGAGGATTGTTATATATCAGCATAAACATCAAGTCATGCATTAATAGAAGACATCATCGTTTATTTTGTTTATATATATATATATATATATATATATATATTAGCAAAGGAAAATAATACTGGACCAAGACAAATTTAGTAACTAAAAAACTAGGGCTGGCAAAATTAGCCCAAATTCAAAATTTATCCAAATTCGTAAAAAAAAAAAGAGATCCAAACTCAACTCGATCCAAAAAAATATTCATTTGACCAACCTAAAAATGATTCACTAAATATATGATATATTTGGATCTTGTCCATAATACCTAATAGGCCTCCTATAAAATATCCAATAAATCTAGCTATGATGTCCATTGGATCAACCTAAAAATAACCCTTTTGGATTATCATATTTTGCCACATCTATAAAAAAAACTATCCACCTTAATTAATTAATTATAGCATTACCCAATTGGGAGTAAATGAAAGTTCCACTATGAGCATATGTAACTATAGAAAATAAGCACTGAATTTTGTTGATTAGACATATGGAACAAATTCGAAATGTCGAATGCTGTTTATGATAAATTCCAATGACACGATAATAATGCTTCTGTTTGAACTTTGGACAATTTTGGGTAATATATAATATGCATGTATTCATATATACCCCTAATTTAGGTGGTAAAGAAGATTTGCTGATTGATTGCTTGAAACTGATGTTTTATCTACTAGTACGTTCATCAATGTCTTTCCCGTAATTGATTGCTGAAAATCAAATGCATCCCAAATTATTTAAAAAAAAAAAAGGAATTAGTTACTAGCTCTTCGTATTGATTATTAAAAATCAAAATTCTCATACCAAATTATAAAAATATCAGTTTTTATGAAGTAATCTAATTCTGGACTTCCGTAAAAAAGAAATGTCATTCAGATTTGGGACTTTAATATGCTAATTTATTAATTATGAAGTATATAAAACAGAATAAGGAATCTCAATAGACATGCAAGGAAGAGAAGATATAAAGGGCACCAGGTATCTTTCATAAGGACAACTGAAAAAGAAGGAATTAATAGGGAATTAATACGAGAACACTTAGCAATTGTAAATATTTACTTACTTCTTTTTAATATAAATTATTTGTTATTTAAAATTTATTAGCTTGATTAATTTAAATTGACACTATGCGGATAAAAAAAGGTATGTTCCCTTCAAAATATTTAAAGGTATTTTATATTCCCTTCAAAATGATTAATTATCATTTCGTTCCAACCCTTAAAGTAAATATATTTATTTATTTTGTTAATAAATAAAAGTAGAAATATAATTTTTTGTTTTTGTGTTCTTCTTTTGTATAGATAGTACAAAGGTTCCTTATCTTGAAGTTCTATTTATTCCATAAACCGTACAAGGTTTATGCTTTAGAAAATAAGCAAAATACATTCTCTTGCTGCCGCGTCTTCTAATAGTCTCTTCAACTATTGATATTGCCATTTGATGAATCATTATATTATTATTACTATTATTATTAGGGTTATTAATACATGATTTTACTTCCAAATTATTATCATTTAGCAAATTATATCTAAACTAATAGAGTATTAGATTATTTTTAAATTTATTAAAAATGTAAATAATATCCTTTGTACTATTAAAAAAAATTATTCACTAAAGTTATTAAAAATGTCAACTTACCTTTATGTCACTATTCACTTGCCACATGTATAATTTTTACACACTTTTTGTAAAGTATCAAGTGTTTCTGTAGGAAGCTAATATAAGATTTTTAACAAGTTCAAAGACTTTTCTATTAATTTAGAAAATAATTTATTAAATGGTGATAATTACTATTTTTCTTATATTTTACTCCAAATGCTAATTTTGAAATCACATTGATTAACTGCTATTCAAATTCGAAATTCATGTTTAATTCATTTGTAAGAATATAAATATTATTTGATGCTCGAAAATTTTAAAAATACTGATTGTAACTTCTATAATTACTGCCTATTGATAACTAATTACTTTTTTCTTTTTTTTTAGTAATAAATATAACCATTAAAACCTATATAATTTGACAACTAAAAATAGCTAATAACCGATAATTTTATAATAGCTAATAGTTGGTAGGGTTGATCGTAATTTGAGAGGGGAAATGAGAAAAATAACAAAAATATTAGCAAATTTTAACCTAGTGGTATAGTCGAGTAATTAGGACGGTGAGGCCTCCGTTCCAAAGCTAGATCAAAACTTTAGTATAAAATAAAATAAAAAGGAAAGAAGGGTGAATTTGGTAATTTGATGATTTAGATGGGTGGGTGTATGATTAATGGGAAGGATAACATGTATATGTGGGATAACAATATTTAGGCCCCTCTAACGCAGACGTACGCATACTTGAACAAAAGACTGAACATACATCTCAGAAAACAGTAGCAGAAGAGCTCTTTCTTCTTCTTCTTCTTTTCTATTAAAACTTTAAAGAAAAATAGGATTTAATTTCATCATTAGAGAAACTGGTGTAAATAACCCCAGGCAGCTTCACCTCGCCGCATCAGTCGCACATCTGCATACTTTCACACGTGCCGACGCCACCACCATCCCTGAGATCTGCACTTTGCAAAAAGTGGCTGAGCAACTTCAAAAATTTTCGAAGTACAAACATTGAAGAAAAAATAAGAAGATTAAGAAACAGCTGATTCTTCATTAAATCTCAATGAAATTTACATTTCCCGATAATTGGAAAACATGAAATCTATAGAAAGAAAACAGCTGCTAAGAAGTTCAAATACCAAAACCCAATCTCAAGTCTAACTAAAACTAACACGCCAACAACCTCATATAAAGGAACAGAGCTCTATTAAGATCCCAGCTTTTTCATCTGAAACCAAAAATCTAAGCAAAACCCAAAAATTATAAACCATAAATAGTTAATGGGTTTGATCTGAATTTTCATGGGTAATCTCCAATCTTCCACTCTGTTCTTCATCAGAACTCCCCTGTTTACTAATTCTATCATTTTCAGATGATTTCTTACTGCAAGAACAGCTCTTTGTACTGCTATTATCGCCAAAAGAGGATGATCTACTAGACATTGGCGTGGCTAAATAGGTTGGTTTAACTTCGCCAGCCATAATCACCAAAATCTTCTCTTCAAAAACTACAGGCTTTTTCTCATCTTTGTTGCCTCCTTCTCCGGCCTCCAAGTCTCTCTCTGCGGCGTCGTTTCCGTCTTCGAAGTATCCAGAAAGTTTCCAGTAAGAACAAGCGAGAATGAGAAGAGCAAAAGCAATAAGGCCAAGCATGGCTGCTAATCCACCAAACAAGTAGGGCACAGGTGAATGCCACGGTGAACGTTGTGCGCCAATTGCTGCTGCTGATGGTGATTTTTCTCGTGTCGCATTGAAGGGTTCTCTTGCTGCCATTTTTATTTTAGATGAAAAATTAAACAAATTAAGAGAGAGATTGAAGAGTAGGATGAGGCTTGGGATGTGAAAGAAGAAAGGAAGAGAGAGGGTATTTATAGAAGGAACGAAAGAGAATTTATAAAAAAAAAAAAATTATTATTATTATTATTATTATTATTATTATTATTATTATTATTTTAAAAAATTAACCATTAACTCTTATTCCCGTACCAAGAAGTGTTGCCCAGATGGGATTGAATATATATCTACAGTTCTACATAAGGTGTACATAACCAAACTAAAATTGAACCGAATCAAATTAAATTTGATCTATTTAATTCGGTTATTTTGATTGTTTATTCATTAAGTTCTGAATTAAAATTAAAAATCGGTTTATTCGGTTTTTAAAATTGAAAAATCGAAGGAACCAAACTGATCAAAGTTTTATACATATATATTTTTTTAGTTTTAAAATATCAAAATATACAAGTGGATGAGTATTGTGAAACTAAAGAAGAGCCCATAAGGTCCCAAGTTCAAATCCATTGAGGGTCATGTTACGTTTCTGCATGTTTCCATCACTTTTTTTTTTATTTTTTTACTTTTATCTTTTTTTTCTCAATTTTTTATTTTAATTTTTTTACTTCAAAAGTGTTGTTTAAAAAAATAAAAATAAAAAGCAATTTAGGTTTAAGAGTAACAATTCAATCTAAGTACATGTGGAAAATAACAACTAATTAATAAGTTAATTTGCTAATTGATGAGTTTTTATGCCAATTGTATATTCTGCTAAATTTTAATTTTTTTTGGATAAAATAACTTTTTAAACTAAAATAGATAAATTCAAGTATTTTTGTATAATAATTTTTTTTATGATTTTTTATTGATCATGTGTGAAATTAATCAGAAATTTTACTCAAATTTAATAATAAAAATTTTCTTATTTGATATGAATAAATGTATTTATATAACTACTAGAAATTAATTTGATGGGTAGCATTATCTAACATAAGTTGATTTTTTTGCTAATATAAAATAAAAAATTCTTAAGATCTAAATTTTAATTTCGATTTCCCTTAACCGCAAATGGAGAATTTAATAAATTAGTTTTGCCGCAAGAAGTTGATACTTGTGCCGTTACGAAAAACCCTTTTCTTATTTATTATTTTTGTAACATTAAAATAAGCTAGGGAAATTGAAACTTATGACTTTGTTTGTTTCAATTTATTGTAAGGGTTTTTCTTTGATTTTTTTTTCCTTTGAAAATAGCATTTTTTAAAGAAAAATACAATAGACTTTACATTTAGGTTTATTGAAATTTTGCCCGCATTTCATGAATTTTGTGTATGGTTCATGTTTAAATGAGAAGTCATTAGGCACTTAAAGAATATTAGTTATATATAGTTTTCTTATACAATTTGGAAGGACAAAGTAATTAAATACTGAACCAGAAATTTAGACCCACTAACATGTTTAAATGAGAAATTCAGACCAGAGCTCACTAAATTTACCACAAATCATGTTACTGGGTCAAGCAGCCAATTTGAATGTATAGAATAAATTATTTGGGATATATAATAAAAATATTTTGTTTAAATAATTTATTGTATATACTAAAATCTAATTTTAAAGCTATAATTACAAAATAATCCATAATTAATGAGATGGCCCTATTGTTATTTAATTTTGATTAGTATTTATTATAGATATAATATAATAAATTTATGTATATTATTTTAATTTTAGTTATTTTAAATGAATTTATTTTGTTGAATATAAATTAATTTAATTTATAGACCCATATAGGTTAAAAGTCCAATAAAAAATAAGCTTATATTGACCCAAAACCAATTGAACCGAACCAACCGAAATTATTTCGATTTGTTCAATTCTCGGTTCTACAAAGTTCGATTTCAGCTTAATTCATATATTTTTTGAAGTTCGGTTTTTGATTCAATTGGTTTGATTCAAAATCAAACCGAACCGATCATTTGCTCACCCCTAGTTCTACAATGTTTTTTACGGAAAATTTATGAAGTTTTTTGTGAAATGTACTAATTTTATTTTTAAGTTTATTGGTATTTATTTATTTATTTTTTGACTATTTGAAATATAATGATTTTACTCTTATTGGATAGCAATTAATTACATAATCAATATTACGTGTCACTCAACTTAATAATAAAATATATTTATTTTGATAAATTTAAAAATAAAAAATTATTTATTTTAGAAAGTATAAAATAAAATTTCTTAATTTTAAAAAGTTTAAGTTAAAAATAAAGTAAAAAATCATTGTATTTCGAATAATGGAAGAGAAAAAAATGCCCTTATTCCTTTTTACATTTATTTTGTGGAGCTAAACATGCCTTAGTATTTAATAATTATATATCTTTAAAAATTATATCTCTTTTAGTTATAATTTTATATCATATACTGCTAAATTATCGCATTTTTCATAGAAACACCAATGGGTCCAAAGCGTCTTTTGTTTTTTTATTTTGTTCGGCTCATTTTTTATTTATTTATCTTTTTTTTTAACAAATTGAAAAATAAACATAAAAAAGGTTTTTTTGGGGGTCCAGTTAGTGATTTATGTTGTCATCATGGATGAATTGTGCTCTTTTGGGGGCATATTGATGTATATTTATATATATGTACAGTAAAAATGCAATTAAGGAACAGAAGATACGGTTTAACGATAAAAATGAAAGATGTGTACACTATATAGATACACCTAAATTTTTATTTCTGCTTTTATCTACAATTTGCATGGCATCATACACTATATTGATATATCTAAATTATTACAATTTTATCTATGGATACACTATATAGATACCATTGGTATATATTGTTGATTTTTTTTATGAAACATATGTGATGTAATCCATTTTTATATTAGATTCCTCTGTGCCTTTTGTCCACCTCATTTTGTATAATCCAATAACCTCATTTAGTCATTTTACATATTCCCATTTCTGCCACCTAGTTAAATGCATCCTCTCATTATCTATTTATTCCCTTACAACATTATTCTTATATATATATATATATATTCCCTTACAACATTATTCTTTTATATATATATATATATATATATATATATATATATATATATATATATATATATATATATATATATATATATATTATTTTTCTGACTAGATCACACATAACCAATTGTTAGTATAGGAGGGTGGGATTCTAAAAATTGCATTTTGAAACATATATAAAGTAATAGTAATTAAACAGCTAGGACTTGGTCCCATGGGCAATTTCGATTCCTCTTATTGGTATTTCTAATTATAATTAAGCTAAATGAGTTCTTTTTGTAAAAAAAAAAAAAAAAAAACTCATAATTAGCTAGAGGAAAGATTAATTAATTCCAAGACTTTCAACAGTTTGCTTAAGTGTTGATCGCGATACATACATACATATACATAATTGTGCTTTAAACACAAAATAAAAAGGTTCTTGATAAGTGTATAGTTGATGTGCGAGAGGCATATATATAGAAATAGTATTATTGATAAGAATTAAAACACGAAATAAAAAGGTTCTTCAAGTCCATCATTTAGGTTGTGATGTGATCAAAATTTGAGTATGATTATTCATGATTATCTATCTTCTTACTGACGTTCTAACTGCACTCATAACAATTCAGATGATGTAGGTCCCAACCAACTTGCCTCATTTTGTTAATAAGGTCCATCTTAGCTCTACAAGGAGCTGAACAGAGTAAGCATATCAATTTTTTGGAATCTGATTAATAAGAAAAGTGCATAAAGCAAAATTTTTAAAAACATAAAAAAATTCTCTAATGTTTGCGTCAATTTACAATTAAAAATTTATGGTTAATTTAAAAAACAAAAATTAAATCATTAACATTCATGGAGTATTTTAATTCAGACATCCGTTAATAATTTTATTAAAAATAACAAAAACTTTAATTTTTTATTCCAAAAAATGATTTTTTGAGTTTTGATTTAACGAATACAAATTAATATTTAAGTTTCTGTTATTTTTCTAATAAGTTTTTTAAATTTCGTTACTTCTATCGAAATATATAACTAAATTTTGAATAATAATAATAATAATAATAATAATAATAATAATAATAATAAATAAATAAATTAAAAGTGAATTTTTCCTTGGAAACTATATGTTTATATTTAACATTAAATTCAATATTTTTAATTTTAATTATATTTTTAATTTAATTTATTTAGTTGGATAAGAGTTTCTTTAAAAAATAAAAAAAAAATTGATTTTACCCAAATTTTGATAAATATTCAGGAATTATTTTATAATTTAAGTTTTTTTCATAGAAACACCAATGGGTCCAAAGCGTCTTTTGTTTTTATTTTGTTCAGCTTCATTTTTTATATATTTATCTTTTTTTTAAACAAATTGAAAAATAAACATAAAAAAGGTTTTTTTTTGGGGGTCCAGTTAGTGATTTATGTTGTCATCATGCATGAATTGCGCTCTCTTAGGGGCATATTGATATATTTATATATGTACAGTAAAAATGCAATTAAGTAACAGAAGATACTGTTTAACGATAAAAATGAAAGATGTGTGCACTATATATATACACCTAAATTTTATTTCTGCTTTTATCTACAATTTTGCGTGGCATCATACGCTATATAGATAGTATTTTTTTAGAAAAATGTATCATTTCATTAAAGCAGTTGTTGAATAAAGGGAAGAAAAATTAATTCTTATTCTCGGAGAATCAACTGAGATCGTAGCTAATATATAAGCAAAATCGTTACCCAATTTTCTCATAAAAGTAAAAGAACAACCGTGAAAGGAAAGACTGAGATCTAAGCAATCTTGAACAATCAATCCAAGAGGGGAATTATTAGAAAGAGGGGCGATCAATGCTTTATGGAGGACAGCACATTATATATATATATATATATATATATATATATATATATATATATATATATATATATATATATATATATATATATATATATATATATATATATATATATATATATTGCCACTCTCTTATAATAGTGATTTTGCACTAAAAAATAACTGAAATTATATTACAATATGGAAACTATTTATTTATGTTTATGACTTATAAGGCAAGAAAATAACTGTAATTAGGAATGAAAAGTAATAAAGAAAATCCAAAAAAGTAACCAGGAAAAACAAAGACAAGAGCCATTAATAATTACTAGGAGATAAAGACTTACTAGCTACCGTCTTCTCTCATTCAGTAATTAATGCCAAAACTTAACATGTGTTCTGTGACATTTGTTAAGCCTTTGATCTTCATAGTAATAGTAAAATTTAATACATGTAGAGCTGTATTAAACTTAATTCAGTAATTAATGCTAAAACTCCAGAGGTGTTTATGCCTTCTGTTCCTCTTTAGCCACTATAATATTATTCATTTCACCTGCCGCCTAAATACTTATGGAATTAGGGCTGACCATAGTTACGGTTCAAACCAAAATTGAATTGAAATTAAATCGATCAAATTTGAAATTGAACCATAATTAATGGTTCGCAGTTTCAAATCTGGAAAAACAGTTTTACGTTTTAAGAATTAAAATCGAAATTAACAGGAAATCAAACCATCGATTGCGGTTAAAAACCATAAAATATATTATAAAAATAAAAAATTATTGCTTTAAAATATGTACTCATTTTGAAAATAGGGAGTGAATATCAAAAGTGTTAATCTTTTGTATATAAAATTTTTAAAAGATAAAGTGAAATAAGCTTTTATTTTATTAATGTCGAATGTTTGAATTGTACTATTATTTTCATATTTATTTTAGTTAAAATAATTTTAAATGAATGAAAAAATAAAGTTTCAGTTTCCGTAGCAAAAGCCCAACCGAAACTTTTTTAAACCAAAATTGTAAACAAAAGTCGTCATTTAATTTTTGTTTTAGTTCCATCGTTTATAAAATTAAAGCTGGCTATTCCAAAACCAAAACCATGGGCATCCTCCACATGGGAGCAGTAACGGAAATAAAATATTCGTCGATGTAGAATTAACGTGGAATGGGGATGGAAATTGTGGTTTTCACTCCGAAATTTAATAATTATATTTAATTATATTTATATAATTTAATTTTAAATTATATTTAATTTAATTTTATCAATTTTTAAAATTTATTTTAATTATATTTTTAATTGAATTTAAATTTTTTAATTATTAAATATTATATTTTAATTATAATTAATTGTTAAATATTATATTTTAGTTATAATTAAATTTTATTTAAAAAATTATTTTTGATCGGGGATTGGGATCCTTGTGTGGTGAGGACAGGGGGAATTTTCCTCCCGTAATCCCACTGGAGGCAGGATGAGCGGGGCAGTAGGTGGATAGCCATCCCCTATCCTGTGATCATCCCTAGTTTTTCTTTTATTTATAGCAAAATTCTGAACCACTCTCCATTCAAAAAGGATAATAACTTTGATTAGAAAAGACAATAATCTCCAAATCTAAAAAGATAAACTTGCATAATTAAAACTAAACAACATTCAAATTTAATTATCGCAAATAAATTATTTCTACTAGGAATGAGCATGGTTAACCGAAACTTAGGTTAACCGAAAAATCGATCCGAAATCGAACCGATTTTTAGGTTAATCGAATCAAAATTTTAGATTTATGATTTTTACTTTAAAAATCGATGGTTAACTGATCCGAAATCGAAACCGAATATATATATATATATATATATATATATATATATATATATATATATATATATATATATATATATATATATATATATAATGAATTATATTTTAAATTTTACACTTATATTTTTTATTTTTTGTGTAATTTATAAATATTATGATATATAATTTTATAAAATATATATTTTTAGTAAATAAATATTAAAATTATGTGCATAATTAATATTTTATTGTTAGTTTCATATTGAATATTTTTTATTTTTATAATTAATTATGAAAATTTTATTTTTATTTTGATTATTTTAATGGATATTGTATTTAATTAGTATTTTTTCATTTTTAAAGCATTTTTAACTATTAAAAATAATATTATAAATTATATAATTTATTAAATTTATATATTAAAATTTTTTAATGGTTAACCGATAAATCGATCCAAAAAATCGAGTTAAAAATCGAAATCGATATAGCGGTTAACCGATAGTAATGAACTGGTCTAAGAAAATTGTTAATAGACCGGTTAACCGGTCCATGCTCATCCCTAATTTCTACAACAACACAAATAAGATTAGAACAAATAAGGAAACTAAATCCGATTTATATATTACTTTATTGAAATAAAAAAGCAAAACAACCTAAAAAAATTAAAAAACACAAAATTAAAACTAATAAAAATTCATATCTATACAAATCAGAAAATTATTATAAAAAATCATAAAAAAATATAGAGAAGTAAAAAATAAATTTGAAACTACAAAAAAGAAAAATAGAAATAGACAGCCACTTGTAGATAAACCGATTATAACTCAAAAATTAAATTAAAAATAAAAATATTTGAATTAAGAAAGAAAATGAGGTTAGAGTTTTGAAAGAAAAGGTCCATAAGTTTATTTCTAATAAATTTTTTTTAAAAAATTATTGTCGACATGATTAATTATAAATAACATACTAAAAATTAATATAAAAAATAGGGATGAGCAAAAAAAATCAAAATTTTGGTTAATCGAAAAATCGATATGAAACTGAATTGATTTTTAAATTAATTGAATCAAAAATTTAAATTTATGATTTTTATTTTTAAAAATCGGCAGTTAATCATTGACTAATTGTTAATCTATATAAATTATATTTTAAATTTTACACTTATATATATATATATATATATATATATATATATATATATATATATATATATATATATATATATATATATATATATATATATATATATATATATATCTTTCTAAAATATTATTATAATACATATTTTTAGTAAATAAACATTATTATTATTATTATTATTATTATTATTATTATTATATGTGTATCATTAATATCCTGTTCTTAGTTTCATATTAAATATATTTAATTCTTATAATTAACCATGAAACTTTTATTTTCATTTTTATTTTTGATGGATATTGTATTTAATTTGTATTTTTCATTTCTAAAGAATTTTTAACTATTAAAAATAATGTTACAAATTATATAATTTATTAAATTTATATGTTAAAAGTTTTTAGTGGTTAACTGATAAATCGAGTTAAAAATCAAAACCGATATGTGGTTAGCTGAAATTAATAAACTAATTAATAGAATTATTAATGGACCGACTAATCAATGCATGCTCACTCCTAATAAAAAATGATAAGGAAAACTTTTAATTTTTTTTCTTGAAATTTTGAAAAACATTAGCAATATATTTAGATAAAGATAGAAAAATCAATAAACCATCCTATAATTAGGGGTGAACAAGCTGGTCCATTAACAATTTTATTAAACTAGTTCATTAATTTTGATTAACCGTTATAACAGTTTCGATTTTTAATTCGATTTTTCGGATCGGTTAGCCACTAAACAATTTTAATATATAAATTTAAAAAATTATACAATTTATAATATTATTTTTAATAGTTAAATAGAAATGAAAAAAATATAAATTAAATACAATATCCATTAAAAGAATTAAAATAAAAATAAATTTTTTATAATTAATTATAAGAATTAAATATATTCATTATGAAACTAACAACAGAATATTAATTATACATGTATAATAATAATAATAATAATAATAATAATAATAATAATAATAATAATAATAATAATAATAATAATAATAATAATAATAATATATTTTTAATGTTTATTTACTAAAAATATATATTTTAATAATATTTTAGAAAGTTATATATCATAATATTTATAAATTACATAAATATTAAAAATGTAAGTGTAAAATTTAAAATATAATTTATAAAATGTATATATATATATTGGTTTCAGATCGGTTCGGTTAACCATTGATTTTTAAAAATAAAAACCGTAAACTTAAATTTTTGATTCGGTTAACCTAAAAATCGGTTAGGTTTTGGATCAATTTTTTGATTAACCGAAATTTCTATTTATTTTGCTCACCCTAAATTCCTATTTAATTATTAAGAATAATAAAAATGTATTATTTATTTTTTGTTATAATCAAATTTAAATAAAACCCAAAAATCATGCTTTGAATAAACTATTGATATTTTTTGTTAGTTTTAACAAGATTATGGACAGAGAAAATTAATTAAATTGTCTACAAACATTTAGAGTCTTATAATTTGTTGGTTTTAAAATAATTGTAAATTGGTTTAAATGCTTATATATATATAGGGCCAATGAAAAATATGGGCATGTACAAAATGTGTGTGAAAATGTCAATATGCTAAACTTAGAATCAAAGAGACATGTGTCTCCCTAGGGGTGAGCAACAAAAATCAAAAATATGATTAACCCTAAAATTGGTTCGAAACCGAATCGATTTTTATGATTGACCAATTTGATAGATTTTATTACGATTTTTAATTTTAACATTTTTTGTTAATGATTATAGTTTAAGTTTTTAATTACCGATTAACTGGTTTATATATATATATATATATATATATATATATATATATATATATATATATATATATATATATATATCGTCAATTTTTTTCTATTTCTCTTTAAAATTTACATAAAATAATACTTTAAAATATATTCAAATTATATTTTTAGTTTTATACCTTAATTTTTTATATTTTTCTATAAAATTTATATAATACTTTAAACTAAATTTATATTATGTCATTCTCTTTAATTATATAATAATATTTATATATAGTATCCAATTAACTTTTATATATGTTATTTTTTATCATATATTGATATTCATATTTTACTTAATTGCATTTAATTATATTTTCTTATATTTTAAAATTTATGTTATAATATTTAATATTATTCAAAATTTTATTTGACTTAGAATTAAGCATATTAATTTTCAACAAATGTCAAATTTATTTTATAATATTAGCTATGAATTTATATAGCATAAAATTTGACTAGTAAATTATGTTTATTTCATAATTTTTATATTAAATTACTTTGCACGTTTGAAGTTTAATTGAATTTTATCTATTTTTTATAATTTTATGTTATAAAATTTAATGATTAATTAAAAAATATTGGTTAATCAAATCGAAATCGATAGACTGGTTAAACGAATATAACGAATTGATTAATGGTTAGTGATTTTAAAAAATTAATGTTAATGAACAGGTTAATTTTTTTTTGCTTATATACTAATTAATCGGTCTATGCTCACTTCTACGTTTTCCTTGGTAATTATTGGCATAGTTCAAATTTTTTTTATAGGAAATTACAGTCTCTTAAATCTTAATCAGCAAAGGGAAAGAAATAGGGGAATTAATGAAGAATTGAAGATTATTATATTTATAGGAGGTATTCAATGTAAAGGTTGTTTTATTTCTTTTTCTTTTACATCATAATATTCAATTTAAAGGTTAAAAAGCAAAATTGGAATAATTGAAGTGCGGTAACTAGAAACGGTTTCGAAAAAGAGCAGAAATGAAATTGGTTAAAATTAGAAACTCGAAACGGTTTTTATGTGCTGATATCAGTTGTCAGCTTTTGTTTTTGTCCACTTTAATCAGCTCGCTTTGCTGTTTGGCTTTTTTTGGCCTTTTCCCTCGCGATTTCCATCTCTCTTTTGAAACTAAAAGTATTGTGTGCGGGTACACAAGGATGATAAGAATACGTTGTACAATAGAATTAGGAAGTGTGTGGGCCATTACATAATAAAATAGTAATTTCTTTATTATTATTCAACAGTCTATGCACGTCAGGTACATTATCTGTAATGTACCCAATTACCTTAATTCATTCACATATATAAGAATATCAGATATTTTAAAATTTCAGTATTTCAATTGAAACATTTTTATCAAAAAGGAAAAACTTCAATTAAAGCATTATATGTTCTTAATTTCAATTAACTTTTTATTATGCAATACTGCGTAGTTGTAATTCTCATAATAAATGAGATCGTTTTTATTAATAAAATTTTCATTTGTTCTTTATTGTTTTGTCTTCAACCTGGGCTCTCAAGTAAATTAAGTGATGATTCAGCTATTTTCTTTCTGTCCGTTTAATATAATTATAACTCTAAAGTTACTTGTGTTATTGGAGTGGGACTATTTTGGTCAGCATCTTTTTTTCTTTTTCCCTTTGATATTGATGTGTCCCTTAGATATTATAATATCTATTCTAACATTGCATTAAAATGAAGAAAATAATTTTGCAATTCTTTCGTTGGAAGAAAGAATCTTCTTGTAAGCCAAAAGTGCAAAAACCAATTTTTAAAATCACTCAAATTCCAAAAACATTTCAGCAAATAAGAAATTTTACACTGTGTTTAAAGCAAATAGTTAAAAAAAAAAAGCACCCCATTTCTAAAATAACAAAAAAGCATGCAACCCAAATTTGTTAAATATAATTTCAAACTACTATTGTCAAAAAAAAAAAAACATTGCAAAATATAAACATGATTATGCTTACCAAAAAGAACAAAAATACAAGTATCTAAACATGGAGGTAAATGCCCAATAGCAATGTAAAAGAAATGAAAAAAAAATAAACACATACATATTTTGCGTTTGAATTATGGGTATTGTGGGTCATATTGGTTATATGACTCACATGGATAGCCTAATCCATTTGATTCATGGATTGATATCTTTCTTTTAATAATCTTAATCACTTCGGTACTTGAGTTGATATAATTTTCATTAATTCTTTTCACGAGTGAATATCCATTCATATTATTCATCATAGTGTATAGAAATGAAAATCTTTTATTAGAAAATGACGTCAGAAGTGAATCATTGATCCCAACCTAACACGTAAAGTAGTTGATTGATAATTAAATATTATTCTAAAAAAGAAAAAGTAAATGAATGAATGCTGCTTTTGACTGGATTAGGACAAACGATCAAACTTTTGATGTTTGCCTTTATCATTATATTAAATGAATTATTTCTGAAAAATAAATAAAAACCTTAAAACTATTAATAAAAAACAGTTTGGACAATTTAATTAATGGAATGTTGGATTATGATCATGTTATATATATACACACACACATTGGAAAAAGAATATATGAAGTATTACTATACTAGTAAAAATCATATGAAACAATTTATAAGAAAAACACAAAGTCAGATATAAATATTTACAGGTATCAAATGTTTTTTTTCCCCATATTGCACTGCATTTACCTATAAAACAGTAATTTGATTGTTTTTTTAATAAATTCACAAAATAATCTAACACTTAATCAAGGTATGCAAATTTTTTTTAATTAATAGTTTGGAGATATGTATATATTATCTCAATCATTTAAAATGAAATTGAAAGAACTCACAAAGTATCAGATACAACAATTGAGTTAGATCAGGTCAGGTGGGCTTGAATAATTTCTTTTCAGTTTTAGAATCTTAGGATTTTTATTGTTTGGGTCATTTTTCGTATGGGTTACTTTTTTTGAGCAGATTTAGATAGGATCTCAGGCCACAGTTAGGAATGAAAAACTAAATTGAAATCGAAATCGAATTGTAAACATTGAGTTCTGAAGCAGCTTTTGTCAAGAGTACCTAATAAAAAAAATTACTCTTATAAAAAATAAAAAATTGAAGAATTTTAGAATCTTTCAAAAATTTCATGAATTTTTCAGTAATTTTGGAGCTTTTAAATATTTATTCGAGAGGGAAATAATTTTTTATTGGTCATAATTACACATCAAGAAATTCCCTGCATGAAATTATGAAGATTCCCATCAGAAGCTTGAAATCTTACAAAAATAACCCGCACATGGCCACGTGTCATTGACTTACGGTTGTGCATGAGTTTTTTGGAGGCAAATTGACAAAATTGGCCAATTATTATCGTTCCTTTATGACAGGCGGTCGTGTTTCACCAATGTACGGCTGTGAGTTATGAAGTAATATCTATAAATGGCCAATTTTAGGCCATTTTTTCGGGTTTCAGCATTTTTAAGCTTCCGGCCTTCAGCATTTTTCAGCTTCCAGCCTTCAAAATTCACTTCATTTTCTTTCATTTCAAAGCCAAAAATTCATCATTTTTCTTAAGATTTCATAAAAAATCTAAGGTTTGATTTTCATCTTTTAAATTCTCTTCATTAAATCACTGTTAAAAGATCCTGAAATCTCAAGATTTCATCACTTATTTGAGTAAGTATATTAAAATTAATATATAAAGTCGTTTCTTTATATTCAGTTTTTAGCATGTCATATTCATAGATTCATCTTTGAATATTATGAATCTAACTTCAGTTGCCATAACATCATTTTTATTATTATTTTGTTAAGTTTCAAGTGATGAAATATCTTTGAGAATATTTATGGTGTAATAAAAAATAATAGATTTATATTAAGAATTATATTTTGTTTTTCTGGATTTTCCTTTTTCTTAATTTTATTTAAAATTATTTTTCCTACAATTTCATTTATTTTGAGTATTAAAAATTATATTTCAAGTAAGAAAATCATATAGAAAGTGGAGCGGACACATGTCACTTCAAAGTGACACGTGTCTCAACATGGACCTTTATTATTATTATTATTATTATTATTATTATTATTATTTTCAAGTGGCTGAACTCATTTACGCGGATCTAGGACTTGGTGGTCGTGGATTCGAGTGTCCAAATATTTTTGTCTTAAATTTCTATCATCTTACTAATTTTTATTTTATTTTATTTCACATTAATTTTATTTTTATCATATATTTGTCTTTGTATATAACTTTTTTTGTGAGCGAAACGTGGTGAGCGAAAAGGGTAACCACCTATTTCCCATGTACTTGTAATGGTTATTACTATAAATGAAAGGATTTTGACCTTCTGAAAGAAAATATCATATAAAATACTTATTTTGAATAATTTGGACTTTCCATCAATAAAATACGACTAATGTCTTAATTTAAACTCCGGAAAGTCATTTGTAAATATTAAGCTCTTATTAATGTAAAAAAATTTGTATATAATTAAATAATATGGATGTTTTCATTAATAAAGTTTAGACTTGCCATGCCTCTCTTCAAAACTTGCAATGAAATGCCTTTTCATAATTTGCATGTGAGGACCAAAGTCCTTACCAAATAGACAAGCGATGAATTGCTTAACTTATAGATGCCCATATAATATTTTTATGAATATTTATGCCATAATTTACCGCTTTCCTGCATGATTGGGTGTATCTTTAATTTATTATACTATGACTATGCGTGTAAGAAAGGGGATAAAATAATTAATTTAAAAATCATTATGTCACATTCATCAAAGATATATATAAGAGTGAGGTTTCGAACTCTCTCTAGATTTTGGCCTCATCAGGTCGAAATACCATTTTCCAATATTCTATTGGGTGGCAACTCCTTACTCCTGCCTTGTGGTGCCTAATTGACTCTTCCTGATAATTAATTGCCAACAATGGGATAGAGATACCCTAAAATGCTGTCTCATGCCTTTTGAGGCTAGGACTCGATGAATTGGGTTGAATCTTTTGGCAATTGTGAAGTGACTGATTACTTTTAATAATAAAAGTCCAAACAATCCGAATAGGACCCTAAGAATGGATATGCCTTGAGTGGTAAATCTCCGGTAAGTTAAAGAGTGACACGTGTCACAGTGGCAACTCTACTAGGAAATCATAAGACTTTGCCCTAAAAGTAATTTTAATTTATGTGACATAAATAGGCTTTGGTTAGGAAATCTTATCTCTTTTTGAAATTTGCATTAAAATCATGCTAGAGCTTCAGAATAAGTTAGACATCCCTTTTTTTTGAACCCGATGTGTTTTCAAAGCACTTCCTTGTGTTCTCTCAGCTAAGGGTTGTGTTAGGGATAATCACAAGTTCAAGTCTTATACCTTTCGACATATCAAATGGTAACTTAATTGGTCATTATGCTCATGATGAGCTAGACCCTTTTTGCAAGGACTATGCTTAGGTAGCGTTCTAATTGAGTTCCTGGACTAAAGCCCATGTAATGGCATATATACTTTCACTAGGGTATATTTCCTAATAATCTTGCATTGTTTGTGATGTGGGTCTTCGTGTATTAAGTATACCCAAACAAGTTTAGATGCCCTCTTATCAAAGGCTATCATGCCCTAATAAGCTCATTTTGATTTGGTCAAGTGACCCAGATATGCACTAATAGAAACCTTCCTACATGCTTTTTAATTTCAAAAAGTCTTACGCTGTCATATTTTTACTGCACACCATGCGTGTTTATTGGATTCCTTACTAACCTTTGGATTATCCCACCTAAAAAAGAGACTTTTGACCATGTGTGTGGGAGAAATAAAGTGGAGATAACTCTTGTGTGTCATTGTCAATGCTACATCTCACGACCATGCATCTATATCATGCTAACAACCTTATTTTATAGCCATAATAGACCTGCTATTGCATAAGTGGTTTAGGGGTCTAAATGGTCATCTTGTTAAGAAACTATTCTTAGAGTTAATATTGGTGTTAGTGTTAAGTTAGAATTTAGATCAGAGGGGCTTGAGTTAGGTATGGTGAGCACATCAGAAGGGTTTTTAGAGGAATTTTTAATACAATCAGGAGAGGAAACTATGTCTGAGACTATTCTACCAGTGGGTACTTTGTTTCCAAGATTTGGATAAGAGGTTTGATGACTTTAATTAGGGAAATGGTAGTGATGTTTGCTAGTTTTACGGCCAATTTTGTTTCTATCTCTAGTACCCAGCCTTTGGTATCCCTAGCTTTATGAGTGAAACTGACTACCATCGAGGGGACTCTTATGGCATGATTATAATGGCCCTAATCAAGATAACATAGAAGCTGATAATGAGCCTTAGGTTTCTTAGTGTTGAAAAGCAAGGCACCTCAGGTAGATGATCTCCCAAAATTTGATGGCACTTCTAATCCCTTGGCACATGCTAAGCAGTATGCATTGAAGATGAAAGGGACCACCCTCTACAAGAGGCAAAAGGTGAATGATTTTAGCCTTAGTCTTGTTGGGTTAGCTATCAACTAGTATCACAAGTTAGACGAAAAAACCAAGGAAGATTGGAAAGATTGAAAGAGGAGTTCCTCAGGTAGTATGATTGTAATACACACTTGGAATTTACCTTGAAAGATTTGGAGTTATTACAAAAGAAATCCTGACACTTCCAACCAGATTAGATTATTTATTCAAAATGCTAGTCCTTATTTGAGGGAAAGTCTCAAGATGAAGGGTCTGAAAGATTGGGAAGCCTTGAAAGATATAATAATCAAGGTAAAATGGGAGTATTTGATGAAAAAGGCTAACTCTACTAGTTCAGGGGGTAGTGGCTATGGTAACAAGCATAGCTATGGAAATTCGAGGTTCAATAACAGCGGTAACAATGGGAAAAATAGTGGTAGAACTGTAAAAGTGTTAGCAACAAAAACCACTCAGAGGCATTAATCACATTTAGGTAAGCTACTTTTCTGGTGCCTTGAATGTCTTATGAAAGAAAAAAAGTTATAGCCTTTGCCAATCAAGGAATGAAGGGCTGGCAAGGTATAGATCAAATTGGTATTGCATTTTTCATCAGCACACTAGGCATCAGACTAATTATTGCAGGCCTGATCGACACTAACTAAGTAGTGGTTTAAAAAAAAAGGCTAAAAAGAAGGGACCTTATAATGCTGTACCACCATAAATCTTCATGGTAGGGTCAAGTTTACTAGAGTAGTATATCTTTTAGGATTTGTATGGCAATAAGTATTTAGCCATCACTCGTAAAGCTTTAGAAGATGAGAATGGTTTGATTATGAGTGCAGAAGTGCCAATCGAGGTGGACAAGATTGGGGCAACAATCAGTTTAGTGGATAATTGGGTTACAAATAATAAAGCTGAGTCAGAAAAGATCGATGATGGTGACAAAGGCAACTTGAAAGACCTTTAGGACACAAATGAAGATGTGAAGGAAGGGAAAGAAAAGGTAATCAAGGCTATTACTAAAAGTGGTAAGATTGTACCTAAAGTTAAAAGGCAATCAGCGCCGGTAGTGCCCACAAAAGAGAGGTTACCTGAAGAGGACTAGGTCCTTAAGTAGTTTAATAAGACTCGTATAGATCTCAATTTGGGAATTGCTAAGGCATTCCCTATCTCATAGATGAAAGCTGGTGGAATCTTTATTTGAATCCATTATCGTGATAATTATTTTCCCTTCAGACTTGCTAGAGTTAGTGAATGGGGGTTTTAATGAAAAGATTGCTTTTACCAATGCAGATTTGCTTGTGGAAGGATGCAAGCACAATTGTCCTTTGTATATGAAGGTAGAGGTCAATGGAAAGTTCACAACTTATGTGATAGTGGATGATGGCTCTTGTATGCTTGTTTATGGCTTTGTTAGCTTATGACGTTGATAAATCCATGCTTACCAAGTCTAGGCACACCATAACACCCTATGACAAGTCAAAAAGATAAGCGGCTGGTACCTTTAAGGTGATAGTGAAGGTAGGATATATTGAGATTGAGGCTGAATTTGCAGTACTCTAGATACTGGTTAATTTCTTTCTATTGTTAGGCTGATCATGGTTTCAGAAGTTAGGATGGTTTTCTTATGCTCTCCACTAGATGATTTAGATCCCTCATAAAAGTAAAATAATCACTATCAAGGTTGCCAGAGAAAACTTAGTTTCCATTTTGGAAATTGCCAACCAACCCTTAAATGGATTTTATGTAGCTAGCAATAACATTAATAGAGGAGAGGCAGAACAGTTTGAGAGGCCTTAAGTGGTCAATATGATGAAGAAAATGAATTATTTGCTAGGTGTCGATCTGGGTAAAAATTCTCAAGGGCCTTAAAAAGCCCTCACTCTAGTTGGTTAAAAAGACATAAAGGGTTTGGGCTACACTCATGACTATGCTAAGGGGGAAACCATGTCAAAATCAATTTGTATCCCTCAAACCCCGGGGAGCTTCATGCCTACATCTCAAGAATTCAAATACTATTGGGAGATTGAACTTGTGGTAGTTAATGGAAAGTTTGTTCTCGGTTTTGAGATTTTCAATGATGTCTATGATTAGGAGACTGGGGTTATTAGGCCTATGTTAGGATTCTGGGATGAGGAAATTATGAACAAAGTTGTTGATATAGATCTAGGTCATTTAGAGAAGGTTTTGATACCAAAACTATTGGCTATCAGAGCTAGGGAAAAAGAGAAAGTTGAGTTTGAAGCGGTAGTCATGAAGCAGAACCTCTACAGTTAGGGTCGACAGTTAAAAAAGGTGAGGCCTCTAGTGCGACATCAGCTATTTTTGGGTTAGATGATAATGTTTTTTTGTTGTAATTTATATTCTTGAACTATTTAATGATGATGTATCTTTCTCTACTCATGTTAATGAGATGAATAAGTTGGCTTATTTGTGCGATGCTCATTTGATTGCATTATGCATAATCATAATAATGAGTCATTCATATTTGACATTAATTCAACCAAAACCACTCCATTTAATCTTAAAACTCAGAAAGATCCTGGTTTCGTCTGACATAATTCCTGAAGAGAGAAATAAAATTCGAGGGAATACTAAGAAAATATGAAAAAGGCTTTGCCTGGACCTATGATGACGTGTCTAGAATTGATAGGGAGGTTGCAGAACATGATGGAATATGACATGGCATATATATGATGATCACGCAGCAAAAAAAATAATAAAATTAATCATACATGCCACGCAATCCATAAACAAGAATCGAAAACATACAATTTTAGGGTTTTAAAACTTATAATTTTAGATGCACTTTAAAATTTGATTTTGATGATGATTAGCAAGTAGGATGAAATTATCAGCCTTAGATCTCAATCACCAATGCCAAAAGGAACAACCTTTGCGCCACTCCTCTCTATTCTCACACACACACTTGTAAGCAATGCTTAAAACCGAGAGTGCTAACTCTATGTATGTATGTTCGGGAATGGGTATTGAATTAAAGACACAAGACCTGATCTTGTTCTTCCTAAAGTTCACAAATGGCTGCCAAAAATTCAAGAGAAGAAGGAAGAGTCCTTTCCCTTTGAGAGTGGCAGCTTAGAGAGAGAAAAAACCTAACTTGGAAAATTTATTTCATTAATTTATACCACTAGGTTTAGGAAATCATAAAGATGCCGAAATCCCCTTTAATTAGGTAGTATATTCAGCCTCTATTACTTTCTAATTAAGTGATTCAAATTAATTTAAATTCCTTTTAGGTTTTAAATTCAAATTAATTTAAATGGCATAAGACATTTAATCAAAAACTACCACTTAATTAAGAAAGAGCATGTGTCGAAATTCACATTGATTATTATCTTAGAATTTTGGTCACTCTCTCTCCTATTTAAGTGTTTTAATTTGATTCAAATGCTTTTAGGCTTTAATACTCAATTAACTTAATTAATACAAGATAATTAATTAATTGAAATTAAACCTTGTGGGTCGAATCTCTCTCTCTAATGGACCAAGGTCCATTTAGCAATTTTAATACCCATTACATACATTAATTTGACTTTAATTAAAAGCCCAAATTAATGCCCAATACTTTAATTACATGTTTTAAGCCCCATGCTTTGTGTGCGATCTTATAGGTCCATTTAATATTGGCAATGAATTAATAAATTAATTCAAAGGCTATATATACTCTTTAGCAAGATATTATAGCATTCCAAATTAAATGAAAATGCAAATGGCATTTAGTGACCTAATGAAATTTTGCATTGTCCCTTACCCTTAAATATCAGAATTAATATAAGGCATGGAATTAGTCATCCTTATATATATTAATTCCTTTCTTGATATTTCAGTGACATTGAACTCTTAGATAAATAATGATTACTCATTATTTCATCTCGGTATGGCCATACACTTCTGATCAAGTGGTCGATGATATTTTCTCTCTTATTGAGAGGGGTAATCCCTTCACTTCTCTCATGCTCTCTAACATGAATCAATGCATACCCAAGCATAACCATACTTGTCACTCTGTTACGAGCACGTTAGGTGTATGTCAAAGTACACAGTAATTCATAAAGAGTTTCATAGAGATTTTAGGTCTAAGAACTCCGATGCAAAACTTACACATGAGAAACACTTATGACTTGTACCATATAGTGTTCTCATGAACGGATCAAATCCAGATACCATGTTCTAAACATGTATCTATGATCTCTAATTGACACTTTTGTCCTTATGATCTGTAAGACAGAACTCATCTTATCAGAAAGAACATGCTAGTCTTAATTCATTTGTTATTCCCATAACAATGACTGACTAGGGATATTTAGAATGAAGTTTCATTTGTTTCAAGGTCTTACAACCATGTGACTCACACATGATAACTTAAACTGAAACAACATTCTTGGATAGTTCTATCAATTGATATGCACAGGAATACAATAGATAAAATAAATGCCTCATTTATTAACTAAAGTATTTTATAACAATGCATTAGGGCTAGGGCTTACACTAACAGACATGCCGTCTTGAATTATCTAGAAAGCAAACCAATTAAATAGAAGCTCCAAAGGCTCAGGCCATAGTAGGCAGAAAAGGTAAAGGAAAAGGTGTAAAGACAGATTGAGGTCAAATTCCTAGTCGAAGTTCAGTACCTAACTTGGTTATCAGATATGGTCCCCATGGCCAAGAAAGATGGAAAAGTGTGAATGTGCATGGATTACCAGGATTTGAACAAAGAATCCTTGAAGGATGTTTTCCCATTACGTCATATATATCTTTTAGTCAATAGTGTGATTATGTGTGTGATTTACAACTTTGTTGATGAGTATGCAGGGTAGAATCAAATCCTTAACAAGATGTAGACCGAATAAAGACAACTTTTGTTATGAAATAGGGGACTTATGCATATAAGGTTATGTCATTTGGATTAAAAAATGCAGGGGTTACTTATAAGAGGATGGCAACTAAGATTCTCAGTGATCTAATTTATAAGGAAGTTAAGGTGTATGTGGATGACATGAAGATAGAATCAGTCACTAAAGAAGGCCACTTTGAGGCATTATAATTTTTTTCTAGTTAATTGACAATTAGAACTTATGTCTTAACCTAAAGAAGTGTATTTTTAGGGTCACCTCAGGCAAATAATTGGGAGACATTATTAGCCAGCAAGGGATAGAGGTGGATCCAGATAAGGCAAAAGCTATCTAGGAAATGCTGGTGCCATATAAAGAGAAGGAAATTCGAGGGTTCCTAAGATGAATCCAGTACATCAGCCACTTTATAGCCAAGATCACCTCTATATGTGAGCCATTTTTTAAGCTTTTAAGGAAAGATCAACCGATCAAATGGAACGATGACTGTTAAAAAGGCTTCAACATGATTTGGGAATACCTTCTTCATCCTCTCATTCTTTAAGCACCTAGACCATCAAAGTCTTTGATTTTATACTTAGTAGTGGAACAAAGTTCAATAGGTGTAATGCTAGCTCAAGAAGATGAATTTGGGATAGAATTTGTTGTGTACTATTTGAGAGAGAAATTCCTCTCATATGAAGCCAAGTATATTGATATTGAAAAGATTTTCTTAGTGGTAATATGGGCCTCCAAGAAGTTGAGATACTACTTTAACTCTTGTCAAATAGAGGCGGTGGCTAAGCATAACCCGTTTTGGTATCTTCAGTCAGCACCATCCCTACTGGGAAAATGGAAAGATGGCTTCTATTGTTGTAAGAATTTGAGGTGGAATACATCACTAAAAAGACAATTAAGAGTCGAGGAGTCACGAAATTCCTAGCCAACTATCTCATATGAGGTTGACCGATGTCTAGCAATTATACTAGATTGGCTAGTAATATACAAAAATAAAATTAAGACCCTTAAATATCGTACCCAAGAGATTGTATATTTCATATTTTGAAACAAACAATGTGTGAAATAATTTTCCATGTTTTAAAAGGTATTTATAGGTTGAAATAAACTTATTTAAATAATTGAATAAATTAAATTCTAAGACTGAACTAAAATTAATTAAAAACAGAGTTAAATTAAATTGAAAATAAAAATTAATGACTAAAACACTTTTGCTAAGGGTACTATCAGCCTCACCTCTTATTGTTACTACCTCAATTTAGAAATAATAGAAGTTGTTATGGAAAACCAAATAGATATCTTACTCAGAATATCTTTCTAGAATATGAGATCCCTTAATTAAGAATGATTAAATACCTAGCATACAAGTCTAGTTTTAAGCTCCTAAACTTTAGTTAAATCTTTTTTTGAAACACTTAGTTTCTGTTTATTCTTAATTCAATTTCTTAAATCTCATATACTCATGATCATAACACTTCTGTCTCAATTTCCAGAACACAACAATAAATCAACATAAATATAGAAGACTAAGAGCATGTATATCATTGATCATAACTTAAATTAACATTCAACCATCTATTCGATACATTAAATATAAATCAAACCATAATCAGAGATAAAATTGAGCACAAGAATTAAGAAAAATAACAAACTTGCATTAAAAATTAGCTCAAATACGAGTTATTACAATAAGAGAATGAGAGTTTAAGTTTCCCTTAACTAAAGTAAAGAACTACTTACTTTTCATGATCGAAAATGAATAAAAGAATGAAAAATCAAATACTATACTCATAAGAGAACTTCTGACTTGATCTTTCACTTGTGAAGAATAACAAAGAACCAAGCTTAAAAAAAACCCTAAAGAGCAGAAAAATTAGAGCTCTAACTAAAGAATTGAAGTCAAAACAATAAAGTTCAGTCTATTTTAAGATAAAACTTCCCAACTAGTGATATTAGACTTAAAAACACTTAAAAACCTAGTTTCCTAGAAGTCTGACTGCCACCCAAACACTTGAAACTATAAACTTCTTAAAATCATAAAATGCTATCAACTGAACCCGGTGGGATTGCTTTTGTGGTCCAACTGTACTTCTCCAATCTGCCTTCATATATGTAAGTGACCCGATAGGACCATTGAATGGTCCAATAGGACTCTTTACTGCTGGAACACACGAGAGCAACCTCCTATAACTCGATAGGACTATTTTATGGTCCAATTGGTTGATTTCAATCTTTTCAACACAAAATCCTACAAAAACCATTAAACTAAAACTCAAACAATCCAATTTCAAAACACTCAAAATTTAAACATAAAAGTGATATACTTTTTCTAAAAGCTTAAATACCGCAAGTATACGGTGTACCGGTTATAGTGCTTTAGATGTCGATCCCACGAGGACATGTTGATTGAAATGACCCATTATTACTACTCAATTTTAATCTTGTTTATGATGTTTATAAGTGGAAATTAATTCTAAACTACTCTATTGCATAAATTAATTAAATCTTAGTTAAATATAATCAAAGAAGACAATAAAGATAATAAAATTCAATGATCATGAATTTGATACCATTATTTTAATTAACATGTTTTAATCTTATTAGTAAGCCAAGTTGGAATATATTTCTAATCCACTCTCTCGACATGAATTAGAATACCTAAAACATGCAATTAAAGTTCTAATTCTCAACTCTTGTTAATGAACTAGTTGACTCTAATTACTCATTTTAAGATTAATCACCAACCTATAGCAATTATCTCCATATGTGATCTCTCAAACTATGCTTTGATAATGAATTTCCTATTAACTTTCAATAAGACATTGCTCTCGCTAACTCTCTTATTTATGACCATTCTGATTATTTTCAGAGAAGGAATTGCCATCTATGGTCTTTTTCCTTAACCTATAATGATAATAATAAAATTTCAATAGCAAATTCTACATTCAAAGATCAATTATTTAAATGGAAAATAGTAATTGTTCATATATAATCAAATACCAAAAATAACATTCATTTAAAGTTTACAAGGAAGAAATAAAATTAAGAACAAGAAGAAGGGAATCTCTCAACCATTTTCCCTTCACAAAAAGTATCTTCTCCCTTGTTTGTCTTCCTCTTCAAGACATGAAAATTAAACAAAAACACTAAAGAAAACTATTGTTCTTAAGATCACAAAATCAAAATCCAAAATTCATCATCCTCAAATTCTATTCAACTTGATATATATATGTATCTCTAAAGAGATGTCCCTTAAAAAATGACTCTTCACCAAAGTTGCAATTGTTGATGAAAAAATGCACCTCTTAAAAATTCAACTTTCGCATTCGCCATCCGTAGCACTCGCGATAGATGTCGCGCTCACGACAAGACACGCCCAGGCTTTGGCTTGCTCCGCTAGCTGTTGTGACCTACCTTGCTTTATTGCGCTCTCGAAAATGCCCTTGTAGCCCCACTCCTTCTCCTTTTTCTCCAAATGATCTCCTTTAAGCCCCAAATCATTTCCTTTCTCCTAAAAAACAAGCAAAACATCCACAAGAACACAAAACACATAAAAGCAACAAAGTACAAATAAAATAACAAAATAATAAATACTATGCTCAACAAAACTACACATAAAGACACAATATTTATGAGATTTTCAAGGTCATATCAATTCGCCACACTTGAAATTTTGCTTGTCCTCAAGAAAAAACTCAAAATGCAAGAAAATAACATTAAACAACACATACCAAACATTCACACAATAATGGAGCTTGCATTTATAATTGATGACCACTTGAAAAAATTCATGTTACAACTTCATCTCTATGTATCTTAGTCTCAAGTTGCAAATTCTCAAGCTAAATCTTTACCTATTCAACTCAACACCCATGCACATTTGGAGAATTAGGAAATTTCAAAGCACAAGAATATAAGCACTCACGAAATTAAATATCTTAACACATGTATAGACTATTTCATACAAAACATTGCCTAAAGTAACTCTCACACAACACTTAATTATTTATTTATTCACTCAAATGCTTAAAGGTTAGTGTTTCACTCTTTCCTTTAATATGCCATTACATACCATAAGCTTGTAATTGAATAAATATCTCCACTACTAGTATAAGCAAATGCATGAAATCAAAGGGTCTTAATCAAGGTTGTAACTTGGCTTAGGTAAGGGTAGGATCAATTTGGTTAGGTAGCTCATAATGTATGGAGAAAAATAGTGATCACCATATCAAAAGAGACACAAAACAACTTAGCATGATCTCAAGAAATTTTAACTTACTAATCTAACTCCCTTGCTATTATCCATTCTTTATGCTAGTTTCCTTTTCTTTGAATCACTCTTTAACTTTTTCTTTTTCTTATATGTTTTCTTCTTTCTTTTTCTCTTCTTTCTACTAGCTTTTGTTTTAACATTGGACTTGTGCCAATAAAGGGAGCTAACTATTTATCATGCTAATACTCAATAAAAAAAATTATCTCCAAAGACACAGCAATCCTAATCCTCTACACATAGAGGGTGCTAAAAGAAAAGTTCATTGTTCAAAAATTGGATTAAGGCTAATTATGTGTTGGAACAACAAAAATTGGTTCAAGCTCAACATTGGCTACCTAAAGTCAAAAGGGTGGTTTATTTAAGCAAGTTAAATTGGCTATAACCTAGTGCCCTTATCATTTCTCATGCATAACTTATACTAAATGTAATCTTGAAATTTACCAAAAATAAGTTCTAGAGTATATGACATATCAAGGCTCTTATACAAAGAAATATATCAATGTAAAGGCTCAAAAGCTCACTTAGCTATAGGTCAAATTATTCTAAGCAATGATTTGCCAAAATAATCAAATTTCATGTGAAAAGATAAATAACTTAACAAGTACCTACACTAGAATGCTATGCTAAATCATAACCCTCACTATGCACATAGAAATGTCAAAGTAAAATAAACATTGATATTCCTCAAGAATTTTGCTAACTAGACCAAAAATCTTATGCCAATGAAATTGTCTTATGTTATATTACCAAGCATTCATCAACTACAAAACTCTCTAAGATTATGCAAACTAAAAACAACCTAAAAATCTAACACAAATAAAAACACAATCCCTATTCCCCACACTTGAAGGACACAATGTCCCCATTGTGTGAGAACAATCACAAAAACAAAACACACAACTCAAACAAAAACACAACACAAACAATCACAAAAAATAATAAAAATTAAAGATAGGAGAGAAAGGAATGTTACTCAGCTGGTCCACTTGGGGACCTCGGCGAAGGAGTGAATTGAACATTCTTATGGCGGAAGAAGGATAACAGATTGTGACTTAAACTTTTATGGCTCTTATGCATCTGTTGCACAGTGGCTTCTAGTGAATCCATACAGGATGCCATGCTTTGATTTGCAGCTTTAATGCCATTTAAACGGGACATAACCTACTGCATTCCCGCAATATCACCTCACCCAGCACCAACATATTGTCCAGGACTATTATTGTGTCCAGCACCCGAATAACTAGCTTGTCTAGCTTCATCTTCATCATCATTGCCATCCGAATCATCAGATACTGCAGTAGTTGAAGATTCAGGGGCATTACCTTTGCCTTTAGCACGACGAGCACCAACATCCTGCACAAAATGAGAGATAAACTGCAGAGGCCAAACTCCTCTACCTAATACATGTGAGTTACGCAAATAGCGGATATCCATTAAAATAACAGGCTCATTTTCATCCATAACAAAATTATCCAAATCACCTAAACACCCTAGAATAATTTCGGTTACCATGTGACACATTCCCACCGTTTTGGTTTTAGCAATTGACGCATAATATAAACCATCAAAGATAAAATCTATAGAACAGGGTGTTTTACGCATCAGCAACAAATCAAGCACAAATAAATCCTTAGTTTGAACCTTGGTGCTTTCGACTCATCCAAATAATGCATGATAATGATATTTATGAAATAAGAACATAGCATTATCCCTAATAAGTCTATTGGATGCATTTTTTTTGTTGACTTCATTTAAGCTAGTTATTGTAGTCTAAATGGGTCGGTGATCAAATAAATTAGCATTAAAACGTTTTCCATTTAAAGGAAAACCAAACCAAGCATGCATTTCATCAAACCTAAAAATAAATTCAGCACCCTGATGTCTAAACTTAAAATGAGTCATTTTACTGTCCACATATGCCAAGGTAACAAAAAATTTAACAGCCCAATCCTTCCTAATAGGCAAGGTCATACTAGCAAATTTTTCCCACTTCATATATTTTACATATTTATCAAATTGTGCATTAAGCCTTAGATCTTTAAGCAAAATAGCATCTAAGTGTAGCATACCCACATAAGTTTTTGTGTTGAAAAATTTAAAATTTTTCCTTCCTTCTCAGAATAAATAGAAAAAGGACACTCAAACCTGTCTTAGAGGTAATAAGAAGCAAGTGGTGGCGAACTTGGCTCTGCTACAGGTTGCTTATCCTTGCGTGCAACAGATTTGGTGCGAACCATGATGGAAAACTTGTGAGAAATGAGCTAAAATAATAGAAGTTAGTGAAGAAGAAGAAAACACAACTCTCAAACCAAGCAAATCTCTCCCACAAGATCAAGTAAAAAGAAAAGATGAGGAGAAGAAGAAAAATGTTAGAGAGCTCAAAATACAAAAAAACGTAGAGCAGAGGAAGTGGGGAAGGTGAAGGGTATAGATTAGGGTTTTAGGTATTTATAGGTGAGGTGAAAAGGCAGCCAAAAACTCAAAATTTCAATTTCCATGTCCTGTCGCGACCTCGTGACAATGTCGCGCTCGCGACATTACATGGTACTTGAACCTATCTAGCTTGCGAGATAGGTCGCGCTCGCGACAAAACCCAAGTACTTAATCTTATGATGAAACAGTCGCGAGGGCGATGATGTCGCACTCGCGACAGAACCATGTGATCCGTCCCACACATCCATGTCGTGCTCGTAACAAGGAAGATACTTTATGACTTACTTTTTTAACTTTTTTTTAATGGAAAATAGTAAATGATAGACAATACAAATAAATCATTAATAAATACCTGTAAAAATAAAAATAAAAATAAAACTGTGTAGGTTTCTCAAATAAATGTGAAAATAAAATAATAAAAATAAAATAATAAGACAAAATAAAAATGGAGATAGAAATTAAACATGCAAATAACCACTAAGCCAACTTCAAATAAAAATATAAATGATCCAAAATCTATCCTAGACTTCCTTTAAACGTTCTCAAGGATTATCCTCCCTATTTCTTGGTAAATTTCCATGTAATTGGGAAGGTAAAGCCTTGATAATTTGCCCTAATTGCACTTCTAAGTTATGAATAGATGAGGCTTGATTCTTTGTTATTTGGTCAAATTTAGTCTCCAACCTCTTTTGATTATCTTCTTGTGAAGTAAATTTTAAATTAAGCTTTTCTATAAACCTATCCACCTTCACCTGCAAGGCTACAAACCTATCTTGAGGTTGTTGAAGTCCTACAACTCTATTTTGATTGTTATTACTATTACCCCAAGAAAAATTCGGGTGATTTCTGCAACCAGGATTATAGGTACTTAAGTAGGGGTTTCCTCGACCTTGCCCTTGTAACAAACTCACTTGCTCATTTATACTACTCATTCCCAAACAACAACCCTCATGACCATGATCTAGTTGGCCACAAATGGTGCACTCATTTTGTGGATTTCCTCCCACTCCTAGGCTATTAATCTTTTAGGTTAATGCAGCTACTTGGGCTTGTAAGGACATAACGGAATCGATTGAATGGACCCCCTAGTATTAGCATTGGTATTAGCATTAGGGTCTCTTACTCTCTCGTTTGGCCACATACAATTGTTTATGGACATTTCCTCTAATAACTCAAACGTAGTCTCCGTTGTCTTCCTCATAAGAAAGCCACCAGCTGCAGCATCTATTGTGCCTCTAGTAGTTGGATTCACTCCATTATAGAACATTTGCATCAGCAACTCCTTTGGAAGATTATGCTGTGGACGACTTCTCTAAAACTCTTTGAATCTCTCCCATGCTTCATACAAAGATTCAATATCATATTGAACAAATGTAGTGGTATCCTTTATAATTTTGGCAGTTTTGGCTAGGGGAAAATATTTGGATAAAAATGCTTGGGCTAATTGGTTCCAAGTTGTTATAGAACCCTTAGTTAGGGAATTTAGCCAAGTTTGTCCTTTAATGTAAAAGGAAAAAGCCCAGGCTTAATTGCATCCGCCGAAACCCCATTAATTTTAAAGGTATCGCATATTTCTAAGAAATTTGCCAAATGAGCATTGGGATCCTCATTTGCCAAATCATAAAATTGCATGCTATTTTGAATCATTTGTAAAAGTGATGGTTTAATCTCAAATTGATTCGCATTTACCGTTGGTCTTACCATCCCTTGTTGAGCACCACTCAATGTCGGTGTGGCAAAGTCCATCAACCACGGTGGATTCTCTTCATCAGCCATGGTAAATCTTCTAGTTCAATTTTTCTTCTTATTAGACTTGCGGTTACTCGAAATAAATCTCTCTATATCTCTAGATTCAACGGTTCAAGTTCTTCTTACGAACTCCTTGTACGCGGCATGAATTGTCAAATCCTGAAAATTCACAACAAAACAAAAAAAAATTAAATATCGTAATCCAAAATCTTATGTCAAGATTCATAATGCAATAATTTAATCAAACATGTTCCCCAACAATGGTGCCAAAAACTTGATATACTTTTTTTAAAAGCTTAAATACCACAAGTATATGGTGTACTAGTTATAGTACTTTAGATATCGATCCCACGAGGAAATGTTGATTGAAATTACCCATTATTACTACTCAATTTTAATCTTGTTTACGATGCTTATAAGTGGAAATTAATTCTAAACTAGTCTATTGCATAAATTAATTAAATCTTAGTTAAATATAATCAAAAAAGACAGTAAAGATAATGAAATTCAATGATCATGCATTTGATACCATTATTTTAATTAATATGTTTTAATCTTATTAGCAAGCCAAGTTGGAATATATTTCTAATCCACTCTCTCGACATGCCTAAAACATGCAATTAAAGTTCTAATTCTCAACTCTCGTTAATGAACTAGTTGACTCTAATTACTCATTTTAAGATTAATCACCAACCTATAGCAATTATCTCAACATGTAATCTCTCAAACTATGCTTTGATAATGAATTTCTTAGTAACTTTTAATAAGACGTTGCTCTCGCTAACTCTCTTATTTATGACCATTATGATTATTTTTAGAGAAGGAATTACCATCTACGGTGTTTTTCCTTAACCTATAATGATACTAATAAAATTTCAATAGCAAATTCTACATTCAAAGATCAATTATGTAAATGGAAAATATTAATTGTTCATATATAATCAAATACCAAAAATAACATTCATTTAAAGTTTACAAGGAGGAAATAAAATTAAGAAAAAGAAGAAGGGGATCTCTCAACCCTTTTCCCTTCACAAAAAGTATCTTCTCCCTTACTTGTCTTCCTCTTCAAGACATGAAAATTAAACAAAAACACTAAAGAAAACTATTGTTCTTAAGATCACAAAATCAAAATCCAAAATTCATCATCCTCAAATTCTGTTCAACTTGATATATATATATATATATATATATATATATATATATATATATATATATATATATATATATATATATATATATATATATATATATATATATATATATATATATATATATATATATGTATCTCTAAAGAGATGTCCTTTAAAAATGACTCTTCACCAAAGTTGCAATTGTTGATAAAAAAATGCACCTCTTAAAAATTCAACTTTCTCATCCGCCCTCCGTCGCGCTCGCGATCACGACAAGACATGCCCAGGCTTTGGCTTGCTCCGCTAGCTATTGCAACCTCCCTTGCATTGTCATGCTCGTGACAATGCCCTTGTAGCCCCACTCCTTCTCCTTCTTCTCTAAATGATCTCCTTTAAGCCCCAAATCATTTCCTTTCTCCTAAAAAACAAGCAAAACATCCACAAGCACACAAAGACATAAAAGCAACAAAGTACAAATAAAATAACAAAATAATAAATACTATGCTCAACAAAACTACACATAAAGACACAATATTTATGAGCTTTTCAAGCTCATATGAAAAAGCATAAAAATTAACACTAATAAACTACAAAACACACTTAAAGACTCCTAAAAATATAGTTATAATTTGAGACTATTAATGGACACAGTGGTTCAAAGTTGGCAGATGTATTTTGACAAAGCTATAAAAAAAGGTGCTAGAGCAAGAGTCATTCTTATCATGCCTGATGGTAAAAAACTTCCTCTAGCTAAGAAGTTAGCATGCAAATTCACTAATAATGAGACCAAATATGAAGCTTGTGTATATGGGATGGAAGCATTGATAACCCTGGGTGCAAAGAAAGTCAAGGTATTCAGCAATTCATCTTTGGTAATCCATCAAATAATAGGTGAATGGTCTATTAAGAATGAATGACTGGTACTGTATGTGGAGTATTTAAAGAACCTGAGTATTCAGTTTAATACATGTACTTTTAAGCATGTGCCTAAGGATAAAAATCAGTTAGCAGACACTTTGACAACCTTGGTGTCTATATGGGATAACTTGTAAGGAGTGGTTATGAGACCCATAATAGTTATAAGCTCAACCAAGCCTTGTTATGATAGTGAGTAGGTTATGAATATAGAAGAGTTGGATCGAAATCCATGGTTCTATGACATCCAAAACTATCTAGATAGGTTAAGATTCCTAATAGAAGCAGCAAAGAAGGATTAAAGGATGATTAGGAAACTATCCACTCAGTTTATTAGTGTAGATGGAATTTTATGCAAGAGACAGTTCGACAATACTCAACTGAGATGCTTAAACAAGGGAGAAGCCAAAAAGGTGATAGAAAAGACATATACAAGGACTTATGGGCCCCATATGAATGGCTTAACACCCACAAAAAAGATTATACTTTAGAGGTTCTTCTGGCTAACTATGGACAATGACTACTCAAAGTTTGTGAAGTTGTGCCACCACTATCAATAATATTGGCTCATTTTAGAACTATGCAATTTTTCATCTCTATGGCCTTTTTCAACTTTGGGTATAGATATCATCAGGGAGATCCATTTGACAGCTTCCAACAAACACATGTATATAGTGGTTGCCATTGACAACTTCACAAAATGGGTAGAAGCTCAATTCTTTAAGAAACTTAGGGCACGAGAAATGACCTGATTCATTAAGAAGAATTTAATTTGTAGATATGAGGTACCTCATCATGCGGTGTTAGATAATGGGTCTAATTTTACCAAAGACAAACGGGATGGTTGAAGTAGTAAATAAGTATTTAAAGAAGATCTTGTCCAAAATAGTGTAGACCTATAAAGATTGGGCAGAGAAATTACCATTTACATTGTGATGATATTAGACTAATGTTAGGACTTCGACGAGAACTGCCCCTTTCTCATTGGTTTTTGGGATAGAGGCAGTACTTCCAGTAGAGATTGAGCTATAGTCCTTGAGGGTTGTGTTGGAAGAAAAATTGCCAAAGGCAGAATAGGTGCAATATAAGATAAAGCAACTAAACTTGTTGGATGATAATTAAATGAGGGCTTACTATCGCAATCAATTGTTCTAGAAGAGATTGGCTCAATTTTTCAGTAAGAAGGTTAAAAGTCATCATTTAAAGGAAGGAGATCTAGTATTCAAGTAGAAGAAACTTGGTTTGCCCAACTATTAAGGCAAGTTTAGGCCCAACTTGTAAGGACCTTTTGTGCTAAAAAGGATATTGTCAAAAGGAGCAGCCATTCTCATTGATAATGATGGAAATGAATTCAAAGAGCCAATCAACATAAATAGTTTAAAAAGATTTCATGGTCAAAGACTTAAAAGAGAAAGAGAGAGAGAGAGAGAAAGAGAAAGAGAGGGCTTACAGGTTAAAAATTGAAAAATGGTGGTCCTACTAAAAGTGGACACCTTGCTAGGATAAAAATTGAAAAAAAGGCATCCTGAGCAAAAGTTAGGCATTTGAGAGAAAATGATCAATCAAAAAAACCAGTAAGGGATGATTAATGATAGGATTTGGATGCAAATAGGTTATCATCCCCAGAGATTAAATGGAAACACGAATTTTGATGTTAAATATATGTCATGATTATTTTTATATGATGTCATCCAATGAGAATGCATGCATAAGTTCAATTATATATGCAAAATAATTCATATAAGAGAGAAACTTTGTTGCATTACAATAGCAAACAAAAACACACACTAAAACAATCATTCAACATTTGCCCACATGGTTTATTACTTATATACATAATATTATCAAAAAAAGACAAAAAGAATAGCTGAGATCAAACTCCTCAATTCCTCCCACTATCTTCACCACTTTGATGCCTTATCTAGAATGCCCTATTGTCAGTTGCTTCAAGAACCCACTAATGATTTCTAATTAGGGCCATAAAATCACAGGATAAGGAGAGGGGAGTGTTGGTTTTCATATGTATACACCCCCAACTATCGTGATTGTTACACCCCTATTAAGGACCTAAGAGAATGTATATGCATTTCAAAGATATTATTATTGATATATGTTGGGTTAGTCAATGAATTATAGGTTAAAGACATAAAGGTAGTTGTTTAAAAAGATGAAGGGTAAAATGGTCATTTTGAATTAATTTATGTGTGTAATTATATATATATACATACATTAAAGCTTAGATACCAATTCAAATAACTAAGAATGTATGTGTGTATATATATATATAACTTTATAACATTGTACTTTAGTTTAATAACTTAAAGCATAAACATGTAATCACTTCCATGTTATGTCACACAAATAATAATCGATATACTTATTCATATGTTTGCTATTTAGTCATATTCTGATAATTTCATAAATAGTTTTACATTAAGGTACTTCCAATCTTCTGTGTATTTATATCATATTATAAGTTAATTGTTCATGTTTAAATTGATCAAAATCCTTAATTTCATCAAGAAAAAAAACGAGAAAGAAGAGAAGAGAAGAGAAGAGGGATGAGTCATGACACCTAGGATGACTCATAATAGAGACAAAAGTGGATGACTCGTGACACTTGGGATGACTTGTGACAGAGACTGAAGTTGGATGACTCATGACATTTGGGATGATTCGTGACAGAGACAGTTTCCCTGGTTCATTATTGTGTAGTTTCGTCATATATCCAGCTAGATTCATCCAAAATGTCTTCTAAAAACTTGTTACCATATGTTTTAAGTTTTAAAATCATTAAAAATCACTCCATTTGGCCTTATAAATCTCAAGATATTAACCAAATAATGTGGACTGCTCCCAATGATAGGGCAATAGTCATAGTTAGGATTCAAGCTAATTTTTGACCATCATAGGGGATGAACCAAACATTAGTGTCTTCTTATGAAACTTATATTTTTAAGTCTAGTTTCTATTACAACTAGAATTACTCAATTTGGAGCTCTTAAACTCTAGCCAGATATAGGTAAACCAATCTGAACATGTCCAGTGAACTCAAGGATAGCTTTTGCCAATAAGAAGGGTCTATCACATATTTCGGTTCTTATGGAAAGTCAACCCTCAAATTCATATATACTTCAATTAAAACTTCCAATATAACATTTCTAAACATTCAAATGAAACAAACACCTATAAGGATGGCAAATAAGTTCCCATACCTCTTGATGACCACTTCCTTCAAGCTTTTCCTCTTTTTGCTTCTTGCCTCTACTTCTATCTCTCTTTCTTAAGGAAGCTAACCTCTAAATTCTCTCTCCTCTCTAAGAACTATGGTTTTATCTTAGGGGTTAGAGTATTTGAGTTTTGAGAGAAAATGATGACCTTAAAGACCCTTGAAGTGAAGTGGCCGGCCATCCCTTAAGTCTTAGGTTTTCTTCCTTTGTCAAGACACTTCTAGAAAGGTTAGGTGTCAAGCTTCCATGGGACCATGTGTTGGCTTTGCAAAAATTGCACTTAACTCCCTACTTTCCTTCATTATTATGTTTCTTTATCATTAATTTCATTACAAACTTGTTACCTTTGTAATAAAGTCTTATATTACTATTATACAAATTTTATACTGTGGCTCCATAGTGTATTTGACTAATATTATGTCTATATGTGTAAGCTATTGGCAAATAGGTAAGAGATTATTTTCAAATATTTTTCTTTGTTCTCCACTAAGCTAGTAAGCTTAGCACAGGTGTTTATCCGTATAGGTACTTGAAGTTAGATTTCTTCCTGGTGGGATAAGATCTGCTTCAGCAAGGACAACACTAGAGATAGGAAGAGTCTAAGTATGCAGTTGTATATTATTTTCCTTGTAATTATTATATTGTATTAGTAGAATATAATATAAAGGATAGGATAAGAACCAATGTAAGTAACCCAAAGCTTTCTTATAAATCCTTGTCTATATGTTGATGCATGTTATAGTATATATGATGAAAGGTATTAGGAGATATTAGAATAGACTTTACATTTTTGGTATCAGAACGCCTATGTTTAGGCAATTTTTGATAATAAGGTAAAGTGTTATCTTTATCTTAAAACAAATGATCTCATCCTATCTCAAAAGAGTTTGAGTTATTGAAGGATTATATCATTGTCGAAGTTATGGAAGTTTAGGGATTGTAACATTTTTAGGTTAAGTCTAAACTCTTGTACTTGAATATGAACTATATAACCTAGCCCAATTATCTGGACTATATAGAGAGTCCAATTATCATAAGTCTCATTAGGATTGCGACATTTATGTTAGCTACCTTTTTGATCATCAAGGTGACTGTTGGGTAACCCAAGGTGCTATCATTATTGCATTTATGTTGGTTATTTTTTTTTTCACCCAGGTTTTCTAATTTTAAAGCATGTTGTCACTTCTTTGTGCATACTGAGGTGACTTGATGGTCGTATATGCATCATAGCTACTTGCTTCTGTCATCCATATATTGGTTGATGTGTGGCTTGACTTTTGTATATATAGTTAAGGGTTTTAAGTCATTGTGCCTCTTATTGGCTCTCTCCTTCAATGTTTTTCTCTCTTTTTCTCCTTTTTCTTCTTTGGCGTACTTAGTTGCAAGTGTTGCATGCTATTGTGTGAGCGCACTGTTGGTGTTGTATTGGTTTTGGGCGAATCTCAATGATTTCTTTTCTTTTTCTTGGCCATTTTGTTTTTTTTAGGTTTGTTTCCTTTTTTCTTTTTTTCCCTTTTTTTTAAAGTAATGAGTTTGTTAGATAGTTTGAGTGAGGAGGTTAGAATAGGTAATGGGTTATTAGAAAACAATTCACCTTGTACTTCAGGTGAAAATTACCCTATGAACAAGGGCATAGTTATAAGTGAGAGGAAAAAGCCAACTAGATTGCCGAGGGTTGATAACATTAGTTTGGCCATAAGAGACTGTCATTTTGGTCCACTGAGGGAGAAGTATGAGATCACTGATAAATAATTGATCAGAGTACCAAGTGCATCCTTGAGGGCTAATGACATATTCACTAGTAAGCAAACTATTATTTTATATTAGATTGACATGGATGCTGGAATGAGATTGCCTCTTATAGAATTTGAGGTGGCTTTCCTTAATCATTATGGCTTAACCATTTGCCAACTACATCCAAATGGGTGGTAAACTATCGCTAGCTTGTAACTTGGATTGTTAATCACAACATAGACCTAATAGTTTGCCTCATGTTGTGGGTTTAAGGATAGCTAATAAAAGACCATTATTATGTACAAACCCGAGTGTGATTGGAAAATTAGAAAAATAGAATTTTCATTTTAGAGAGTAAACATGAGGACTACCCATTTAAGACTTCTTGCGGTAGATTGGCGAACTACATGAATGGCCAACTTTACTTAACTAAAGAAAAAAAGGCCGTCCTAGCTTGATGGAAAAAGCTAGCTATTGAGAAGAGAAATATCAAAGGGTAATTGGAGCCTTTTGGTATAAGAAAAGCTTAAAAACCAAGCAATAAGAGAAAAATGGTAAATACTTTTTTATTTATTACCATGTATTTGTTTTTGCTAATTTTCTTCTCATTGTGCAGTTGTCTTATAGTTATGAAGAGGTTAGGTAAGTCGAGCTTGGTTGCAAAAATGAGGCAAAAGAATATAAAGGCTATTAGCAGTGTTGAGCCAGTGAGGAACGCTGAAGTGAGGTCGGTACCTATTTGAGAAAGTAATCCACCACATTTTATTATTGAGATTGCTGACTCTATACCAGTGGATGAGACAATAGGCATCAGGGCTACAAAGACTATTAGCTAGGGCCCAAATTTCATAGCGAGGACCATTCAACAACTAAAAGAAGAGGTCCATAACTTTTGAGCAAAGCAAGAGAAGGCATACGGTGCATCAAACCTTGACTTTGTTTAGTTTGTGCATGAGGCTTCATGTGTGCTTAGCGAAGTGACACCTTTACTAGGACTAAGTGCAAAGAAGCCATCCCACTTGTATAAGAAACAAGTAGTGGAGGTACGTGTATATCTTTTTGTTACTTTGGACTTTTTATTGCTATGGTCTAACCAATTGATATTGGATGTATGGATTTTTTCTCATTAGAGCAATTATGGGAAAAATGAATAAGTTAATCTCCCAAGCTCTAAAGAATGAGAAGGCAATTCCAAAACTGCAATAAAATCTAGAAGATGCCAAGAAGAGGGCTTTTAGTATTGAGCACAAACTAATTGAGGTAGAGGCAAACTATTACTAGTTTAAAATCGAACTTGTTATTGCCAATAAAGCATTGGAAAAAAGCAGCAAAGGTCGAGCCAATTTAGATAAAAAGGTAGTTGAACTAGAAGTGAAGGCTGATGACCTTGCTGCCAATCGATGTATTGGCTTTGGTAAAAAACTTCTGGATGCATAGATGGAAAGAATATCCTACCAAGGATTTGGCCTCTTATAAATTTTTTTCATTGACATTAATGAAATGAATATATTTAACAAGTTGTTGTCCAATGGATAAAGTTGAACTTCCTTAATAATTCTCCTCACAATATAGCCGAATTGAGTGAAAATAAGACAAAATGAACTATTAATAACTGAAATACAAGAGAACTTCTCGAATGGTGATATAGCTGAGGTGAGTGAAATTGATAATATATATTGAGATCCAAAATATTCCATAAGTGCGGCAAAACTTTTTCTAGTTAGGTTTTTCAACTAATAAACACCATGAATAATAACTTCATGAATTTGGTTCCTAGTCTGGATTGAGCTTGCCTACTCTCATTGTAGTTTGTTTAGAAATGACTTTCTGAATAATAAGTTGCCTTATGCAAAAAGACCTCAACTTTAGCTTCCAATAATAATAGGATGCCATACACTATTTTTAAGAAATAGAATGAATATAGGTGAACTCTCTATATTCCTTCAGTTTATCCAAGTGATAGAGCAAGTGGGCTTGGTTTTCTTCGGCATTGTACTGGGAAGTTTGGAGACTTTGTATGCCAATCTCCCATGGAATAACTGCTTCAACTGTAACACCCTAATTCCATAAGCATGGATAATCATCAATCATTATCAACCTTTCCCATTACTAGCTTAATTCCTCCTTATTATAGCATTATATTTATAAACATGGCTATACAATGTTGTGCTCTTGGGTGGAGAAGAACCATTAAAATTGGAGTGTGAAAATGGCCATGCATGAGAAGAGGAAAGCACATAAGTGGCCATGCACTTTCATGAAGAAAAGGAGTGAGTGGCCGTGTACATCAAGGAGGAAATGCATGCTTGGCTGTGTATGGGAATGAAAAACAAGACAAGTGGCCATGTATTCTCATGCATAAAAAAGTAAGTGGCCATGTATTTTGAAGGAGAAACCAATGAGTGGTCGTGTGTTTTCAAGAAGAAACCACACATGGCCATGTACAAGGAAGAGAGAAACATCACGTGGCCATGTGCAAGAAAGGAGACAAACTTGTGCGGCCATGTGTAAGAAAGGAAATAATGTGCGTGGCCACGAGTGGGAAGAAGGAAAGCTTCATATGGCCATGGGTGGGAAAGAAAACAATGTGCGTGGCCATGGGTAGGAAGGAGGAAAGCATCATGTGGCTATGTGTCATGAAGAACAAACACACATGGCCACGAGTTAGGAAGAGCAAACTCACACGTGGTCGTGTGTGGGAAAGAATAGAGGAAAAACAAAAATCCCAGTCGTGCATAACATGAATTTAAACCCCAAATCTCACTTTCCCACTTATATGATCATTTAATGTTGGCAATGAATTAATAAATTAATTCAAAGGCTATATATATTGTCTAGCAAGATATTATAGCATTCCAAATTAAATGAAAATACATATGGCATTTAGTGACCTAATGCAATTTTGCATAGTCCCTTACCCATAAATATCATAATTAATACAAGGCATGAAACTAGTCATCCTTATATATATTAATTCCTTTCTTGATATTCCAGTGACACTGAACTCTCAGATAAATAATGATTACTCATTATTTCATCTCGGTATGGCCATACACTTCTCAGTTCACTGATCAAGTGGCCGATGATATTTTCTCTCTTATAGAGAGGGGTAATCCCTTCACATCCATCATGCTCTCTAACATGAATCAATGCATGCCCAAGCATACCCGTACTTGTCACTTTGTTACGAGCACGTTAGGTATATGTCAAAGCACATAGTAATTCATAAAGAGTTTCATAGAGATTTTAGGTCTAAGAACTCCGATACAAAACTTGTATATGAGAAACACTTTTGACTTGTACCATATAGTGTTCTCATGAGTGGATCGAATCCAGATACCATATTCTAAACATGTATCTATGATCTCTGATTGACACTCTTGTCCTTATGATCCATAAGACAGAACTCAACTTATCAGAGAGAGCATACTAGTCTTAATTCAATTGTTATTCCCATAATAATGACTGACTAGGGATATTTAGAATGAAGTCTCATTTGTTTCAAGGTCTTACAACCATGTGCCTCACACATGATAACTTAAACTGAAACAACCATCTTGGATAGTTCTATCAATTGATATGCATAGGAATACAAAAGATAAAACAAATGCCTCACTTTATTAATTCAAAGTGTTTTATTACAATGCATTAGGGTTAGGGCTTACACTAATAATCTCCCACTAGCACTAGTCCCAATTAGGCATAGCCCTAAGATCGAACGCTCTAAAATGAGCTTTGTGCAGATTTGGATGCAACTGTTTCGACAAAAGATCTGCTACATTGTCTTCACCTGCTATCTTGCTAACCTTGACGTCCCCAGAATTAATGATTTCTCTGATCAGGTGATACCTCCTGAGTATGTGTTTTGATTTCTGGTGTGACCGGGGCTCCTTGGCCTGTACGATGGCCTCGTTGTTGTCACAGAAAATTTCTAATGAATCTAGGATGCTTGGGACCACTCCTAATCTAGAAATGAAATTTTTAATCGAAATAGCCTCTTTTGCAGCCTCACTCACTGCAATATACTCAAATTCTATAGTTGAGTCAGCAACGGTCTCTTATTCGAGCTTTTCCAGCTGACAGCACCATCGTTCAAAACAAAAACAAACCCAGATTGTGATCTAGAATCCTGAGTGCTGGTCTAAAAAGCAGCATCGGCATAACCTTTATGACGAGCTCTTCTTGACCACCATACACCAAGAAGTGATCCTTAGTCCTTCGCTAGTACTTCAGAATCCCTTTTACAGTAGACCAGAGCTTCTCACCAGGGTCTTGCTGAAACCTATTGGTTATACTCAGTGCATGAGCAATATCCAACCTAGTACATAACATAACATACATGATAGATCCAATAGCAGATGCATATGGGATTCTACTCATGTTGTCCCTTTCCTCTTTGGTTTTAGGGCACTGTTCTTTAGTCAAAGGAACTCCCAAAGCCAAAGGTATGTACCCTTTCTTTGAGTCTCCCATACTAAAATGCTTTAGTACTTTTCTTGACTTAGTCCCAAAAGCCGATTTGATCTATCTCTATAGATTCGAATACCAAGTATTGTCTTGGCTTCACCTAAGTCTTTCATTGAGAAACAATTTCCTAATCATTGCTTAACCTTTTGCAATTTTAGAATGTCATTCCCAATGAGAAGGATGTCATCCACATATAGGACCAGAAATACTACTATGCTCCCACTAACCTTCTTGTACACACAAGGCTCATCTTCGTTCTTGATGAAGTCAAATTCTTTGACTAACTCATAATGAAGATTCCAACTTTGGGATGCTTGCTTTAATCCATAAATGGATGTTTGACGCTTGCAAACCTTCTTAGGATGCTTGGGATTGACAAAACCCTCAGGCTGTGTCATATACACATCCTCAAGTAAATTTTCATTGAGGAAAGCAGTTTTGACATCCATTTGCCACATCTCATAATCATGATATGCAACTATGGCAAGCAAGAACCTAATGGACTTGAGCATGACTACAGGCGAAAAGGTCTCGTCATAGTCTATACCATGAGTTTGTCAAAAACCTTTTGCTACTAGTCTACCTTTGTAGGTCTTATCAGCTTTGAGTTTGAATAGCCACTTGCATTCAATTACCTTAGCACCTTTCAGTGGATCAACCAAGGTCCAAACCTGGTTATCGTACATTGATTGCATCTCGGATTTCATGGCTTCAAGCCAATTCTCCGAGTCTGGGCTTTCAATAGCTTCTCGGTAGGTAGTAGGATCCTCACAATCTACTAACTCAATAGTGTCACTATCAGTGATTAGAAATCCATATCTCTCAGTCTCCTGATGTACCCTACCGGACCTTCTAGGTACTTGTGTAATGGGTTCTGGTTCCACAACTGGTTATAAACTTGATCCCACTTCTAACTCATCCTCTATAGGAGCTTGTGGCACTTGAATTTCTCCAAGTTCTACTTTACTCCCACTGTCTTTCTTGAGAAGGAACTCATTTTCCAAGAAAACAGCCTTGCGAGCAACAAATACTTTGTTCTCGGCTTGTGAGTAAAAGTAGTATCCCTTTGTTTCTTTTGGATAACCCACAAACAAGCAGATAGTGGATTTGGACTCTAGTTTGTCAGATGTTAATTTCTTAACATGTGCTTCACAACCCCAAATCCTGAGAAATGACATATTGGGTTCTTTCCCAGTCCATACCTCGTATGGTGTCTTCTCAACTGCTTTAGTTAGAGTACGGTGTAGTAGAAACGCAATAGTTTCTAATGCATAACCCCAAAAAGAGATAGGAAGATTAGCTTGACTCATCATAGATCGAACCATGTCCAACAGAGTTCGATTTCTCCTTTCGGACACACTATTCCATTGTGGCATTCCGGGAGGAGTGAGCTATGAAATAATACCACACTCTTTTAGATGACTGTCAAATTCTTGGCTTAAGTATTCGCCACCTCGATCTGATCGAATGGCTTTTATACTTCCAAGTTGTTTTTCTACATCATTCTTAAACTCTTTGAATTTCTCAAAGGTTTCAGATTTGTACTTCATTAGATAGACATAGCCATATTTACTGAAGTCATCTGTGAACGTCACGAAGTAGCTAAAACCACCTCTAGCTTGTGTACTTAATGGGCCACATACATTGGTATGTATTAGTTCCAATAAGCCATTAGTCCTTTCACCTTTCTTGTTAAAAGGACTCTTTGTCATTTTTCCATGCAAACATGGCTCGCATGTATCATAAGACTCTAAGTCGAATGACCCAAGCACTCCAGTTTTGTGGAGTCTTGAAAGACATTTTTCGTTTGCATGTCCTAAACGACAATGCCAGAAGTAAGTAGGGTTCAATTCATTTGATTTAACCCTCTTTATATTAATGTTATATATGGACTCTTTGTTTTGTAAATCAAGGATATAAAGGCCATTTTGCAACATGGCATTGCCATAGGAAATGCCTTGGTGATGAATATGAGCATTGCCATTTTTAATAACAAAATCAAATTCATCCAAATCCAAACATGAAACTGAAATAATGTTTCTGCTCATATCAGGCACATAATAACAATTTTTCAAAACTAAACAAAGTCCGAAAGGTAAAGTGAGTTGATAGTCGCCTATCTCCATGGCAGCAACTTATGCTCAATTCCCCACACGGAGGTCCACGTTATTCTTCCCAAGTAACCGCCTATTTCTTAGCCCCTGCACATTTGAACAAATGTGAGAACCACAACCGATATCCAATACCCAAGTGGTAGAAATAGAAAGGTTAATCTTAACAACAAAAATACCAGAACTGGACGCCTTGGCTCCATTCTTCTTTTATTCTTCCTTGAAGAGAGCACAATTCTTCCTTCAATGCCCTATCTTGTTGCAATGGAAGCAAGTGCTCTCACTCTCTTTGAGCTTCTGCGCCTTGGGCTTGGATTGGGCCTGAGGTGCACTCCCACTTGACTTGAATCAAGCCAGGTCATTCTTGGGTTTTGCCTTTCCCTTTCCCTTAGCGGGTCCCTTTTTAATGCCCCCTTGAACCATCAATACGGGATTGGTCTTTCGAATCTTCTCTTCAGCATTCTTAAGCATCCCATGAAGCTCAGTGACTGACTTGTTCATTGCATGCATGTTATAATTCATCACAAATGGATCATAATCATCAGTCAATGATCCTAAGATCAAGTTAGTGGCAAATTCTTTTGGCACTTGTACCTCAAGCTTCTCAAGAGTATCAGATACCCTTTCATCTTGAGTACATGGGTACTAACAGGAGTACCCGCAGCCATCTTACAAGAAATCAAGGCCTTTGTTGTCACGAACCTCTCATGACGAGCTTGCTCTTAGAACATCTCTTTGAGGTGCACCATGATCGCATAAGCCTCTTGGTCCATAAATTGCTTTTGCAAGTCAGGCACAATAGTGGCCAGCATCAGATAGGTCAAATCATTGGAGTCACTCTTCTTGGTCTCAAAAGTTTCCTTTTGAACCGCAGAAGCATTCCTAGCAGGTTCTTCAGGCAAGGGTGCATCCAAAACATACGACTTTTTCTCTTGCTTAAGAAATATTCTTAAGTTTTGAGACCAGTCTATGAAATTGGTGCCATTCAATTTGTCCTTTTCAAGGACCGATCACAATGAGAAATTGTTGTTTGAAGATGCCATTTTCAATCTACAATAAAATTTAGCAAGATTAAATGAGGTCTTATTTATAATCCCACAAACCGAATTAATATCCCTTTAAATAATTCGCGTTAGTGATTTAATGTGGGCCAAGATCCACTTTTCACAATAACTTATTAGTCAATCTGAGCTTGTACACCTAACAAGTTAAGTTACTTAGGTAGGAAAAACTCTAATCATGTCTCGTACATGACTCTTGGATCAAATGGGCTAACATCTTAATATGTTATAGCACAAACCCATTTATTAGTTGCCTAGGTCCGGGCATCCCTTTCCATGTTAAGTCTAACCTATATTCACAACCCATGCCTCACAAAGATAATCGAGCGAATCTAGGACTCCTAGTCTATGTGACCGATGATCGATGCCTTGACATGTTCCGAATTAGGAAGGCAACTATGTGACTTACTATTTTTTTAGGGATTAATTTTATTACGGCTTACATGGCATATGCTTTGTCATCCATACATAGCATACATATATATATAATTGTATAAAGTAAAGCATGACAAACATGGGCTCAAAAACCTACAACTAAGATTCTATACTATTACATAAGAATCTTTTAGTTGGGCTTCTCCACTCCGGTGGGCTTCGTCTTGATTTACAAAGTCTTCAAGTAAATTCTATTCTAAGAAATAAATGAAACTTTTACAATAATACATAATGGCTCGCAGGCCATATTTAAATACAAAAACCCAGGGCCTATGAATGCACCATGCATATCCATTCATCACACCAAACAAGCAAATAAATATACATAACATTCATGGATCAAACAAAGTCAAATTTTAATTAATTTAGCCAAGGCCATTAATGGAAATTGTGTACTTGAACCTTTAAGAGATGACCCCATGATGGGCTTGGACCAAAGCCCAATGGACTAAATTCTCTTATTGAAAAAGTTTTCTTAAAAGCCCAAAACACAAACTAGTTAGATTTGTGCTATAAATCAACTCTAGTATAATTTCCAATTTTGCCATTTTTAATTTTATGTCATACAGCCCATAAACATTAAAAATACATATAATATGTACCAACATGAATTAAAATACAAAATCATGAAGAACATATATATGATACACGGCATGCATATTAAAACAAACAACAAAACTAGTTGTTTAATGCTTATGTGATGCCATAAAATGCACAAATACTTAAATCAATTTTATGAGTCATTTAATGATTAAAATAAGGTCATAAATATTGATTTAATATTCTACACCAATCTGATCTAAATGTGTTTTTACCATTTTAATCAAAACACAACAAACAATGTTGATTAAACATGTAACAAACACAAACTAGTCATAGTTTTAAGTGATTTTAAAATTAATCAATTAAATTGTCATGGACCAGAATTAAAACCAAATTTAAAATATGTCCAGACCTGATATTTAATCTTTAAATATCACTTACAAACATGCCAAAATCGTTTTTACATTTAATATTTAAAACTAGTTGTTAAACTAACAATTAACATGCCAAATAACACCTAGTTTTAATATTAACATGTACCATCAGGTATTATCAATTAAATCCGACCATTAACAGCTTCTGGAACATCTTAGGAAAGTATATTAACATGTAATATTAATTATAATACCTATCTAATCAATTAAAATCATTTTTACACCAAAACAATGCAAACAACTCAAAACAGAAAATTTCAGCATTGCATGTTTTCAAAATAACGATTTTTAATTAATTTTTTCATGCATCTAAAGCAATAAAATAAACATGTTTAGGCTCTGATACCACTGATGGAATATGTCATGATATGTACATAAAGATCACGCAGCAGAAAACAATAAAATTTTATCATACATGCCATACAATTCCATGACAAGAATCGAAAACATGCAATTTTAGGGTTTTAAAACTTACAACTTTAGATGCCTTTAAAACTTGACTTTGATGATGACAAGCAACCAAGGAGGATATTTTAGCCTTAGACCTTCACCACCAATGCCAAGGAACAACCTTTTACACCACTCCTCTCTATGTTAACACACACAATTGCACCGACGGCTTAAAATCGAGATTGCTAGCTCTCAAAATAAGTATTGTGTAATGGCTATGGTTTAAAGCTACAAAATTTGATTTTGTACTTCTCTTAGGTTTCTATTACTACCCAAGAACATAAGGGAATGAGTAACAATCTTTTCTCCTTGTGAAAATTGGCCAAAATAATTAAGTGAGAGAGAGAGAGAGAGAGAGAGAAGTTCACGCAAAACCTAAAGCAAAATTAGGGTTTCACATTTTTTTCCCTTTCAATATATATTATCTCATTATGTAAGTGATTAATCTAAAATCTACTACCTCAAGATAATTTATTTTAGCCTTAATCACTTCCTTAAAATAGGTAATAGATATTGATTCAAACTTTTTTGATTTAATCCAAGATAAATACATAAGACATTTAATCAAATAATATCACTTATTAAAGAAATTCACATGTGCCGAAATTCCTTCAATATTTATCTTGGGAATTTCGGCAAAGAAATCCCTTAATTAAGTGTTTTAATTTGATTTAAATATCATCAGGATTTAATACTCAATTAACTTAATTAATACAAGATAATTAATTAATTGAAATTAAACCATGTGGGTTGAATTTCTCTTTCTCATGAGCCAAGGTCCAATAGCATTTGTAATGCCCATTACATACATTAATTTGACTTTAATTAAAAGCCCAAATTAATGCCCAATACTTTATTTAAATATTTTAAGCCCAATGTTTTGTGTGCAATCCTATAGGTCCATTTAATGTTGGCAATGAATTAATAAATTAATTCAAAGGCTATATATATTCTCTAGCAAGATATTATAGCATTCCAAATTAAATGAAAATGCATATGGCATTTAGTGAACTAATGCAATTTTGCATAGTCCCTTACCCATAAATATCAGAATTAATATAAGGCATGGAACTAGTCATCCTTATATATATTAATTCCTTTCTTGATATTCTAGTGACACTGAACTCTCAGATAAATAATTATTACTCATTATTTCATCTCGGTATGGCCATACACTTCTCAGTTCACTAATCAAGTGGCCGATGATATTTTCTCCCTTATAGAGAGGGGTAATCCCTTCACTTCCCTCATGCTTTCTAACATGAATCAATGCATACCCAAGCATACCCATACTTGTCACTCTGTTACGAGCACGTTAGGTGTATGTCAAAGCACACAGTAATTCATAAAGAGTTTCATAGAGATTTTAGGTCTAAGAACTCCAATACAAAACTTGCATATGAGAAACACTTATGACTTGTACCATGTAGTGTTCTCATGAGTGGATCGAATCCAAATACCATGTTTTAAACATGTATCTATGATCTCTGATTGACACTCTTGTCCTTATGATCCATAAGACAGAACTCAACTTATCAGAGAGAGCATACTAGTCTTAATTCATTTGTTATTCCCATAACAATGACTGACTAGGGATATTTAGAATGAAGTTTCATTTGTTTCAAGGTCTTACAACCATGTGCCTCACACATGATAGCTTAAACTGAAACAACATTCTTGGATAATTTTATCAATTGATATGCATAGGAATACAAAAGATAAAACAAATGCCTCACTTTATTAATTCAAAGTGTTTTATTACAATGCATTGGGGCTAGGGCTTACACTAACACAGCCTAAGTAAGGGAGAATGTTGTGACACCTATTATAGCTCAAGGTGAAGTCCAATATGCCCATAAAACATTATTTAACTCATCCATCCAAAAAACCTTTAGCATCATCAAGCCGCTTTTTGAGACTTGCTAGGATGGTTCAATTTGTTACCTTGGTCATACCATTAAATTGAGGATGATATACTAAAGTGAAGTTGAGTTGAATATGCAAATACAAATAGAAATTTCTAAAAGTTAGTAGTCAGATTGCTTACCATTGTTAGTGATTATGCAACTATTAAGAACTTCTACTGTCTGATGGCTTGAGAAAATGAGCAGAGGATGTCTACACCTTACTGAGCAAAAGGCAAAGAACTGTAGATAGGTATTTGTTGGAATGATTTTTGATACACAATGTTGCCAAATAGCTAGCATTTGTCACACTTTTAGGCTAGCTCCTTTGCATCATTCCCTCTTCTAGGACAGTAGTAGCCTTATAGTAAAGCTTTTTGAGTTATGGATTGTTCACTTTCATGTGCTCCTTAAATGGCTCATAAATCTCTTAAAGAATATAATTACCTTTTTCTATGGTAAGGCAGAATGTCCAAGGATAGGGGAAAGAATACCTTTAGAGCTTATCATCTAAGATGGCATAAAGACTAGACTGCCAAACTATCTTTGGGGCTTGTGCCTGATCATTAGGGATAGTAACTATGTTGAAATATTGATAAATTGGCAATTGTTAGTTGTCTATTAGCACTTGAAGTTGGAATTTATAAGTATTATAGGTTAGTTGGGTGATATATGGCCTAAATGATATTTGCAGTTCGAATTGTACTTTTGAGAAAAGCTTGCTTAGCTAGAGCATTTGCACCCTAATTCTCAGCTCAAGCCATCTAGTCGATTATCTATACGCCATCTATCTTATCTGATTTGGATAACAAAATGGCAATAAGTGTTCTATATCGGACCGTTGTATGCTTGTTGGCTTTGAACTTACCAAGTAATTGACTAACAACTATTAAGAGTTGAAAAAATGAGTAATGAGTTTGGCTTTTTCTCGATAGCAAGTTGTAAGCCAAAACAGAGAGCTTTGTACTCAGTAACATTATTAGATGTAGAAAATGATATATGAGCCATCCCTTATGATGGAATATGACATGGTATGATGGTGATGATAACACAACGGAAAAACAAAAATTTTATCATACATACCATACAATTCCGAAGCAAGAAACGAAACATGCAATTTTAGGGTTGTAAAACTTACAACTTTAGATGCACTTCAATATTTGGTTTTGGTGATGACCAGCAATCAAGAGTGATTTATCAACCTTTGATCTTCTTTTCCAATGCCAAAAGAACAACCTTTACGCCACTCTTCTCTATGTTCACACACACAATTGCAAAGACGGCTTAAAATCGAGATTGCTAGCTCTCTATTTAAGTATCGTGTAATGGCAATTGATTGAAGATACAAAATTTGATTTTGCACTTCTCTAAGGTTGCTATTACTACCCAAGATCACAAGAGAATGAGGAACAATCCTTTCTCCTTGTGAAAAATTGGCCAAAATAAAATTGTGAGAGAGAGTTACTATTCACGCCACACACAAAATTAGTTTTTTTTCTCTCTCTCATCCAATATATATATTATCTTATTGATTAAGTGATAAATCTCAAATATACTACCTTAGGATAATTAATATTAGCTAAAGATAATTAATATTTGCCTTTATCACTTAATTAAAATAAGTAATATTTATTGATAAAAAACTCTTTTAATTTACCCAAGATAAAAACCAAAGAAATATTAATCAAATTAACCACTTAATTAAATAGGAATATACAAGACATATTAATCAAATAAACTACTTAATTAATATAAAGGATATGCCGAAATTCCTTGATTTCTCTCTAGGAATTTCGGCCAATAGTATTCCTATTTAAGTGATTTATTTGATCATAATTCTTTTAGGCTTTAAAACTCAATTAATTAAATTAATACAAGACATTTAATTAATTGAAATTAAATCTTGTGGGCTGAATTTCTCTCTCTCATGGGCCAAGGTCCAATAGCAATCTAATAATCCATTACACACATTAATTTGACTTTAATTAAAAGCCCAAATTAATGCCCAATACTTAATTTAAATATTTTAAGCCCAATATTTTGTGTGCAATCCTATAGGTCCATTTAATGTTGGCAATGAATTAATAAATTAATTCAAAGGCTATATATATTCTCTAGCAAGATATTATAGCATTCCAAATTAAATGAAAATGCATATGGCATTTAGTGACCTAATGCAATTTTGCATAGTCCCTTACCCATAAATATCAGAATTAATATAAGGCATGGAACTAGTCATCCTTATATATATTAATTCCTTTCTTGATATTCTAGTGACACTGAACTCTCAGATAAATAATTATTACTCATTATTTCATCTCGGTATGGCCATACACTTCTCAGTTCACTGATCAAGTGGCCGATGATATTTTCTCCCTTATAGAGAGGGGTAATCCCTTCACTTCCCTCATGCTTTCTAACATGAATCAATGCATACCCAAGCATACCCATACTTGTCACTCTGTTACGAGCACGTTAGGTGTATGTCAAAGCACACAGTAATTCATAAAGAGTTTCATAGAGATTTTAGGTCTAAGAACTCCAATACAAAACTTGCATATGAGAAACACTTATGACTTGTACCATGTAGTGTTCTCATGAGTGGATCGAATCCAAATACCACGTTTTAAACATGTATCTATGATCTCTAATTGACACTCTTGTCCTTATGATGCGTAAGACAGAACTCAACTTATCAGAGAGAGCATACTAGTCTTAATTCATTATTATTCCCATAACAATGACTGACTAGGGATATTTAGAATGATGTCTCTTTTGTTTCAAGGTCTTACAACCATGTGCCTCACACATGATAACTTAAACTGAAACAACATTCTTGGATAGTTCTATCAATTGATATGCACAGGAATACAAAAGATAAAACAAATGCCTTATTTATTAACTCAAATGTCTTATTACAATCTATTAGGGCTAGGGCTTACACTAACACCTCAAATGGAGATCTTTCTTAGATTGGTTAAAACTACTCTGACACTAACTCTTTCAGAGGAGATGAAACCATTAACATATAGACTCCAGGAAGTAGTGATTGGTTTGGATGGGGAAGCATATAGTCTGGCTATAAAATCAATAAGAATTTAAGCCTTTATGGTAGAGTGAGGCTTATACCAAACATCAAGTTCTCTAAGGTGAGCTGCCTATTTAGTAACTCTCCCTCATGCTTCAAGCCTTTATAATAACTTTTGTAGATAGGTGTTCATTCAAATTACAATAGTGTGGGCTTGAAAGTAAGGGCAAAGCTTGATATTTGATGTGACTAAGGCAAAAGCCAACTGCTCTAGTATGGGGTATCATAGCTCGAAATTGTGGTGGACTTTGCTAGTGTAGTGGATAGGAAATTGTTGTGTATATCTTTTTAGAGTAGGACTACACTAATGGGTCCTTCAAAAAAATAAGTTACATATACAATGTTTTGCCCTACTGAGGTTGGCTAAGTAAAAAAGGCAAACCGAGGAATAATTTCAATGCCTCAAAAGCTTATTAACACTCAGAAGTCCACTCTAAATTCTTGAGATTCTTATGTCCCTTATAAAATGGAAGATAATGCTTAGTTAAATACGAGATAAATTGACTTAGGGCTGCTATTTTTCCATTGAGCTTTTAAACCTCTTTAATAGGCTTCGGTTGCTCCATTTGTAGAATAGATTAAGTCCTTATTGGATTGGCTTTAATCCCCTTTTTAGAAATCATAAACCCTAAGAATTTGTTGGATTGCATATCAAAAGCACATTTTTCAAGATTAAGCTTAAGGCCAAACTATCTAAGGATAAAGAAGGTTTTTGTGAGTTTAGTAGGCAAATCTGCTAAAGTTTTTCTCTTAGTAATCATGTCATCCGAGAGGCCGCAACATATACCCTAGTTAAACTTGATATGTCTATGGTGTATTATGGAGATGACATAAAGGGATAAGAAATCAAAGTGTAGAAAAGGATCTAAAGGGAATTAACTTAAAAGTTAAGCGAAAAATGGTAAATTAAAGTTGTGATAGGCACATGCATATTTAAGAAGATATGAAATAGGGGTTTGATTGAAATTTAAACACAAAATTATATGCCAAATGTGAGAAATTAAAGAAGTTGAGGGATTAAAGTGAAATTAATATTTGCCCCATAAATGGACCAATAAAGAAGAGACACAAATCATCTTTAGAGAATTGTAGAAATTTGGCTTAAAAGGAGAGGAAGTTGCCGGCCATTTGTTGGTTGAAAATTATAGATTTCTTCTTTCATTTCCCCTCTCCATTCACACACTAAGATATATGCTAAAGGCCTAAGGAAAAATCAATCCAAGTACTAAGTATTCTAGGTGAGCTTATATGATTTATATGTTATTATTTCTACTTTTCTTTGTGCTATAAGAGAAGCTGCAAAATTGAGGGTTGAGCTTGATCTATATATACATTCTTTGATGTGTTTTAGTTGGAGAATCTAGCAAAAACAAAGGGGAAGAGAAGGAAGAGCTCTAAAAGGGGCTAGTTGGCTAATTTTGAGGTATGGGAGTTCATACTTACTTGGCATGTGTTAAAATTGATTTAGGGTTGTAAATGTATTGTAAATGAACTATAATTAATGTTTGAGCCAAGAAATATTGAAGACATATATGAAAGGGTGATTAGTGTCTTAAAGAATGACTTAATGAAAATCTATCATAGGTTTACTTGAACCAATTTTAGTGTAAAGGCCATAAATTTCTCTATAGATACTCAAATGAAGTGATTATAATTGGAGATAAAAGACAAGATATGTATATAAAGCTTTTTAGAAGAAACCAAAGCCTTATTCTACCTCTAATGTTCCTGTAGCATAGCTTGAAGTTGAGTGATGGCTGCTACCCTGTCATCTAGAATAATCTTCACTCTTTTATGAATATATCAAGCTTTAGAAGTTAGAATGACCTATTTTTTAATGATTTGGAAAGTAGAGATATAGAGGTATAACTTCTCAGGAGACCACTCTACCCAAAAATTTCGTTTACTATGTTAAAAATCCTTCACACTTTAAGGTAGAAAGGCTGCCTATTAAGGAACTAATTAACCTGACTGGACCATGACCTCCCAGACTGGACAAAAACAAAGAATCCAAAAGGAATAGACCAAGGTCCTATTGGGTCACTCCCTATTTTAGACTAAACTTGATTTTGGACTTCAAAACATTACCAAAACTTACCCAAACTTTTCTAAACACTTTTAGAGCATTTTAAACATAAAAATAGGGACATAATGTGTCATGAAATGCATGTAACACATGATGAGATATTTAGATATAGTTATAAAATGAACTTAACCAAGAGAAAACATATGCACATGAGTTATTTATGCCATTTCTAGGTCCACATATTAAATGTATATATATATAATTATGTAATTCGACTCCAAAAGTACAATTGAGGGCATATGTATATAAACATGTATAAACATATGAATATGTACAATTAATGAATGTGAATAAACATGAATAAGTGTATAGATAGTGCTATATGTTATAGGATAAATGATAACCATGTTGAATTGTATCTTAAATATAATTAAATGTGAACTATATAGTGATATTGTTGCATGCCCTATTACGTGTATTGACTCTATAATCCTAAATGCATCAAATGTGATATTCTTAACTGACTAAAGACTTATTGTGAGCCTAAATTTTGCATAGTCATGGATAAAAAGGCATGGTTATAAGAGATAGTGGTTGCATCTGCTAGTGTTGGCACTGAAAGGTACCTAGTGTTCTAATACCTATTGGTATCTAGTGATTCAAGACTATTGTGTCTTTAGTGTTTGATGCTACTCACAAATATTTAGTGTTTATTCCCATTATCCAACATCATGGGAATTTAACCGATGAAGTGATCTAATTGGTGAATAATGATAAGAGATTATTAGTGTGAATGCTTTTGTGTCTCATTGTAATGTTAGTGTTTCCAATTGATATTATTAATGTGATTGATAAATTGTATTGAGGTTTCATTTAATGCATAGGAATATTACCGTGAATGTATGTGTGTTGTGATATGATAAGGTATGTTAGATATTAAATGCTATTCTGCAATGTTTATTGGCATATTGTGTTATTTGTGTTTGAGACTTCATCAAGTTTTCGATTATATTGTTTTACTCCTCACTGTGCCATTGCTCAACATGATCCCTTGTAGGTACATAGGTGTAGAATAAAAGTACTAGTTTTCAAGTCAACATTTACAGGCCATTAAAGGTAAAGCTTGAAGACTATTTTTGGTATATAATCATTTTTGTACTGTATGATATAAAGAATATGTAATATATGTAATGAACAAGTAATGTAAATATGTTCTTAGCAATTTTGAGTTAATATATGTATTGGTATATGTTGAGATACGAAAGTTGTATGCAATTGAGTAAGGTCAATTTTAATAATAAAAAGGCATGATTAAAGAGAAATAAAGAACTTGTAATTAGAAAATAATTTAACTAAGTGAACTTATTAGGACTCGTAGCACTATTATATTCCTTCTAGGGGGTATGAGGGTGTCACATCATCGATATAAAAACTCCATATTCAAATTGAACTGGTTAGCAAAGAGTTTATTCATGAGCCTTTAATAGGTAGCGCTAGCAATTTTAAAGCCAAAGAGCTTGACTCGATAGCAATAAGTGGCTTGGTGGGTGATGAATGTAAAATTCTCTTCATCTATTTGATTTATTGGGATTTGATAGTAGCCTATCGAAGCATCTAGGATGACATACTCCTTAAACCTAGCTAAGAGTCCACCAAAAGGTTAATATTGGGCAACATATAGCTATATTTTTTTCAGGTTAGTAAAGTCAACACGCATCCACCATTTCTCATTTGGCTTTTTATAAGGACAATATTTAACAATCAGTTCGAATAGAATAGCTCTCGAATGAGCCCCTTCTTTAGCAAGGTGTCTGTTTTTTCAACCATTGCTAGTTAGCACTTAGGAGCATGATTGCACTTCTTTTGTTTCACAGGCTTATAATTAGGCTGAATGTTAAGTGAATAGGACATTACCTCAAGAGACATTCTTATGATATCTGAGGGTTTCTAGGAGAACACATCAATAAAGGCTGAGAGTACAGCAATGAGTGCATCTTTTTCTAAACTAGTCTTGGTAAAGGCTACCTTTATTATCTTCCTTGGTGAGATTCAACCTTTTGAAGTAAGTCAATGGGCTTAGCCTTTCAAGCTACATCCGATGGCACATCCGATGTATCCAGTGGCAAAACTTGGTTAGCTTCCTTTAACATAGTGACATAAGTTTCCCAAGCTACATGCTGATTACCTTATAGCATAACAATACAACCCTAAGCTTGAAATTTGAGTAACAATTTCTACATGGAAATGTAGGAATCTATGGTGACCAAAAGGGGTCAGCCAAAGATAGCATGATAAAAAAAAGGCATATTTACCCCCACGAAAAATGTTGTACAGGTTTTGACTACAGCATCATCTCCGAGCTAAAGAGTGAGATTGATTGAACCTTTAACCCTTACTAGTTTCCTAGATATACTGATCAAAGGTACAAAAAGAGGCTCTAAGAGACCAGTTGAAATCCCTAGTACTCCAAAGGCTTACAAAGTGATCAAATTAATTGCACTGTTATTTTCTACCTAGACATACAAAACTATATATTTTTGGATAAGGGCCTCAACTACCTGGGCATATTTGTGTGGCTTTCGAACATAGGCACCATCTGCTGTAGAGAACTACATAGCACAAGTGGAAATGGGCAAACTAGATCCTCGGGAGAACAACTCTTTGGTCTTGCATTTTTTTAGAGTCATATAAAACATTATAATGTTTACCTCCTACAATGATATGAATGACCCCAGCAGGAGCTTTTTTAGCTTGAACTAGCTCATTTCTTATCATATTGCGAAGGTGCTGGAGACCAGTTAGGGTTGTCATTGTCTATGCTATTCTTAACAAACTTAAAAAGGCTTCTTTTTTGAACTAAATGCTCAATATCCCTTTTGAGTTGGTTGCAATAATCAATTTTATGCCTTATCTCGGTGATAAGGGCAATATAAGCTTTAGTCATGGTTATAATCCTCTCTTATGGGTTTAGGCCAATTGACTTGCCCATTTTTCTTTATCCAGAGAGAATTTAGGATTTAGAGATATTTAAGGGAGTAACCTATCTTTATTTTAATCTTCGAAATATGGGCTAGACACTACAAAAGTTCAGCTGGAACCATGAGACCCCTTTATAGACACTTGGGTCCTGAGGTTGCTTTTAATCAAGGTTACCTAATGAGGAAGGCTTTTCTCATAAGTAGACAAGGAACGAAAGTACAAGGCTTTCTCTCAAATTTTATGTTTCCAAAATGCTTTTTGTGCTCTTTAACGGGGTTTTAAATGTTTAAAAATCTCTTTTGGGATTTTTCCTCTTTCAGTAAGGTCAAAATGGGTTTCAGAGCTTAAAAAGTCAAAGTTAAAGTCAAAGTCAAAGGGCATAAGTCACACCTTTGACTCACGGGTCAAGGTTGTGGCTCACACCTGTGACTCACTCCCTAAACATATTTTAGATGGCAAATCAAGGGAAAAATATATTAGATTTTATTTGATCCTTATCCAAAAACACTTATGGCTTTATAGGGATATTTAATAAAAAAAGGGACAGATTTTAGGGGATCTCTCTCTCTCTCTCTCTCTCTCTCTCTTTATATACACATAAACTCTATTTTGAACAAAAACCAAATCTAGAGAAAAGAAAAATGGGAAAGGAGGCCAAAAGCACTAGTTCATTTATTCCTTGGTGTAGACATTGTAACCTGAGGCAAGCTCGATCAGGACTACCCAATAATGAGGAAACAAAATATTACTGAGAAGAGGTTCGGATCTCGAAGCTCTGATTATGAATTTCTCACTTTTTCTCAAAGATTCTTCATGATTTTCCAATCCTTTTCAAATGTTTTCAAGTGTTTTAACAAAACGAGCATAAAAACCTAAATTTAAGCCTTCAACAATGGTAGACGGCCATTTGTCACTTGAGGGGTGCCTATCTGTGGGTCCCTTTCTCCTACACAGGTTAACAGAGAGGTATTTTAGGAAATTTTGGGTTTAGTGCTAAGGGATGGTTGCCCTTCAGTGAGGGACGCCTATCCCTGGCTCGAAACCCAAAATTCCTAAATTTTTAGGTTTTAAAAAGGCAGTTTTTATCCCAAAAGGGGGGGGGGTCCAGATTTATAGGATTTTATCTCCAGATTTGGAGAGTTTTGAGTTGGAATTCAACTCAAACTCTTTCTTAGGTATAAAATAAAAAATCTAGGGTTTAAAAAAGGGGCAAATTACTTTTTTTTTTGAGAGGGCCACCTTAAAGGAGAAGAAAAATTGGTTTCTTTCTCTCTTTAACCTTTAAGTCTAGCAATTCTTGACTAAAAAAAACACACAAACAAATTTCTTACTTTCTTTTGAGAACAATAATCATGAATTGGAGTGGAGATTTGGACTACAATAATCACATAGTCAGAATATCTCCTAACGGTAATATTATTGGCTTATTATTACTTTCTCTCTCTACAATTCAATTTGCATTACCACATGATTCCTTAATGTATATTGGTTTTTTTTTAATTACTGTAATTTGAATAATATGCATGTTTATTTAAAGTTTGATGTGTGTCTGGACTATTAAATATGCTAGAGGCATGATAGGTTTTTGGGTTCCTCTATTGTTGTACATGTGAAGCTTTTTCTCTAATGTTTCTAATTTTGTAATTATCTGATTTGGGCGTAGTTATGCATGTTTGATTGTGATAAATTAGTTTTAACATGATTTTAGATCTTAGGGATGCATATTTAGGGCTAGAAATCCATTTTACGTGATTTTCTGCATTTTTCCATGAAACCTGCATTTTTGTTTCTGTCCAAAGGTGACGGATGGGAAGATAACCCAATAGATGGCCATTTGTCATTCGACAGATGGGACATCTTAGGCTAGTCTCTTCGTCCTATCTCTCGTTTCCCTGAGGCCATTCCTCGCTTGCTTTCGCTATATGTGAGAGTTTTTTAGGGCATTTTTTGCATATATTTTATTCTTTTATGTGTTTTTATACCATTTATTTATTTCGTATCATATTTATGCATTATTTAATGTGATTTTGTTTCTGTATGATGTGATTCTATACCTGAATATATTCTATTTGGGTAAATAAACATGTAATTATTTTTATCATGGTGTTCGAGAATACTAATTAATTTGTCCTTTTGGTATGATTTTTTAAGTACTTGGTACCTTTGCTATGGAGGGTTTTTGTGGTTTTTTGCATGGGAAGTCGTGATCTCGAGTTTGTCATCATCTTCAATCTTTGGTTATTTTGGCTAATTGCTATTTTACTTATTCATTATGGTTTTGTTTATTTATTATTTAATTTTTGCCATTGTTTTTTTTTGTTTATTTAATATTTTCTTTTAGATGTATTATTTTTTAGGGTTGTAATACTTAGTAAAAAAAGATTTTTGTGCACGATAAAATAAAAAAGCATTAAAATGTTTTCTATTAAATCAATTGGGTTTTATTCCAAAACATGGATCAATGTCCGATTTTTTTAGCCTAAATCCATATAGAATAAACTTATATTTTTGTAAAATATACATAAGGGAACCAATGTTTCCACCCCAAATTAACCCTTTGATTTATGTATGTATATTTATTTACACTTTAATGTTGTGGGACAATTTGTTTATGTAATAATTTTTAAGTAAGATTTTATTTTAAGTATTTATTTCTTTGTGTTTGAATGGGATGTTTACTTAAATTTTATCGGTTACATTGTGTGAGAGAGGAGAGGGGATTAATTTTAAAACTCAATTATAAAACAACACCTCACCAAGATGCCTAATAAGAGTGATGTCTTAAACACCATTCTCTGTTTGGGTATCAAAAGGTCGAAATTACTTTCCCAATATTTTGTTGGGTGGCAACTCCATGACACCTATCTCTTTTGGGCCCATTAGTAGACGCCTTTATGGGTTGACCATCAATAATAAATTGGGCTCGATCCTTTTTTATTGTGAAGTGGCCAATTTATAAGTTAAAATGAGCCTCCTCTGGTCACAAGCCTTAAAAGTGGGCCTTTGAGAACCCAACTGGAAGTGAGCAACGGCTCCGGTGCGCATCACACTTGGGAAATAAAATCTAAAGGTAATATTCATAAGTCCTAAAGCTTAATTATCTAGTGTTACATTCTAATTTATAGTAAAAATTTATATTATTCTTTATTTTTTTGATTCTTTTATTCCTTTAATTTAATTGATTGAATCTTGCTTTTTAATTATAATTTTGCTTTGCCATGGTATATTTATTCTTTTTTGTGATTAATTTGCTATAAATACGTGTTTAGTTGATAGACCATGAATTACTATTCACATTTAAGTTCATCCTCTATATTTCTTAATTTTACTCAATTTTTCATTTCTTTTTTTTTTCACTTGTAATTTCATCATTTCTTGTGATTCATTTTAATTTTGATCACTAATTCATAAAAAACAATTTAAATCATTCAAAATGATTAATTTCATACATATTTGGGATTTACTATCCATCATTTTCAACCTCCATATTCTAAAATTCTCAATTTTAATTTCCCTCTTTTTTGTCTTTTCTATATTTAAAACAACTTTTAATCAAATTTTAATAAGTTTTAGTAAGGTTTTTTGCCATTTCCATTCATTTTATACATTGAAATTGTATTTTAGTATGGATTTTGGCATATTTCCAATGCTGGGAGTTAAGTTCTGGGCTGAGTCACGGCCTGAAGGTCTTCAAACAAAATGGAGGAAACCTTTTGCCTTTTTGTCATGTCAAGTAATGTAGTTGAGACTCATCTCCATTCCCTTGATTAAACTCCAAGTCATAGATTACCTTGCCTTTGCCTTGCTAACTCAATCCCACTTTTAGGGTCCGGACAACCTTTCCTAATCTGATCTGTCACTTTGCGATAAGAAAGGGACTTAACTTGACTCATCTAGTCTCGAACCTCGAAAAGTATGAGATGATGTCTCAAGGTGCCCCTATCCCATCATTTGTAATCAACCATCAGAAGGCATTTATTGGCTGCCATAAGGTTGATATAAGGAGTTACCAACTAATAAACTATTGGGAAAAGGTTTTCCGACCTCGTGAGGCTAAAACCTATAAAGAGTTTGGAACTTCACTCTTATTTTTGCCTTTGAATAAATGTGGCATAATGGCTTTCAGATTAATGATGATATCTCCTTTCTTATATGTGAGATTAGATAAAAAAAAATTAAAAGTGCACCTAAGCACGTAGGAAAGCGTTAAATCATGGCATAGATTAAAGCATTTTTCATAAATCGAGCAATTCGTTGTGACCTTTTTGATGAGGACATTGGTCTTCGCATGTGAATTAAGAAGAAATGTTTCATTGTGAGCTTTGAAGATAAGGACTTTCTAGTCCAAGTTTTATTAAGAAATGTCTTGGGTTATTTTAATTCTATACAAATCTTTTACTTTATTAAATGGTAATTTTTGTTTGTGAGTTACCTGGGCAACAAATAGGACTTTGGTCCAATTTTATTAACAAAAGATCCCAATTCTTTAATATAAATATTTTTGTGGCATTTTCCTCCTGCGGTCAAACAAGCCTTTTTGTAATAAAAGACAAGGAAAAGAAAACTTAAAACCTTGTCTAACATGCACTTAAAGGAAAATATGAGTTGTTAATTGAATGTTATTGCCGTAAAGATTTATAAATATATTATTGGCATCTTTAGAAAGTTATGAATTTTAAAGGAAAAAGAATAGAATTACCATTTTGAGATATTGTATAAGATGGATTAGAAAATTGCCTTGGCAATATTAAATGTATTTATTATTTAAACAAAAAATAAAGATTTTATAAATGTGTTATTTGCATAAGCATATCATCTTATATTGGTATGCGATGCGATGAATGATTATATATGTGTATGAAATGCCATGTATAGGATGATGCATGATATATAAATATATAGACATCATAACTTAAAATTTAAAATTCCCTCACCAAAATTTTAAGTCTTATGCCACCCATAATTATAACACCTGTCAAGACTAAGATCACAAAAATGTAGGTTCTGCCAAAGTGAAATACATTAGGTTATCATAGTAAGATAGGATGGGTAATGGTGTTACCCATATGTTTAAAAATGGTTAGACTTAATTAAGCTATCAAAATGATTTTGGGCCTAAGGCATTAGATGAGATTATAACATGTCTGGACATGTAATGTCAAATTCCCATAAAGAATCTAAGAGTTACATGAGATGTAATTAGTAAGGAATTATCTACCTAAATAACTTGATTTTAAGCGTCATGCCAAAGGTAACTTAGAATTCAGTAAAATATGGATCATAGCCCACTAAATCATTAAAATTTTTGTAATTAATATTGAGGGTGAATATTTTAGTTAGAGTTTTAAGAAATACCCTAAAATGAAATTGGTACTAATTTTAATATTTATTTTGTATATTTATAGATCAATAGCTTCAAATAACAATTCCACACTATCATTGTGATCAATCCTTGAGAAGGACAAACTAAAATAAGATGGCACCAACTTCCTTGACTAGTTTAGGAACTTGAGAATTTTTCTCAAGCAAGAAAGAAGGCTATATGTGCTCGATGACCTTATTCCTCCTGTCTCGCCTGCTGATGCCCAAAGGGCAGTCAAGGACAAACAAAAGAAACATACTGATGATTCTATTAATGTGGAATGTCTTATGTTAGCCACAATGTGCCTAGAACTTTAGAAGGATTTGGAGCATTTAGAGGCTTACGAGTTGAGTTATCATCTCAAATAGACATTCCAACAACAAGTAAGGCAAGATAGGTATGAGACTACCAAAGCTTTGAATTCTTGTAAAATGGCTGAAGGTGCATCAGTAAGTGCTTATGTTATTAAAATGAAAGGTTATATGGATTGCTTTGAATGGATTAGATTTCCCCTCACTTTAGATCTGGCCACAGATTTGATCCTTAATTCATTGCCTGATAGTTATAACTAGTTTGTTATGAACTATAATATGAATAATATGGAGAAATCCCTTTCTAAGCTATATGTGATACTTAAAATAGCTAAGCAAAGCATTAATAAAAAGTTGATTCATATTCTTGTGGTTAATAAAGTAAAAGGGATGAAAAATAAGGGCAAGGGTAAGGCTAAGGTAAAAGTTGTTGGTAAGGCTATGGCACAAGCTAGACCCAAACCCAAGGAAAAAGCTCTATAGGTGGGAGTTTGCTTCCATTGCAATGAACCTGGTCATTGGAAGAGGAATTGCAAACTATACTTGGAAGAATTGAAGAAGAAGAAAAGAAGTGAGACTAAATCTTCAGGTATTTATGTTATAAAAATTAATTTATCTACTTCTACTTCTTTGGTATTAGATACTGGATGTGGTTTTCATATTTGTACAAATATGCAAGGACTCAAAAGGAGTAGGCAACTAAACAAGTGTGAAGTGGACCTACGAGTTGGATATGGAGTAAGAGTTGCTGCTTTAGCTGTAGGGACTTATGAGTTAACTTTTCCTAATGGGCTTTTGTTAGTTTTGAACAATTGCTTTTATGTTCTTACTTTTAGTAGGAATATTATTTCAATTTCTTGTTTGGATGATGAAGGTTTTTCTTTTCTTGTTAATAATAAGAAATTTTCTATTTATTATGAAGATATGCTTTATTGTGCTGCCGATTCATATAGTGGCCTTTACATCCTAAATTTAGAAAAATCCAACAATCAGGATATATATAACATAACTACAAAGAAAGCCAAACCTAATGATTCGAATAAAACATATTTATTGCATTGTTGTCTTGGTCATATAAATGAGAAACGTATATCAAAACTCTATCAAGATGGACTTTTGGAATCATTTGAAAATTGTGAATCTTGTTTATTAGGCAAGATGACAAATGATCCCTTCATTGGACATAGTGAAAGGGTCATTGATTTATTGGGCCTTATACATACTAATATATGTGGCCCGTTAATCATAAATGCTAGGGGAGGATTTCAATACTTCATTACTTTCACTGATGATTTCAGTAGATATGGTTATGCCTATCTAATGAAACATAAACATGAATCATTTGAAATGTTCAGAACCTTTCAAAATAAAGTTAAAAATTAACTTGGTAAAAATATTAAAGCACTTCAATCTGATTGGGGTGGTGAATACTTGAGCCAAGAGTTTGACGATCATCTAAGAAATTATGAAATTGTTTCACAATTAACTCCACCAGGGACACCACAATGGAATGGTGTTTCTAAAAGAAGGAATCAAACTTTATTAGACATGGTTTGATCAATGATGTGTCAAACAGATATTCCTTTATCCTTTTGGGGCTATACATTAGAAACAACTGCATTCACTCTGAACCAAGTTCCTTCTAAAGCGGTTGAAATGACACCATATGAGATATGGATTGGAAGAATTCCTAGTTTGTCTTTTCTAAAAATTTGGGGTTGTGATACTTATGCCAAACTATAAGTCTCAGATAAATTAGTACTTAAATTTGATAAATGCCTTTTTTTGTGGGATATCCTAAAGAAACTAAAGGATATTAATTTTATAATCCCTTTGAGAATAAAGTATTTGTTGCTCAAAATGGATTCTTTCTAGAAAAAGAATTTATTTCTAAAAGAACCAGTGGGAGTAAAATAGAACTTGAAGAAGTTTTAGAACCGTAAGATGGCATTGGACGATCAATGGAAACTCAACAAGTTTCACAAATAGTTGTGAAACCTGAGCAAGTTACACAAAAACTGCATAGATCTGATAAGACATGACATCAACCCAAGAAATATGGATTTCTCATAATAGAGAGTCATGAAGTAATGCTCATGGATTAAGATAAGCCTACTGCCTATCAAGATGTTGTGTCAAGTCCAGGTTCCGAGAAATGGCTAGAGGCCATGAAATCTGAAATGCAATCTATGTATGACAATCAATTTTGGAACATGATTGATCCACCTAAAGGAATCAAAACCATTGGGTGCAAATGGGTTTGCAAGAAGAAAATTGACATGGATGGGAAAGTGCATACCTTTAAAGCAAGACTTGTTGTAAAAGGTTTCAAGCAAACTTATGGTATTGACTATGATGAAACTTTTTCATCAGTCGCAATGCTTAAATCAATAAGAATTCTTACTACCATTGCTGCATATTATGACTACGAGATATGGAAAATGGATGTCAAAACAAGATTTCTTAATGGAAACTTACTTGAGGATATGTATATGGCACAACCTAAAGGTTTTGTCAATCCTGAGAACTCTAGAAAGGTGTGCAAGCTATAAAGATCCATTTATGGATTAAAGCAAGCTTCACGGAGCTGGAATCTTCATGTTGATGAAACTGTCAAAGAGTTTGGATTCATAGAAAATGAAGATGAACCTTGTGTGTACAATAAGGTTAGTGGGAGTGTAGTAATGTTTCTTGTCTTGTATGTCGATGACATATTACTCATTGGGAATGATATCCCTATATTGCAAAAGAACAAAGATTGGTTAGGGAAAGTATAATTGGTCTGCGTCAAAGTACTTATATAGATAAGGTGCGGAATAGGTTTAGCATGTAAAATTCTAAAAGAGGATTTTTGCCAATGTCTCTTGGCATCACTTTTAGCAAAACTCAATGTCCTATGACATCTGATGAGTGAGACTGCATGAGTATGATTCCTTATGCTCCTGCTATAGGATCTATCATGTGTGCCATATTATGTACTAGATTGGATGTTTTATATTCATTGAGCATGACAATTATATACCAGTCAAATCTAGGTGAAAGTCACTGGACAGCTGTTAAGAATATCCTTAAGTACTTAAGAAGAACTAAGGATGCATTCTTAGTATATAGAGGATTGGAAGATGAGCTAGTAGTAAATGGTTACACAGATGCAAACTTCTAATCTGACAAAGATGACTATAGATCATAGTTTGGATATGTGTTTTTGTTAAATGGAGGTGTTGTTAGCTGGAAAAGTTCTAAACAAAGCACTGTCACTGATTCTACAGTAAAAGCTAAGTATATAACAGTATCAAATGTAACTAAGAAAGCAATATGGATCAAGAAATTCATTGCTGAATTGTGAGTAGTTCCTAATATCACAAATCTTATAGACCTTTATTGTGACAATAATGGTGCTATAGCATAGGCTAAAGAGCCCAGGTCTTATCAAAGATCCATAAATATACTCAGGCATTTTCATCTCATTCGTGAAATCATTGAAAGAGGAGATGTCAAGATATATAGAGTACCAATAGATGACAACATTGTTGATCCATTTACTAAGGCTCTCCCACAAGCCAAACATGATGGTTATACTAGGTTTATGGGTATTAGACACTTATATGATTAGGCTTAGTGCAAGTGGGAGATTGTTAATGGTTATGCTTAGGCCAAACATTTGGTCCTTTATGTAATGTCACATCTCATTTTATAAAATTGGATTTTCTTCATGTTATTATATTGTTGGCATGTTACATTATAATAATGTTTATAAATAACAATCTAATATTATTTTAACTATCCCTAATCAATTATTAATTAAAGAAATAATGATAAATAAAGACCAGCATGAGTTTAATTGATAATCATGGTATGATTATATATGGTGATATAAATTAAACTTATCGGTACTTATTAGAGAATGGAGTACTGGATAGACCCTCTATGAGATACTATATGGGTTAATATCATTAGTGATCTTATAATAGTTATGTTATCGATCCTTAGACCTGAGATTATCATAGTATCCTACATGACGAACATTATCTTTTGACATAATCAAGCATTATCTTGAATCGGATAATCATAAAGGTTATGATTGGACATGATGAGAATCATACAGAGGATAGTGAATAATCAAGAAGGAATTTGTCCTTCTCTTATGAGAGAGATATCTGTTCGCCCCTTCAATAAGTAGGACTGAAAAATGCATGGCTGTACTCAAATGAATTGATGGAGTGATCAATATCATTTTGTATTTTCGGTCTACTTAGTGATTGAGAAATTATATGTTTGAACTATATAAGTTTGACATAGACCATGACTTATGTTTAAACAAGATATCATGTGACAAAAGGATTATAACATGTTCTATTAAGTTAAAATCGAATTATTGATATCCATATTATTTGGGTAGTCATAATGTCTTGCTAGAGGCCACTTATGACTTGTGGGCCCATGATAAGATTGGAGTCCATTGCCAATCTAATATGAACCTATTGGATCACACACATAGAATGTGATGAATGAACTAAGGATTAATTCAGACATTTTGAATTTATTTTATTACAAATTAAAATTTGAAATAAATATAATATATATATATATTAATGTTATTATTCTTATTTTAAATAAGAAATAAAGTATTTTTTATTGTAATTAGAAATGTGGGCCCAAAATTTTATCTCTCTAAATTAGGGTTAGGTTAACTATATATATAGTGATATATGTGATTAAACCCTATTTTTTTAAGTATACTAAATTAAGAGTGGCAGCCGCTACTTAGAAAAAAAATTGTTTTTCTTCTGTAATTTTGAGAAAGAGAGAAAATATACTTTAGCCGTTAAAGAAAAGAGCTAGCACCCCCGGCGATTCTGTTCATTGCATTCATGTGTGGATATCGGTAGAGGGTGTCATTTTGTGTGAGATTGCACTTGCAAATTCGATTTGTTTTCACTTTGAGAGGTTAGTAATCGTTACTCTCTTTCTATTGAATCAATTGGATCACATTGATACTAGTGGGTTTCTACTTTCTGCTGCGATTTTTTTTTATATATTATTTCAAAACCCAACAGCTATATGGTCAACTGGCAAGTCTATGTGTGGGAATGAAAAGTTATCTTTTGGACATGCTTTGTTCAAATGTCAATAGCCCATACACATTTATACCTTCCCATCTTTCTTGGCAACGAGGACAACATTGGGTAACCAAGTAGGATAGGGTGAGAAACTTGACTTTGATTAGTTTCTTTACTTCTTCTTTTACCTTTTCTACCCACTTCGGCTTGAGTCTTTAGAACTTTTGTTTGACTAGCTTACTATCTGGATGCATTGGAATGGCATGCTTTACAACTTCTCTATTGATTCAGGGCATGTCTTAATAGGTCTAGGCAAAAACTTTTTCATATTTTTTTAACATTCTATTGAATTTTATCCTCTCTTTAGGAGTTTTTTCTGATGCAATCAAGATCTTTGGGGTTGTCCTTAGTTTCAAGATTAAATGGAGTTAGTATTTGTTGAATTATTGTCAAATATGAATAAGTCATGATTATAATTATGCATGAAGCAATCAGATGAGACATTATACTAATAAGTAAAGTTATTTATTTGATTAACTTAAGCAGTTAAAGGTAAATCATCATAAAATAATTCAGCAATATAAATTACATTAGTAAAAGAATCATCTTCTAAATTAGGGATGGCTGATGCAATGGCTGATGCTTTTCCCCCCTTTATAGCCTCATATTTGATCTTCCCCTTCCCTTTATCCTTGGTGACCAGTAATTTAGGCATCAGTACCTCCTCCAAGCAATCGAAATTCAATTCAGTGAGCTTAACCATGGTCTCCTCATCCCAGAATCCCAGTACAGGCTTAACAGTCCCAGCTGACTAATAAAAAATGTGATCAAAGATCTCAAATCCAGGGATAACCTTCCCTTAAACTATTATGGGCTCAACCTCGCTATAGTACTTGCACTCTTTGGATGCCATCATGAAGCTCTCTAAGATATGAGGAATCCCTACTGACTGTGGGTCAGCATGCTTCTTAATGTTGTTCTCACAACAACCTAGGCCCCTTTTGTCCTTCTGACTAATTAGAGAAATGGGCATATAGGTCATTTGAGAGTTCTTCCCCAATCCTTCACCTAGTAGATAACTCATCTTTTTCATCATGCTGATGACCTGAGGGTTTGTGAAATCTATTTTTCTTCTTTGATGCCAACCCTTACTACGTGAAACCCATTAAATGGCTGATTAGCTATGCTTAGAGTAGAGACTAAATTCTCTCTTATTGCCTTGATAGAAACCATAACTCCCTTACGCAAAATGCAAACTATCTTATGTAAGGTGGAAGGAACCCCTCCTAACTTGTGAAACCAAGGTCATCCCAACAACAGAGAGAAATTAGCTAGTATCTTTAGCATTACAAATTTTGACTTTGTCTCAATAGGCCCTATTTTAACCATTGCTCTGAAAGTGCCAGTAGTTTGCCTTTTAGAATTGTAATTGGTCATCATAATGAGGCAAGACTTAGTGAGTATAGTCTCATCAATACCATCGGCCACCATTGCCGTAAAGAAACACACATTGCTCAAAGAGCTGTCATCCACCATTACACATGTAGTATGCTTGCCATTGATCTCGACCTTGATATACAAAGGTCAATTATGCTTATATCCTTTCAAGGATAGGTCCGCATTAGTGAATATAATTTTCTCTTCAGAATTTCCTTTCACCATCTCTTGCAGTTCAAATGGAGATATGATTGTAGCAATAGTTGATTCACACAGAGCTTTAACCAATTTTTACCTATAGGAAGATGATTGCCTTAATAGATCTCAAATCAAAATCTGAATAGGTGTTGAGGACAAAATTATCCTTTATGACTTACTGTTTTGTGGGTACAGTGGGCTCTTACTTTCTTTCAACCTTAGTTAAAACTCTACCACTTATCATGATGGCTTGAACCATCTTTTCATTTGCCACTTCATTTTCATGTTCATTAGTTTCCCATAGGTCTCTCGCCTCCTCCCAGCCTTGAATGACCTAGCTTTACTATCTGTATCTTATATATCTACTTCTTCTTCTATTCCCCTACTTCTTCTATTCTCGTTAATTTTTCCATACTCATAGCTAAATCGTCTTCCCTTTTTTGAACTTTATAGGTGATAGACAAATATTCATTACCATATAGATCCTTAAGAACATAGCACTCTGGCAATCCAGACCCAACCATGAACACTGGTGGTGGGATAACATTATAAGCCTCTTTCTTCTTAGCTATTTTCTCTGGATCAAGTATTTATTAGGAATCAATCAAATCCTGGATACGATCCCTTAAAGTATGACAATAATTGGTTTCATGCCCCATATGCTGATGAAAAGCACAATACCACTCTGACTTATGTCCCAGTTGACCCTGGCTCTTTACAGGCTTTGATGAAAATGGCTTAGTTTCCCTTATTTTATCAATTATTTAAGGCACTAGGACAATGGTTTTCCTGAGTTTAAATAATGTTGTTGATTGACCCCTATAGTCGAAACCATAGTAATTCTACCATTGTTACCCCTACTGCTGTTATTATTACTAGTACTCTTGCAGAAACCTGAACTATAGAAACACCATTTGTTGCTACCATAACTACCATTGTTCAAATTGGTGAAGTTGGCCTTTTTCACTAGGTATTCCCCTTCAGCTTTGATTGCTATATCTTTTAAGGATTCCCAATCTTTCAACCCTTTCATTTTGAGCCCTTCTTTTAGGTAAGGACTAGCATTCCTAGTGAACAACCAAATTTGATCCTGAGTATTCGGCTTCCTTTTAATATCTATTACTTTATTCCTTTATCGAGTGAGGTACTTGTGGAAGGACTCTCCAAGTTTCTATTGCAACAACTCCAAATCCTTCAGCGTGACCTCCATATGGGAGCTACAATTATATTGCTTAAAGAACTCCTTTGTCAACCTTTCCTAGTCTTCTTTAATCTTTCTATCCAAACTATGATACCAATCAACAACGGATCCACAAGGCTGAGGCTATAAAAGTCCACTTTTTGCTTCTTAATGAGAGTAGTTCTTTTCATGAGCAGAATATATTGCTTGATATGAGCCAGCAGGTCAGACATTCCATCAAACTTCATCAAGTTGGGCATCTTGAATTAGCTAGGTAGGGTATCTTCACAATTTAAGTCAATGCCTTCAAGGCTGACCCCTTTCCCAACTGACAAAATCCTAGCTAAAGCTTCCAACATCTCCTCTATCTTTTTTATGGCCGAGTTTTCTTCCTTAGTGTTAAGATTCTTCCATGTTTGAAAAGCCCACAATTCCTCCTCCTCTTCAGTTATAAAGTCATGTCTGGGACCGCCTCGAGCGACATCTCTTTCAATCCCTCGTAAAAACATATTCCTGAGATCTGCTATTAATGGAGGTATCACAATAGCTACCGCTGAAATCCCCCCTGGCAATGGTTAGTTTGACCTAAAAAATAGCAAGTGCAATAGGTTAAGAAATAGAAATTGAGGCCAAATTAGCTATAAGACTAGCAAACATTGACATCATCTTTCTTTCAAGGTCATCCATCCTTTTATCCATGTCTTGGGAACCAGAAGAACTAAAGGGTGGAGTGAGCTTAGACATGATTTCTTTTTTTTGACTATTCTGAAAACCTTTTTGAAAAATCTGCTGACACACTGCCTATACCTAAATTAATTCCATTTTTTAAACCTTAACTTGATACCAATTCCTCTATCTTATCAGAAAACCATTTCTCAACCAAATGACTATCAAAACCTTGAAACCACCTGGGTGATGATGGCTTTATTATGGCTACCAAAATAGGGTTTTTAGCATGATGCATGAGTTGGTACATATGCATAATGGTGAGATGAAGCATTGACAACCACATGCAAGAATCCTCTCTATCTTATTTCTCCCACACACATGGTCTAAGTCTTTTTCCTAGGTGGGCTTAGTCCATGGGTCAATAGGGGCTCCTAATGAACATGTATGGTGTGTAGAAACCTGGTCCTAAGGTAGCCCAGATCGAAGTTACCTGATAAGAAGTATTGTTCGTATTGCAAATGGAGAACGAAAACTTTGTGTCTTATCCTTAATTTCTACAAAGTTTTTTTAAAATTTTTATTGGGCTTTATTCTTTTGCATTTTTTTGAAGCTAAAATGAGTTTTTAATGGTGAAAATCACCTTTTCTCGTTGCAAGACATATTGCCCATCTATGGTCATAGGCACCCTATGACATACGCCTTGCTTTTTTTTATCATTGCCTATCTGTACTGATAGACACCTTGTGACAAACACCTGGTGACAGCCATTCTGGCTCTCTGTTGTGCAATATCTGTATTTACTTTCCACATTTTTTAAGCGAGAAAGAGGGGGATTTTTGTCTCAAATATGATATGATTTCCTAGGATCAGAATAGGGTTTTGAATCATAAAAAGGATAGTTTTAATGGGACTCAAAAACTCCCTCAAATAAATAGGAAAAACCTTAGGGTTTGGGGGACTTTTTCTTCTTCTTCTTTTCCTTCTTCTGCTTCTTCTTCTTCTTCTTCTACTACTACTACTACTACTACTACTACTACTACTACTTCCTTTGGTGGCAAAAAATTGATCTTTTCAATTTGGGAAATTTTAGAGAGGAAGCCATTGGCTCTTGAGAGTAAAAAATTGATTTTTATCTCTTGAGAATAAAAAGGCTCCTTTACATCTTTTCAAAAGAACAAAAATATTTTGTTATTATTTTTCAACCATGGAAATCAATTGGAGAGGAACTTGGAGCACAGTTTGTAACCTTTTGAAAAAGCAACTGAGGGTAATATTCTTTTCTTATTTTAATAAAAAATTAATTGCCATGTAGATGTATTGATTCATTAGGTGAAAGTATTGTCCCCTTTGTTCTTATTTTTTTATGCTATAACTATTTTAATTAAATTTTATTTCAATATTTTTCCATGATTATATAAACCTAAGTTTTTTTACCATTAATTTGTGTTTGTATTTCTTAATTTTAATTCTTTTTTATGTTAATTTAATTTGTAAGGACCTTAAATAGGCCCTAGTAGAATTCAATGGCAATTATACATTATTAAAGTCTAATTAAGCATTATTGGATGAATTATTAGTAGTTATGATCTAATGAATTCATGGTCTTATGTGATAGAGTATATAATAGTTAATTGATATTATAGTGTATAGTGTGTATAATTGGAGCAAAAATATAGTTAAGATATTATTTAGCACATAAATATTATTAAGTTATCATTAATTATGTGATAAATGTATAAATTATATGGTATGAATTTTATAAGGGCATAATTAAATTATTATTGTTGGTTTAATAATATTCAAGGGTGTAATTGAAGTATAAAGTATTATTTAGGGGTCAATTTGTAAATTCGGTATCTTAAGGGTTAAATGTGAATAAAAGAGAGATTTGAGAGATTGATTTAAGAGAAATAATAATTGGATAGGCCAATTTATAACATGCAAGAAGATGAGAGGCAAAGGTGTAACATGCATGAAATTGAGAGAAGTTTGTGGAACATGCAAAATTTTGAGGGACCAAGAAAGAAATTTACCTTGCCACTATATATATATTATAATTCACAAAAAAGAGAGAGAAGTAGAGGGGGACGACATTCTAAAGAGAGAGTTAAAGAAATTTATTCTTCTTCTCCTCTCTTATATTCTATAGTTAATCTTTCTCTAAGAAAAATCTTTGAAGAGAAATTCATGCATGTTTAATTAATCAAGAGAAGTTAGTATGTATCATTAGGGTAAGCTTATTAATTAGTAATTCTTCATCTTCATCTTCTTGTTTTGGTTGATAGTAGATTGATTTAAATGCTAAAAGTTTGTGTTAATGGATGAAATTGTTGTGAAAGGAAAAGAAGGAGAAAATTAGGATCTTAAAAGAAGAAGATAGTGAGAGAAAAAGGAGAATTTTGAAGAAGATTTGAGTTACATGCCCAGGTTTGGGAACTATTATTTCTTGCATTCATTAATACTTGTGTTGATTATGGATTTTATAAGGATATTGACTTGAATTAAGATATTAGGCATTAATGTGAAAATGCTGTCCAAAAATATGGATTGACCTCCAATAACTATGTTGATCATAAGTTGAGTTTTTGAACTCTGAATTTGATTCTAGTTGGGATAGAATCGGGACTTCTATGCCTACAAATGTTATAGAAATAAAAATAATGAAATTTTGTCTCTAAGGTCCTTGAAAATGCCCAAAATACTAGCCCTTTTGTATTTGGCGGGTCATTAGAGCAGTAGGTGTTTCTTATGTTACAACTCCTGGGATATACATCAAAATGACTTGAAATTTTTAGTGTATAGTTAAGATCTTAAGTATCAATTGTTAAGAAGAAATGTTTCCTGAAAAATGTCATTTTCCATGTGAAAAATGTTATGCAAAAATCGGACAGTGAGCAGTAGAGAGTGAGTATGTTTAGCATGAAGGAACAATTGCAAATACATTATTAATCACTTAAGGACTCAATTAACAAGTTCTCAATGAACAACCTTACTAGGATGAGCATTTTAATGGATAATTATAATATGTATAAAGTAGGAACTAAGGATTTTTAGATTAATTTAACTTAATAATTTAATCTATAGTATGGCATAGATATGTACATAAATGAAAGTATATAATTGAGCTTAATGATTATTAATAGCTTGTCATTATATGAGAGTAATTATATGCTGATGTCTTTATGTATCAAATTAGAGTCTAATTTCATAGCATTAAGTATATACAGATAAGTGCCATTAAATGATTTAGAGTTTAAATTGCTTGACAACGTATAGAAAATATAGATAGCATAAATAATATACAGTGTTTAGGAGTGCAATATAGTAAAATTGATTTCATAATAAAGAGAGATGATGAGGTATATATAAGATAATTTGGCAATAATAATAGATTATGATTTTCATTGGCTTAGAGTTATGTGAAAAAGTAGAAACAATATAATTGCCTTCATAAAAAGAACAGATAATAGCTATAGTCATAGTGTATCAACATTGATAATATTGAAAGCAATTTATTTTGTAATTGTATTTTATCGATATTGAAGCCTCTATAGCTACCTCACCTGAATACTGTTGCCATACTATGACTAGGGTTAGAATAAATGTAATTGTGTGCTTAACTCCTATTATACCATAAGTTTATCTACAACTTAAATTTAATGTAATTGCAAGTGTTTATTAAAGAAACATCCATACAAGCTAATTATGGAATGATTTGTGGTAAAAATGAGATATCTTTGTGTACAATGGTCAGAATGGTATGAGATTAATTCCTATGCATAATAGACTCCTAAATGCACATTTTGTATGTAGGAAGTATGAATTAAAATCGTATGCAAACATGTCAAATGTTGAATTGAAATTCATAGGGATTGGATGTACTGTTAGGGAACAAACCTTAGTAAATTGGGCATAACTTTTGGTAGATTTGTTAAAATACTACAAATTAAAATTTTGGTAAAACTAGAGACATGTAAGTATAACTCTAATGAAGAAATGTTGGTCTAATTCCTTCATAATTTTATTCTATGAATTTTTATAAGTGGTAACAAACACTATTTTGGTTCTATGAACAACCTATAGTTTTTCTCATATATCTCGAGCTATAGATAAGATATTAAGGTTCTTTTGATGCTTTAGAAACTAGACACAAAGGTAAATAAGATTGTAGAAGGTCATTTAGCCTAAAAATGACGTTTTCAAAATCATAAGTGGCTCACAAGTTGGGCCTAGAATGCTACCCCTATGCAGATTTGTGTAGGCAGAATTTTAATTTGTTTTCTATATTTGCTTTAAATACAATTATGTTAAGTATGTGTTTATATGATAACACATTGGATTGGATATAGCATGTGATATAATTATTGATAAAATTCCCTAAATATATATACATATATACATGTTCACATATGTATTTAAGTAAAGATTGCCGATAATTATATCAAATATGCATATGAGATTGAAATTAAATACTTGCTTGTTATATGCAAAATTATTTATATGTATGTACATAAAAATGGTTTTTTACATGTTACCATAAAAATTCATAAAATCATTTTTATTAATTAATTGAGCTTTTCTAATAAAGTGAGCTAATGCCCAAAGTTTTCGTCCTAAAATCACATGACAAATAAAAAGACCTTTTTATAAATATGCATAAAGGAACCAGTGTTCCAAACTATTTAATTCCATGCTTTATGTTTGGCATTTTATTTGCTATTCTCTCATTGGATAATTTGCTTATGTAATAGTCTAAGTAGATTTAATCTTTTATTTTTTTCCTTATTAATTTTTATGCATGCTTGAGTGTTTAGTTATTTCAATAATTGTAATGCATCATGTGAGAAAGGAGGTAGTGGACTAATAATAAAAACTTAATTATAAGAAAAACCTAACCAAGGTGCCAAGTAAGTGCGATGTCTCAAATGCCAATCTTTATTTGGGCATCAAAAGGTTGAGATTCATTTTCCAACGTTCTATTAGGGTGAGACTCCATGATACATGCCTCTTGAGCTCATATTAAATGACTTCATGGGTTGATCATCAATAATAGATTGGGCCTAAAACCCTTTTTTATTATGAAGTGGATAATTTATGAGTTTTTTGTAAGTCTCATTCGGTCTTGGACCCTGAAACTGGGGCTTTGAGAACCTATAGTTTAATAGGGGTAGCCATTGACTAGTGCCATAGGAAAGATCACCGAACTAAGGAAGATTGGGATTTACTAATAGAGGAATTTCTAAAATAATATGACTACAATATTTGTATGGGGGTCACATTAAAGGATTTGGAGCTACTTCAGTAGAACCATGATGAATCTTTCCAAGAATACTTAACTTGATGGAGAAAATGGGTTATAGAGATGAAGAAAAAGCCTAATGCGGCCGATCAAATATGGTTGTTCATGATGAATGCTGGCCTATACTTGAAGGATGGTTTGAAAATGAAAGGAGTCAAAGATTGGGAAGCTCTCAAACACATTGCCATCGAAGACGAAGGGGACTTATAGCAAGAAAAGCGAATGGTTAGAATCATAGGGGGCACAATGGCAATGGTAGTGGTACTCGAGGAACAAGAGAAGTGTTAATAGCTGTAGTAGCTTAGAGGCAGTATTTTAATTTGGGTAAGACTCTATCTTGGGTCTTTAAGCAGTTAGTAAAAGAAAGAAAGCTACAACCCCTACCCTATAAGTCAGCTAAAGATTATGGTAAGCCAGGTCATAAGTCAGATCAATTTTGTGCCTTTCACCAGCACACTGGCTACCTAACAGATGATTGCTAACTTCTCAGGTATAAGATCTAAGACCTCATCGATAACAAGCAGATCTTAGATCTCGAAAGAGGCAGAGAGGACACAATGCTGTTTAAGTAACCATGGGGGCATTATAGGATCTGGATGTTTTCTTTATGCTTTAATAAGTGTCTTTGAACATTGAAATTTTCTTTGGATATCTTGACTATATAAGTCTTCTTTATGCTTGCAATATCTTATTTATTTGCATAATATATGGTAATAATCATAGCATCTCCAAGACATTAATTCAATGAATACAAGTTCTTATTTAATCTCGAGGAAAAGATATCTCGAATGCACCCATTTTGACTCCTGAAGGGAAGTTTGAAAAAAAATAAAAAAATAGAACAAAAAAATAAGAATGAAAAGATAGAAAAATAGAATCTTTGCTTGGACCTAGAGTGGCACTGATAAATCTTGAGAAATACAGACACTGAACACTGCACAAGACTGGTATGCATAAAAAAGGTAGGGTCTAGAAGGCTATTTGAACTTCCAATCATGAGGAAAAGGATTATACTAGGATCATCTCCCATGTACTGGAGACAAACTCCCTACCGTGTATGGGTAAAAAATGCTCCAATTTTTCTTGTAATTCCTAAGAGAACTACCCTTCCACAAGATATGGAATAGTTCCTAAGATTGTTACAAACCCACATGTATTTCCTTCAAGTCAAAGGGAATTGTTTGCATTGGCTCGATGAAATATGCCACGAGTCAATGTACCTTATAGTGCCAAGCCATTGCGCCTACAAACTAAAGAAGGTTCCAAGGTTAAAACCCAAAAAAAACCAAACAAAAAAAAGACAAAGAGAGAAAGCCTCACACGTTATAAACCAAAAAGGCGACCTTGCTAAAATTAGGCACTTTGCTAGGGAAAAAAATCGAAAAAGGCACCTTAGGCAAAAACTAAGGATTGAGAAATAATGTTCAATCAAGAAAACTCGAAAGGGCTGATTGATAAGAGGAGTCAGATATTCACAAGATTTTCTCCTTAAGATTAAATAAAACTTATGTTTTTGCATTACATGCCTATTTGTGCCTATTATTATTGCCATGGGATATAAATAGGAAAAAATGCATATACAAGCATGATCATGTGATTAAATGTCCAGAGAAATTTATAACACATACAAGGAAAAATGTAGAAAAAAAGAAGGAAGGCCATTAGAGATAAAAATCGTAATTAGCTCTCTAAGCAAAAGTCAGGCTAAAGGGGATAGTGAAAACCTAGAAATAAGAAGTCTATCCTGAAAGAATGAATAAAAAAGCCCTTAAATTGGATTGGGTTTATTCCAGGCAAAAATAAGGCACAAGGTTATGTGAAACTCCCTAACATAACGCATTTTTTTGCTAAAAAAAGCTAGTGTGAAAATCCATAAGGGATGCTCTATCTTTAAATAATGACTATAGCCATCTGGAGAAATAAAGGGTTGTTAAAACATTCTAGAGACCCTTATTTAGGCAAATAGCTTACTATTAAAGGCCCAAGGTAGCATCCCGGGGGGAATGAGGTGCACATTTCTTAAAGCAATGTTGGAAATTATCAGTTACATGCATCTCATACATAAGCAGAATTGAAAATTTTTAACCAATAGATCTGATCTTGCCATGAATTTACAATATACATATTAATGAGAGAATAAAAAATCACCTTTGATTTTTGTTGAACAGTTGATTTTCCTTCTCACCGGGTTGTCGCAAACCACAGTGTCTAAAATTGAACACCTCCAATGAGTAATCCACGCTAGAGAAGGATTGAATGAAAAAACAAAGGAGGAGAACAAGGGCTGGCCAAAATCCCCTTGATGCTAGCAAGGGGTGGCGGCTAGGGTGGAGAGAGTGAGAGAAACTCTTTTCTCTTAATTGTTCACCTTAACCCTAATACCCTATCACTTGGATTTTTATAGTTAGGTTAAAAATCCAACTTCATAATACGATTGGGCTCTTTAAAATTGCTGGGAAAATATTAAATGGGCTTTTGGAATTATTAATAATTTATTTGGGCTCAATTAAATACAATTTAAGTCCCTTCACAAAAGACTATGAACAAAACCCACAAACTAGGCCCTTTGTGCATATACTTGGATTTAATCACTCAAATGAATTCTAAATCCATCCAAATTAAATATGTAGGCTCCATAATACTTATGAAATATATTTAATTTATTTTGGTCCAATAATTATGCATCTAAGGCCTTTTACCAGGAGGTGGCATGTAACCCTTCCTGTGGAGGGTTTATGCGCCAAAGCCATTCTTCTCAGACTCTTTTAATTTCTCCAATGGTTCTATTAATAATTAAATTAGCCCTATAACACTTATAGTCCAATAATAATTAATTATGAAATACAATATCTCAATTAAGTCCATTTTATAAAATATTTCTAAAAAGTTCTGCGAACAATTTTACTTGATCATAATTAATTAAACTCTTTAGTTAATTATTCTATTATTCATTTCTTTATTCCCATAATAATATCAAATATTATTATCCTTGTCATTTTACCATTTTATCCTTTTCTCTATATGTGTGTGACCTATTAGGTTCCTATCCTTTTCATCATGTATACAATTCAGTTATGTGATGTTCATATGCATTCATCATGATTTTTCATACATTGTCATGTCTTACATGTTTTTATTATCACTCCAAGCCTTTATATAATGATATATACTCAAATTACACTAATATCCATTTAACACATAAGTGAACATCATTATGTACATTTAGATTACATTATGTCTAAATCAAATCTTGAGTTCCAACCAATTGTACTAATTTATTCATCATTATAATACTTATTTCATGTTAAATATTCAATTAATCATCAAATTATCACATGGCATGACAATTCTACCTAAGTTACCATATGAATATAGTGCAAATTTAGACAACTTTCAAAGGAATTAAATGAAATCAAGTGTAGTTTGTATCCACTAACCTAAAAAGAGCTTGGAAACCACTTATTCTTATTTTTCCTTAGCTTTTCTCTCATTGGTCTTATCTTCACCTTGGTTTTCACCTTTAGGCCAAATTGGAAGAGGGAGAAATTGTGAGTTTTTATCATAAATTTCATCATATAAATGCTAATAAATAATTCTGCTAATGATTCTTTACAATTTTGTACCAAAATCCCTAATTATTTCCCATAAAAACTCATGAATTTACTTATTTAGGTTAATTTTCTCTCATTAAAAATCCACTCTCCAAGCTTCAATTTGCTCTAATCTTATTGTTATATTAAAAAGGATGATATTTAATGTATGCAGGTGAAATTTGGGCTTAAGATATGGTGGAAATTGAAAGAGAAAAGAAGAAAAATGGTGGATAGAGGAAGAAAGGAAGGTTCGAATTTTAGGGAAAAAGTAGAGGAGAATGGCTGTATTTTGGGGATGTTTTTAAGGAATTCTAGACTTCTTTAATTTGTCCTCTAGTGTACCAAATGAAGGGCCAAGATTCACTCATTTACTATTTGATTTAATGGCTTATTTTTAAGCCACTTGTCAACCTCACATGAAATCCTAAATTTTTTCATTCACAACTGATGGGTGTAGGTGATTAGGATTCATATTCTTATTACATTTATGTTATTTAACAAAAAAAAATGACATTTAACCCCAATAACTAAATTAACCTCTATTTTTTTATTGTTTTTTAGATTTCAGTGTTCCTCTCATTAGAATTCTCTAACATTTTTCCTAGGGTGGAAAAATATATACAGTAAGATGTGTCTAAAATTTTAGGTTATTCCAACATTGTTTTGATATATTTTCAGCTTTGGTAAGGAAATCTGTCAGTCTAGAACTCAAAAATCCAAAGTTATCTAAAAATTATTTTTTACTTCTAAAAATTCATTTAGGCCATTTCTAATGGGTTCATGTAATTGGAATAGTTTTTGGATGTTTATAGAATATTTTAGAGGCCGGTCAAACTTATGGTCTGTAACACCCTGAAATTTCATCTGTTATGTACAAAATGTTTTAGAGCATGAATAGTAATCCTAGAATAGTTATCAGAGCGATTACATTGGTATAATATAGAGGAAACCATAAGGACTTAAAGGTTAAGAGTGCTCACCCCTAAGAAATCAGGGGATAGGTGACCCTTTTGAGAATTGGAGTTAAATGTTTAATGAGAAAATATAAGGTAAATGGAGCCTAGTGGTACAATTTGAGAAGAAATTGAGCCTAAATAGGCCCCCGAATTAAGTAGAGAAATACCTTATTGATTACCGTAAAAAAGGTTAACCAAAAGTTTGATCGGGCTCTGAAAAATTTTACAGAGTTCCAACAATTCTTCCAATCATATAAATCCATTAGAAATAATATAAATAAGCTATTAGAAGTGAAAAATAAATTTTATGACAGTTTTGAAATCTCGGGTTTCAGACTAGCTAAATTTTCCTTTGGGGTTGAAAGTGTGCTAAAATGACGTCAGAATGAGCTAAAATTTTAAAAACATGCTTCTGCATATGCTAGTGAACGCAAGAAAAAAATGTCAGGGCATTCTAACTTTGGGATCAAAATTTATTTTTCAAGGTGTAAAATTGAGACCGAGTAAAAATAAGGGTCAAATTCGAGAATTTAACCACATGGAGACATGAAATTTGTTATCATAAGGTTATAATCAGGTGTGTAAAAACTCATATTAGTTAGATAAAGGAAAGTGCTTGAATTGGTGACAAGTAGCTTAACTTAGGGCTATTAGATTTGATAGTTAGCAATTGAATCTTGGCCCTTCCTTTGGTACACTTAAAGATACCAGATAATGGCCCATAAATATCTAAAAATAACCTTAAAATTTCTGCAAATTCCCCCTCATATGCAGCAAAATCCAAACCACCCTCTCCCTCCCTCTTTTCCACCATTTTTACCTTATCAAGCTTTTTCTCTTTGAATCTTAAGCCCAAAATTTAACCTCACACTTATAAATTCCTACTCTTTAACCTATGAAAGGTCTTACATCAAAGGAAGTCAAGAAATCAAAGAAAAAAGGTAAGAGAAAAATGACCTAATTTAGTGAATTCATGAGTTTTGAGTTGAATTAATTGGGTATTTTTAGTGAGGAATTTAGGGAATGATTAGGAGAATTATTTAGTAGCTTTTAATTATTTAAATAAATGGCTCAAACTCATAATTTTCCCTCTCTCAATTTTAGCCTAAAGAGGAACAACAAAACAAAAAAAAAGAACAAGGGAGGAAAGGGCAAGGAGAAAGAGGAGTAGGTGTTTTTCAAGCCACCTAGAGGTTTGTGGATACAAATTATATTTAATTTCATTTATTTTAGTTAATTTATCCTAATTTTACATTATGTAACTATGTGAAATTGAGTAGAATGGTTAAATAAATTCATATAACTTGATAAATTAATGAAACAACCTAATATGAATGCAAATAAGTGAAAGAAATGACATAAGAATGGTAGATACTATAGTGGCTGAATTATGTACCTAAAACTAACTTAGGAGAACTTGATGATTAATGATGTCTTAAGTATGATTTAGACAACATAATGGGTAGAGAATGTAATGGAATTGATGGAACATAAAAATAATAAATGTATAAAATTTTACCTAAGTGAACATAATAATGGAAATTAAGGAAACTTAGGAATTATAAGGCAAAGTGTATCTGTATGGTTATATAAATGATATAAATGACATTTGAAACATATTTGGTATGTAAATGAAAAGCAAATGGTATGGTAGGTATGAGATCCTAACTTGGTTGAATGGTGAAAGTGGAGAAATGTTACGTTCTTATCACCTTTATATACTAATGCATATATTTATAATAACTATATATTATTTAAGCCTAATTGGGAACTAATTAGACATGTAATAATTATAACATAATATGGTTAGTAAGGAAGAACATGTAAAAAGTAAAATAAATCATAAAACATCATTGCCCTCAGTGTATAGTGGATAATATGAGATCGTAGGATATAATGGCTAGCCATGGGGACACATATACCGCGGTGCTACTATGAAATTATCATGAGATTTGAATTATTACATACACTAAGGAATTGCCGACATATGATATGGTATACGGTGGTTTAGCTGGATTGCATTAAATTGTGGTCCCTCCACAAGCACTTGAGTAGCAGTATCACGCCAAATGCAGTCCCTCAAGTCCATTTATACTATTAAAGTCCTCGTCTCGCATATCTAGTTTGAGCATTTCCACTGATCATGTAAGGGGAAATTGTAATTTAGTGAAAAATTGGGGACTAAATAGCAAATTATGTCTAAAAGATACCAATGATGTAATAAAATAATAAAAAATGACAAAAATGGGAGTAAACAAGTTAAAAAGGGGCAAAAATGTAATTACATGGAAAAAGGGGTAAAATGGTAATTTAGCTTTAAAAAGTGGTTAGAGAAGTTAAATTAATGAAATAGATGAAAAAGGGACAAAATTATAAATAAGGAAACGTTTAGTGACTAAAATGTAATTTGCCATCTTATAAGTTAACATAGGGACTAAAATGGAAATTTACCATCTAAAGTAAATTAAAAGTCAAAAGTAACAAAGAGATGAGAAACTAGAATTAAATAACGTAAAATGTGATAAAAAGAAAGATTGAGGGACTAAATGATAATTTTCCAAAATGTAGGAGATTATATAAATTTAAATGAGGAAATTAAATAAAAGAAAAATTTAATAGTAATTTCACACATTAAGTAAAAAAATTTTAAGGTTATTTAAGTAAAATTTATATTAAGGGAAAAATGGTAATTTTACTTAAATTCATGTTAGATTAAATTTTGTGTAGTTGTATCCACCATTAAGCAACAAAATTGCTTAGCGCATGGTTTATTTTGACTGTGCGCAGGGATAGGTAAAGGATAGAGGTAGCAAAGAAGCACAATTGGTATGTACATATGAAAACCCTTTGGATACGTGATGTGTATATAAATAAATGTAATGTGATGTAACTATATATTATAGTTTGGACTTGGTGTATGGAATATGGTATGTAATAAATTTTAGATTTTAGTAGATGTGATGAGATGTGTGATGTGACTATTATGTTGGATTGATGAGTTATGACTAATAATAGAAGTACCATGTATGGAATTGGAGTATTGGAGGTGGAGATATTTATTTGGGAGTGTAAAATTACCATTTACAGGTTTGGGCAACATAAATTATAAGTCGTTATGCTGCTGAAAATTTACCAAATAAATAGTAACCTAACAAAACTAAGTAAATGTAAGCGTCAAAATGCTAAACTAAATTATCGACCCATCACTTAGATTTAACAATATATCGCCATAACATCATAGTAGCATGATGGAATGTAAGGTGTCACATTTTGTGATATTAGAGCTGGTTTAGGCAGTCCTAAGATCGAAGTAATTGAATATGTATGAGTGAATGATTGAAAGATTTATGTACATGCCATATGAGACTAAGAGAATTGGAATTAAATCTTACTTGTCCCTTTGTGTATTTGAGTTAAAGCTATGGCTTCTAGATCTAGGTGAGCACATGAGCTAGCGAGTGACGCAGAGAGCGGGGCCTCAGCCTCAGCCTCAGCCAGACCGACAATTAGCACTCCGACTGCTCAATCACATGTGCCTACTCAGTAGACACTGCAACTAGCTCCCTCAGCTTCTCGGCCAACGGTGCAAACTCCCCTAAATTTTACACAAATGGTGGTAGATTTGTCATATAAATAGCTTTAGGCCCTAGCTCCCTCACAACCACAGCAACAATCGCCAGCTCAGCCGTCTAGAAGATCCATTCTAGAACAATTAAAAAGACTTGGAGCTGAAAATTTCTATGGGTGAGAGCAGGTGACAACCTTAGAGGCAGAAGAATGGTTGGATCAATTAAAGAGGCTTTTTGAAATCACCCACAGTCCTCTAGAAGAGAAGCTAGAAGGGGCAGTAGCTTTATTCTAGGGTACAACCTACATATAGTGGGATACAGTCAGACATTACACCCCACCAAAATAACTGACTTGGGACTTTCTTCTTCAACAGTTCAAGGATAAATATATGGGTAAAGAATATCAACGAATTACGGAAGAAGCATATTGGCGATTGCGCCAGGGTACACGCACTGTTCAAGAGTATGATAGGGAGTTTGAGAGGTTGAGTGCCAACATGAAAGATTATGGCATACCACCAGCTAAAATGTGCCAGCAATTTGAGAAGGGACTGCACACTAAAATAAGGAGGGCGGTAGCAGTTCATGAGAACAGTGATAGGAGAGCTTTAGTTGATGCAGCCATGAGACTTGAAGCGATTGAAGTCGAAAAAACCAATAGAAAGGCCAAATTTCAGCAGAGAAGGAAGGCATTTACAGGAACATCTAGTAGGCCTAGCAAGAAGCTTAGAAGTTCAGCAGCTCCCCTATAAGACTTCCCATCACCGAGCCAGAAATCAACAGCACGAGCAACTCCACCTACAACCTCCATTGCCAGTACACCTTGAGGCTCTAGCAGATATGACACCCCTGCCTATGAGCATTGTGGATGCTGCCATCTAGGTGAGTGTTGGAGATTTACTGGGGCTTGCTGGAGATGTGGGTCCAAGGAGCATAAGTAGAAAGAATGTCCTTGGGGTCAAATGACTTTATCAGCCACTCCTACTAGCAGACCTTCCACTACAGCATCTGAAAGCTGTGGTAGAGGTGGACCCAGTGGAGCAGCATCTACCAGAGTTAGTGCATAGGTACCTCATACTTCAGATAGATGACCAGCTGTTCAGACTTATGCAGTGAGAGCCAGAGAGGACCAAGATGCACCTGATAGATCCCAGGTCCACATACTCATATCTTAGCACCAAAATTACACATGGAAAGGGTTTAGCTAAATCACAATTAGAACAAGACATCATAGTGAGCAACCCTTTAGGGCATGAGGTGAGGGTGAATACAGTATAAAAAGATTGTCCTATCCAAACCTAGAAAATCACTTTCCTTGCAAACTTGGTTGAACTCCTATTTCATAAGTTTGATTTCATCTTAGGAATGGATTGGCTCTATAAACATCAAGTAATAGCTGACTACCAGTTAAAAAGAATCACACCGAAGGCTCTTAAAGGATAGGAAATCATAGTAGTGGGTGAGAAATCTGGCTTCTTGTCAAATGTTATATCAGCTACAACGGTATGCAGGTATATTAGGAAAGGATGGGAGGCTTACCTGGCCTATGTGATAGAAACTGAGGAAGAAAAGCCCAAGATTAGTGATGTGACTACTGTTCAAGACTTCCCTGATGTCTTCCCCAATGATTTATCGGGATTACCACCAGAAAGGGAGGTCGAGTTTACCATTTATGTAATGCTAGGCATTACTCCTATTTCCATAGCTCCTTATTGCATGGCATCACAGGGTTGAAGGAACTAAAGATTCAACTACAAGAATTACTTGATAAAGGGTTCATTTGCCCGAGTGTATCACTGTGGGAAGCACTAGCATTGTTTGTTAAAAAGAAAGATGGTTCTCTTTGACTGTGCATCGACTACAGGCAACTGAATAAAGTCACCATAAAGAACAAGTATCCTTTACCCCAAATTGATGAGTTGTTTGATCAAATGAAGGGTGTAATGGTTTTCTCAAAGATTGACTTGAAATCTGGCTATCACCAGCTTTCAGTTAGGGAAACAAATGTGCCAAAGACTGCTTTTCGCACCAGATATGGCCATTACAAGTTCTTGGTGATGCCATTTGGTCTTACTAATGCATTAACAACATTTATGGATTTAATGAACCGCATCTTCCACCCATATTTAGATTAGTTTGTGGTGGTATTCATTGACGACATATTGGTATAATCTAGAACTCTAGAAGAGCATGAACAACACCTAAGAATTATCCTACAGACTCTAAGGATAAGAAGCTGTATGCAAAATTTAGTAAGTGTGAGTTCTAGTTGGATGAGGTTGCCTTCCTTGGCCATGTGGTGTCAGCTGAGGGTATCAAGGTTAATCCTAAAATGGTTAAAGCCATCCTAGAATGGAAGCCACCTAAAAATGTTGTAGAAGTCAGAAGTTTCCTTAGATTGGCTAGTTATTATAGATGGTTCGTCAAGGGATTTTCTATGATAGCTGCCCCACTCACTAGACTACTACAGAAGATTGCTAAATTTGAGTGGATAGATCAGTGTCAAGAAAGTTTTAAAAAGCTGAAAACTATGTTGACTGAAGCACCAATGCTTACACAACCCACCTCAGGTAAGCCATACATTATTTACAATGATGTTTCCAGGAATGGGTTAGGATGCGTTCTTATGCAAGAAGGTAAGGTAGTAGCTTATGCTTAGGCAACTTAAAACACATGAAAGGAATTATCCTACCCATGATTTTGGAGCTAGCAGCTATTGTGTTCACACTAAAAATCTGGAGACATTATCTATATGGGAAAAAATGCTACATCTGCACTGATCACAAAAGTTTAAAGTACTTGCCCACTCTAAAAGAACTCAACCCGAGACAAAGACATTGGTTGGAGCTCATTAAGGATTATGACTGTTTAATCGACTATTATCCTGGTAAAGCTAATGTAGTAGTTGATGCACTGAGTAGCATTAAGAGCGATGAAGGTCAAGCTGAATGTAGCTCAAGAAGGGGCACAAATATTTGAAATTCAAGCAAAGCCTGATTGGTTACAACAAATCTGCCCAGAAACAAGATGAACGGTTGGCCTCCATTATCTCTCAAGTACAAGCAGGAAAGGATAGTGAATTCTCCCTCGGCCATGATGACTACTTATACTACAAAGGGAGGATATGCATATCGAGTAATGTAGAATTGAAGAAGAACATTTTAATAGAAGCCTACAGTAGTAAATATGCTATGCATCCAGGTAGCAACAAGATGTATCAAGATTTGAAAGCAATCTATTGGTGGCCAGGAATGAAAAAGGAAATTGCAGATTTTGGAGTTAAATGCTTGATATGTCAGCAAGTGAAAGCCGAGCATCAGGTTCCTTCAAGACTACTACAGCCTATCACTATACCGAAATGGAAATGGGAACATTTTACCATGGATTTCATGTATGGACTACCACTTACCAGAAAACAACATGATTTCATTTGGGTGATAGTTGATAGATTGACAAAGTTTACTCATTTTATACTAGTGAGAACTAATTTCTCATTAGCTACGTGGCGAAAATTTACATCAATGAAGTAGTAAGACTACACGAGGTTCCCGTCTCTATTATTTCAGATAGGGATCCTAGGTTTACGTCTAGGTTTTGGTAAAAGCTTCAGGAAGCATTAGGAACTCGCTTAGATTACAGTATGGCTTTCCACCCACAGATGGATGGACAGTCTGAGCGAGTCATCCAGATGTTGGAAGATATGCTAAGGTGTTGCATAGTCGAATTTGGCAGCAATTGGTAAAAGTATCTTCCATTGGTAGAATTTGCATACAATAATAGTTTTTAGTCTAGCATCAAAATGGCACCATTTGAAGCACTGTATGGGAGGAAATGTAGGACACCCCTGTGTTGGACCGAACTAAAGGAAAGCAAACTAGTGGGACTAGTTTTGATCCAGGAAACCAAGAAAAAAGTGAAATTAATTCGAAACAACTTGAAAGTAGCTGCAGATAGACATAAATTTTATGTCAACCTAAAAAGAAAGGATATAGAATTTAATGTGGGTGAAATAGTATTCTTAAAGGTTTCGCCATAGAGAAAGGTACTTTTGTTTGGCAAAAAGGGTAAGATCAGTCCCAAATTCATCAGCTCTTATGAGGTAATACAACGTGTGGGACTAGTGGCTTATAGGTTGAAACTACCTTCAGAGTTAGAAAGGATCCATGATGTATTTCATGTTTCTATATTGCGAAGATACAGTTCGGATCCTTCCCATATCATTACACCATGGGAGATTCAGTTGAGACCTGATATGCCATATGATGAAGAACCAAAACAAATTTTAGCCCAAGAAATCTGGCAACTATAGAGCAAGTAAATTCACTTGGTCAAGGTACTTTGGACACACCACATTGCAGAGGAAGCGACTTGAGAACTAGAAGAAGCGATGAGACGACAATACCCTTAACTTTTCAATTTAGGTAAATTTCAAGGACGAAATTTTTAATTAGGGGGGAGTAATGTAACACCCTAAAATTTCATCTGTCATATATAGAATTTTTAGAGCATGCAGAATAACCCTAGGATAGTTATCAGAGTGATTACATTGGTATAATATATAGGAAACCATAGGAACTCAAAGGCTAAGAGTGCTCACCCCTGAGCAATTAGCGAATGGTTGACCCTTCTAGGAAGTGGAGTTAAATGTTTGATGAGAAAATATGAGTTAAATGGAGCCCAATGGTACAATTTAAGGAGAAATTGAGCCTAAATAGGCCCCCGAATTAAGTAGAGAAGCACCTTCTCGGTTACCATAAAAAGGTTGACCAGAAGTTTGACCGGGCTCTAAAAAATTTTACAAAGCTCCCAAAATTCTTCCAATCATATAAATCATTATAAATAACATAAATAAGCTATTGGAAGTAAAAAAATAAAATTTCTGACAGTTTTAGTATTTCAGGTTTTGAACTGGCTGATTTTGCCTTCGAGGATAAAAATATACCCAAACGATGTCAGAATGAGCTTAAATTTTTAAAAAGTGCTCCTGCATATGCTAGTACACTCAAGGATAAATTTCAAGGCATTCTAACTTCGGGATCAAAAATTTATTTTTTAAGGTTTAAAACTGAGATCGGGTCAAAAGAAGGGTCAAATCAAAGAATTTGACCACATGGAGGCACAAAAGTTGTTATTATAAGGTTATAATCATGTGTGTAAAAAATTATATTAGTTAGATAAGGCGAAGTGCTTGAATTGTTGACAAGTGGCGTAACTTAGGGCTATTAGATTTGATAGCTAACAATTGAATCTTGGCCCTTCCTTTGGTACACTTAAAGACACTTGATAATAGCCCATGAATATCTAAAAATAATCCCAAAATGTCTGCAAATTTCCCCTCATATGCAGCAAAATCCAAACAACCCTTTCCTTCTTTCTTTTCCACAATTTTTACTTGATCAGGCTTTTTCTCTTTAAATCTTAAGCCCAAAATTTAACATCACACTCATAATTTCCTGGTTTTTAACCTAGGAAAGGTCTTGCATCAAAGGAAGTAAAGAAATAAAAGAAAGAAAGTAAGAGAAAAGTGACCTAATTTAGTGGATTCATGAGTTTGAGTGGAATTAATTGGGGATTTTTACATAGGCATTTAGGGAATGATTAGGAGAATTATTTAGTAGGTTTTATATAATTAAATTCATGGCATAAACTCATGATTTTTCCTCTCTCAATTTTTTCCTAAAGAGGAACAATAAGACAAAAAAAGAATAAAGGAGGAAATTGTAAGGAGAAGGGCAAGTAGGTGTTTTTCAAGCTACCTAGAGGTTTTTGGATACAAATTACTTTTAATTTCATTCATTTTAGTCAATTTAACCTAAATTCTACATTATGTAACTATGTGAAATTGAGGAGAATGGTGAAATAAATTCATATAACTTGATAAATTGATGAAAAAACCTAATATGAATGCAAATAAGTGGAAGAAATGACATGGGAATGGTAGATACTATAGTGGCAGAATTATGTACCTAAGATTAAGTTAGGAGAACTCGATGATTAATGATGTTTTAAGTAAGATTTAGGCAACATAATGGGTAGAGAATGTAATTGAAGTGATGGAACATAAAAATAATAAATGTACAAAATTTTACCTAAGTGAACATAATGATGGAAGTTAATGAAAATTAGGAATTATAAGGCAAAGTGTATATGTATGGTTATATGAATGATCTAAATGACATTTGAAACATATTTGGCATGTAAATGAAAAGAAAATGGTATGGTAGGTATGAGATCCCAACATGGCCAAATGGTGAAAGTGGAGAAATGTGATGTTCTTATCACCTTTATATACTAATGCATATATTTATGATAACTATATATTGTTTAAACCTAATTAGGCACTAATTAGACATGTAATAATTATAACATAATATGGTTAGTAAGGAAGTGTCATACCCTAATACCGACTTCCAATCAGTACATCTATCATGCCTTCAGCAACCATAACTCACAATAATCATTCATCAACATGTCATCATATACAGATATGGTGCATGCATACTTCAATAGTTAAACTGGAAAGTCATGCAAACAGTCATAATGTGGCAATCATACATTAGCCACCATAACAATGGAAGGGCAAGCAAGCATAGTAATTTAAATTAAGATTACAGTCCTCCATATTACATTACCCCCAATGAAGCATAAGAAAATAAAAGACTAGTAAAAAAGGAACTATCCACAAAATATCCTACATCTAATAGTTTGAACTGATTCTTGTTGGCCAACCGATGTAGAATTAAGTCCCTGAACGACCACCAGTCAAACCTACACGGATGTAAAGCAACTATGCTAAGCTATAAAGCTTAGTGGGGAGATAACATACAAAAATAATAATAATATAATCGACCAATAGATTTAAGCGAATGTAAATATCTTGACATAATATTTCAATAAGCACCTCAACATACTAATATTAGGAGGTTGTCTCAATCTGACAATAAGGCCAAAAGAAGCGAAGTTAAACATGGTAATCAATCATTTACATGCTTGCATTATATAGATGAAGAAATTGATACATGTATTTCTTTTTTTTAACAATTCTCTTAAACTTAATAGCCTACCTAAGTACTAGCTCAAAAGGGTGGATAACGGGAGCAATGGATACCCGAAGATATCAAACAATAGATATCTCGAAGATATCAAACAATGGACCCAAGGGGTAGGACTATGGTTCCATCAAAGGAATAATCAATGGACCCAAACGGGGTCAACTATTATAGTTACAACTATATCCCTTTAGGCATGCTTATCTAATCCACAACTTAACTAAGACCTGCTGATTTGACCACTTAATTGAAAGAACATTTGATTCATCAAATTCCTTCTTATATATTGCAATATTTCTCAAGCCACAATTCACATCCGAATTTACATTTCATACACATGTGATGGTACAAATATTTGTCACCTCAACTTATACTCGTATATCACATATTCATTTTCATTCAAGGACAATTCTCAAACCTACCTTGCATAAACATACATACTTTCATAGTAATCTCATTTATTACGATCACACATCGATATAAGTTATAATTAACACTACTTGATGATCTTACCATGATCACTTTATCTTAATTGTTATGGCTTGATAATAAAGCATAGCATAAAACAATCACATATTACCTCTAGTGATCATACCCACTAAATGTGCCTATTAGGTCGCGTTAAAAGGGTTCATTATCGTTATAAAGAGTGTTGGCTAAGTCGATAATAATGGGGAAGTGATTTGGGAGATAATTGTAACAAATGTGAAAAATAGAGAAATGAAGGGCAGTGGACTGGCACGTGGCCGTGTGCCTCACAAGCATTAAAGCTTGCATGGCCATGTGCTCTACAAGCTTTAAGGCTTGCGTGGCAGTGTGCCTCACAAGCATTAAAGCTTGCATGGCCACGTGCTCCATAAGCTTTAAGGCTTACATGGTCGTGTGCCTCACAAGCATTAAAGGTTGCATGACCACGGCTTCACAAGCTTTAAAGCTTGCGTGACCACAATTTTGCAAGCTTTAAAGCTTGCATGGTCGTGTGCCTCACAAGCATTAAAGCTTGTGTGACCATGACTTCACAAGCTTCAAAGCTTGCATGACCACGGTTTCACAAGCTTCAAAGCTTGCGTGACCACGTATTGCTAGTGTTCAAGGATCGTAATGCTTCGATAAGAACATAATAACTTCGTAGGCTATAACATCTTACCAAAACTCATCTTAAACCAAATATCTTTCATTAATCATCTTTAACTTCCTCTAGAGAACCAAAGAACTTAGATAAGAAAACCTTAGTTTCTATAAAACATCCACAGATAACAATGGAAACCACGATACTCCCATACCTGATCAGTGACGTTCTTACTCCTTCAAGATCCCCTTGCCCTTATCCTTGCTTGACTCTCCTATAACAAGCCACAAAAGATACTAAGATTTCCTTCTTGTAATCCTAAAATATTGCATTAATAGTAAAGATAGAAGGGAGAAGTTCTTCTTACCAAACCCTAGTTCCAAACCTAGTGAAAGAAAGAAGGAGAAAACATAAAAGAGAGAATGTGATGGTGTTCCCCTTTTGACAGACAATGATATCCTAACTGGAATCATGTGGGGGAGACCATCAATTACTGTTTTAACCTTATTCTCTAAGTCTTTCTCTTAATAAGACCCCTCCATCTCATAATTTACGATTTAACCCCAAAAGAAACTTAAATAATAAATCTTATCCCAACATCTCTTTTATCATTCAATTAATCCCTTTGTCATTAATTTAACTAAAATACCACATTGCCCTTCAAGAAGCTTTATCCCAGAGTGGCTATAACCATAAAATTTTTAATTGTACATATAGCATCATATGATTAAACATATTCCCTGCTAGGGTCAAGATTAGGCCCTCACAATTCTTCCCTTCTTAAAAGAATTTCATCCTCAAAATTCACACCTGAGTTAAACAAGTGGGGATATTGGACCCTCATCATGGCTTCTGGTTCCCACGTTACTTCCTGAAGGTTATGGTGTTGCCAAAGTACCTTGACAAAAGGAACTTGCTTATTTTGCAATTGCCTGACTTCACTAGCCAGAATCTCTTTAGGCTATTCATCGTAGGTAAAATTTGTCTGAATATGAATGTCTTGCACTTGCAGTACATGGGATTCATCTGAACGGTATCTTCGGAGCATAGAAACATGAAATACGTCATTTAGCTTCGATAATTCCATAGGAAGTGTAAGGACCACACTAGTCCACCCAAACTTTTCCTTAAATAAGTTCTTTTACATATAATAATTTATTTCCTTTATAGTCCTATTAGTTGTTGTTATTTTCACATGCATATCTCGATACACTATGAGAAAATACAAAGTATTACAATAAGTATTCTATAAAATCAATTAAAATGTTTTCTTAATTAAGGTTCTTTAGTACAACATAATAAATACAAAAAGAAAATGAATTACAAATGTAATTGACTCTCTCCTATCTCTAGTGTTGGCTTTACATTAGCAGCTCTTGTCCCAACAGAAAGCACCTTGACTTCAAGTACCTACATGGATAAACACCCGTGCTAAGCTATAAAGCTTAGTGGGGAACAGAAATAACATATTGATAACCACACACGGTAGTTATCACCAATCATTTAACAATAATAAAATACAATGCCTTATAGGATTAATAAAAATATAAAAGTATCATGTAATCAGAATAGTAACAGTTTTAAACTGTAAAAGCATAGCACTATTTGCATCAATGGCCTGCGTAAATTCCTGTGGGTGTGGATAACGGGTGCAATGGATACCCGAAGGTATCAAAACAGAAGGATACCCGTAGGTATCTAAACAGAAGGATACCCGTAGGTATCTAACAAAAGTCTCATATAGAGACAAACAGAAGACTCATAAGAGTCAAACAGAAGCAGCTGCGATAACCCTATAGGCATGCCTATCTATCCACAACCAAGTCTCTATGTGCAGGCATAACATATCTCATGTAACATTAGATTCATAGTATATATAAATAATCAGTATAGTACCATCATATTCAAATGTACATTTCCATACATCAATTACTATAACTTTATTCCTATTTTACTTATACATTTCATATACTTATTGTTGTACTTTATCATATATTTTATGTGTAAAGTAATCTATAAGATTTAGGAATAAAGGAGTTAATCCTAAGCCTCATAATGCATCTTTTATTTTCAAGTTTTGGACTTTGAAGGAGGGTCACGGTTACTATCAATTCATGGTAACCGTGGAACAAAACATAATTTAGGGGTCACAGTTACTACCAAATTCATGGTAACCGTGACCTAATTGCACTTTCGGGTCTGGACTACGCCAAACTACCTCACGGTCATTACCAGAGGAGTAATAATCGTGTTATTTACTTTTTAAAGGGGTCACGGTTACTATGAAATGCTTAGTAACCGTGAGATAGGGTGTATTTAGGTTCTGGACTTCCTCACGGTTACTATGAAACTCATAGTAACCGTGATGCCTGAAATCGCTCAAAGACAGATTTTATGTCTCAACTTATATACCATTGTTGACCCAGAAAACGTCATTTTTAGCTAAAACTTTCTTATACAAAGTTGTATATATATATTTTTAGTTTCTAAAACATCAAAAATCACCCCAATCAGAGCTATAAATCTCAAGTTATACACAAAAAACCGAAGACTGCTCCCAATGACAGGGGCAGCGGTCAAGACCCGGTTCCAAGCTAATTTTTCACTATCATAACAATTGATTCAAGGGTCGTGTCCTTCATATTAAATGAAGATATATGTGTCTATTTTCATATCCAACTGGAATTTATCATTTCCAATCACTATAACCCAAGATATCACTAAAATAGTGAAGACTGGTCCAATGAACCTTAAAACAGTTTTTCCCTTATCTTTGACACCCCTTCCTATTCCGATTTTCAATCAAGTCTAACCTCACTTTTTCATGATATTTACTTACTGTAACATCAAACACTACTATTATTACATCAAATACATGATAAACACACACACAAGCAAGGTTAAGTTCCCATACCTCTTTAAGCTTTAACCTTTCAGGCTTTACCTTTCTCTCTCTCTCTCTTCCTTATCTTTCTCCTTCCTTTCTCTTGCTCTTCATCCTAGGTTGCTGTAAAATTCTTATCTTTACTCTCTATAGCTTTTCCTTCTTAGAAGCATAATGAAATGAAGAAGAAGAGAAGAACATAAAGGATGAGAGAAAAGAAAACAAAAGAGACAATTTTGTGTCTCTTTGGCCAAGTATGGCCGGCCACCCAAGCAAAAGAAGACCAAGAATTACTTCTTTATCTCATAGCCATCCATTTGCTTAAATATCATTGGTTAATAATAAAAATCTTGGCAAAGTTCACTTTGGTCCCTCTTAATATTTATGATTCTTACTTTAGTCTCTCATTTTCACAAATTTACTTTTTCACCTCAAAACTTTTACTTTAACTTTTCAATTACATCCTTAATTTACTATTTTTCTTTAATTAGTCACATAAATAACCTCTATCTTATGCAACATAATCATCTATTTCTCCTAGGGTACTTTTAGGGGTATTACAGGAAGTGCTAATCTAAATGCCACTGGTCCAACCCTTTGCAGCACTTCATAGGGACCAATGAATCTTGGAGTCAATTTTCCTTTCTTTCCAAACCATAAAACCTTCCTCCAGGGTGATGTTAGTGTAAGCCCTAGCCCTAATACATTGTAATAAAATACTTTAGTTAATAAATGAGGCATTTGTTTTATCTATTGTATTCTTGTGCATATCAATTGATAGAACTATCCAAGAATGTTGTTTCAGTTTAAGTTATCATGTGTGAGGCATATGGTTGTAAGACCTTGAAACAAATGAGACTTCATTCTAAATATCCCTAGTCAGTCATTGTTATGGGAATAACAAATGAATTAAGACTAGTATGCTCTCTCTGATAAGTTAAGTTCTGTCTTACGGATCATAAGGACAAGAGTGTCAATCAGAGATCATAGATACATGTTTAGAACATGGTATCTGGATTCAATCCACTCATGAGAACACTACATGGTATAAGTCATAAGTGTTTCTCATATGCAAGTTTTGTATCGGAGTTCTTAGACCTAAAATCTCTATGAAACTCTTTATGAATTACTGTATTCTTTGACATACACCTAACGTGCTCGTAACAGAGTGACAAGTACTGGTATGCTTGGGTATACATTGATTCATGTTAGAGAGCATGAGAGAAACGAAGGGATTACCCCTCTCTATAAGAGAGAAAATATCATCCCACAAGGTTTAATTTCAATTAATTAATTATCTTGTATTAATTATGTTAATTGAGTATTAAAACCTAAAAGAATTTAAATTAAATTAAATCATTTAAATATAAGGTGAAGTGGCCGAAATTCCAAGATAAAAACCAAGGAATTTCAGCACATGCACATTACTTATATTAAGTGGTTTTAATTAATTAAATGTCTTGTGTTTTATTTCAAATTTGAATTTTAAATTCAAAGGAGTTTAAATCAATATATATTACTTATTTTTAGGAAGTGATTGAGATTGAATTAGTGATCTTGAGATTATAAAATTCAGATCAAACACTTGCCAAAAGATAATGATATATATTAGTAAAGAAATAAAACCCTAGGGTTACAAGGGTGTTGCATTAAACCCTAGTTCTTCTATGGTTTTGGCGTGAACTTCTCTCTCTTTCTCAAAAAATTCTTTTGGCCTATTTTCACAAGGAGAAAGGATTGTTCCTCATTCTCTTGTGTTCTTGGGTATCAATAGCAACTTAAAAGAAGTACAAGATCAAGTCTTGTAGCTTCAAACCATAGCCATTATACAATACTTAATTTGAGAGCTAGCAATCTCGGTTTTGAAGCTATCTTTGCAAGTGTGTGTGTGAGAATAGAGAGGAGTGGCGTAAAGGCTATTCCTTGGCATTGGTGGTGAAGGTCTAAGGCTAAGATATCCTCCTTGGTTGCTGGTCATCATCAAAATCAAGTTTTAAAGGCATCTAAAGTTGTAAGTTTTAAAACCCTAAAATTGTAATTTTCAATTCTTGTCATGGAATTGTATGGCATGTATGATCAAATTTTATTGTTTTCCGCTGCTTGATCTTTATGTGCATACCATGTCATATTCCATCATTGGTATCAGAGCCTAATCATGCTTATTTTAGTGCTTTAGATGCATGAAATAATTAATAAAAAATCGTTATTTTAATTACATGCAATGCTGAAATTTTCTATTTTGAGTTTTTTTGCATTGTTTTTGTGTAAAAACAATTTTAAATGATTAGATAGGTATTATAATTAATATGACATGTTAATATACTGTCCTAAGATGTTCTAGGAGCTGTTAATGGTTGGATTTAATTGATAATACCTGATGGTACATGGTAATATTAAAACTAGGTGATAGTTGGCATGTTAATTGTTAGTTTAACAACTAGTTTTAAATATTAAATATAAAAACGATTTTAGCATGTTTGTAAGTGATTTTTAAAGATTAAATATCAGGTCTGGACATATTTTGAATTTTGTTTTAATTCCGGTCCATGAAAATTTAATTGATTAATTTTAAAATCACTTAAAACTATGACTAGTTTGTGTTTGTTACATGTTTAATCAACATTGTTTGTTTTGTTTTGATTAAAATGGTAAAAACACATTTAGATCAAATTGGTACAGAATATTAAATCAATATTTATGACCTTATTTTAATTATTAAATGACTCATAAAATTGATTTAAGTATTTGTGCATTTTTGTGGCATCACATAAGCATTAAACAACTAGCTTTGTTGTTTGTTTGTTTTTATATGCATGCCGTGTATCATATATATGTTCTTTATGATTTTGTGTTTTAATTTATGTTGGTACATATTATATGTATTTTTAATGTTTATGGGCTATATGACATAAAATTAAAAATGGCAAAATTGGAAATTATACTAGAGTTAATTTATAGCACAAATCTAACTAGTTTGTGTTTTGGGTTTTTAAGAGAACTTATTCAATAAGAGGATTTAGTCCATTGGGTTTTGGCCCAGGCCCATCATGGGGTCATCTCTTAAAGGTTCAAGTACACAGTTTCCACTAATGGACTTGGCTAATTTAATTAAAATTGGACTTTGTTTGATCCATGAATGTTATGTATATTTATTTGCTTGTTTGGTGTGATGAATGGATATGCATGGTGCATTCATAGGCCTTGGGTTTTGTAATTAAATATGGCCTGCGAGCCATTATATTTTATTGTAAAAGTTTCATTTATTTCTGAGAATAGAATATACTTGAAGACTTTGTAAATCAAGACGAAGCCTACCGGAGTGGAGAAGCCAAACTCAAAGATTCTTATGTAATAGTATAGAATTTTAGTTGTAGGTTTTTGGGCCTATGTTTGTCACGCTTTACTTTATGCAATTATATATATATGCATGCTATGTATGGATGACAAAGCGTATGCCATGTAAGCCATAATAAAATGAATTCCTAAAAATAGTAAGTCACAAGGTTGCCTTCCTAATTCGAAACATGTCAAGGCATCGATCATCGGTCACATAGACTAGGAGTCCTAGATGTGCCCGATTATCTTTGTGAGGCATGGGTTGTGAATGTAGGTTGGACTTAACATGGAAAGGGATGCTCGGACCTAGGCAACTAATAAATGGGTTTGTGCTATAACATTTTAAGATGTTAGCCCATTTGATCCAAGAGTCATGTACGAGACATGATTGGAGTTTTTCCTACCTAAGTAACTTAACTTGTTAGGTGTACAAGCTCAGCTTGACTAATAAGTTGTTGTGAAAAGTGGATCTTGGCCCACATTAAATCACTAACGCGAATTATTTAAAGGGATATTAATTCGGTTTGTGGGATTATAAATAAGACCTCATTTAATCTTGCTAAATTTTATTGTAGATTGAAAATGGCATCTTCAAATAATAATTTCTCATTGCGATCGGTCCTTGAAAAGGACAAATTGAATGGCACCAATTTCATAGACTGGTCTCGAAACTTAAGAATAGTTCTTAAGCAAGAGAAAAAGTCATATGTTTTGGATGCACCCTTGCCTGAAGAACCTGCTAGGAACGCCTCTCTGGTTCAAAAGAAAACTTTTGAGACCAAGAAGAGTGACTCCAATGATGTCACCTGTCTGATGCTGGCCACTATGGTGCCTGACTTACAAAAGTAATTTATGGACCAAGAGGCTTATGCGATCATGGTGCACCTTTGCACCTCAAAGAGATGTTCTAAGAACAAGCTCATCACAAGAGGTTCGTGACAACAAAGGGCTTAATTTCTTGTAAAATGGCTGCGAGTACTCCTATTAGTACCCATGTACTTAAGATGAAAGGGTATCTTGATACTCTTGAGAAGCTTGAGGTACAAGTGCCAAAGGAATTGGCCACTGACTTGATCTTAGGATCATTGACTGATGATTATGATCCATTTGTGATGAATTATAACATGAATGCAATGAACAAGTCAGTCATTGAGTTCCATGGGATGCTTAAGAATGCTGAAGAGAACATTCGAAAGACCAATCCCGTATTGATGGTTTAAGGGGGCATTAAAAAGGGACCCACTAAGGGAAAGGGAAAGGGAAAGGCAAAACCCAAGAATGACCTGGCTCGGTTCAAGTTAAGTGGGAGTACACCTCAGGCCCAATCCAAGCCCAAGGCGTAGAAGCTCAAAGCGAGTGAGAGCACTTGCTTCCATTGCAACAAGATAGGGCATTGGAGGAAGAATTGCGCTCTCTTCAAGGAAGAACAAAAGAAGAATGGAGCCAAGGCATCCAGTTCTGGTATTTTTGTTATTGAGATTAACCTTTCTATTTCTACCACTTGGGTATTGGATACCGGTTGTGGTTCTCACATTTGTTCAAATGTGCAAAGGCTAAGCAAAAGGCGGTTACTTGGGAAGAATGAAGTGGACCTCCATGTGGGGAATGGAGCACGAGTTGCTGCCATGGAGATAGGCGACTATCAACTCACTTTACCTTCCGAACTTTGTTTAGTTTTGAAAAAATGTTATTATGTGCCTGCTATGAGCAGAAACATTATTTCAGTTTTATGTTTGGATTTGGATGAATTTGATTTTGTTATTAAAAATGGCAATGCTCATATTCGTCGCCAAGGCATTTCTTATGGCAATGCCATGTTGCAAAATGGCCTTTATATCCTTGATTTACAAAACAAAGAGTCAATATACAACATTAATACAAAGAGGGTTAAATCAAATGAATTGAACCCTACTTACTTTTGGCATTGTCATTTAGCACATGCAAACGAAAAACGCATTTCAAGACTCCACAAAATTGGAGTACTTAGGTCATTCGACTTAGAGTCTTATGATACATGCGAGCCATGTTCGCATGGAAAAATGACAAAGAGTCCTTTTAATAAGAAAGGTGAAAGGACTAATGGCTTATTGGAACTAATACATACCGATGTATGTGGACCATTAATTACACAAGCTAGAGGTGTTTTTAGCTACTTCGTGATGTTAACAGATGACTTCGGTAGATATGGCTATGCCTATCTAATGAAGTACAAATCTGAAACTTTTGAGAAATTCAATGAGTTTAAGAACGAAGTAGAAAAACAACTTGGCAAAAGTATAAAAGCCATTCGATCAGATCGAGGTGGCGAATACTTAAGCCAAGAATTTGACAGTCATCTAAAAGAGTGTGGTATTATTTCATTACTCACTCCTCCCGAAATGCCACAATGGAATGGTGTGTCCAAAAGGAGAAATCGAACTCTGTTGGACATGGTTCGATCTATGATGAGTCAAGCAAATCTTCCTATCTCTTTTTGGGGTTATGCATTAGAAACTGCTACGTTTCTATTAAACCGTACTCCAACTAAAGTAGTTGAGAAGACACCATATGAGGTATGGACTGGGAAAGAACCCAACATGTCTTTTCTCAGGATTTGGGGCTGTGAAGCATATGTTAAGAAATTGACATCTGAAAAACTAGAGTCCAAATCCACTGTCTGCTTGTTTGTGGGTTATCCCAAAGAAACAAAGGGATACTACTTTTACTCACAAGCCGAGAACAAAGTATTTGTTGCTCGCAAGGCCGTTTTCTTGGAAAAGGAGTTCCTTCTCAAGAAAGACAGTGGGAGTAAAGTAGAACTTGGAGAAATTCAAGTGCCATAAACTCCTATAGAGGATGAGTTGGAAATGGGATCAAGTTCAGAACTAGTTGTGGAACAAGAACCTAGAAGGTCTGGTAGGGTACGTCAGGAGATTGAGAGATATGGATTTCTAATCACTGACAGTGACACTATTGAGTTAGTAGATCGTGACGATCCTACTACCTACCGAGAAGCTATTGAGAGCCCAGACTTGGAAAATTGTCTTGAAGCCATGAAATCCGAGATGCAATCAATTTACGATAACTAGGTTTGGACCTTGGTTGATCCATCGGAAGGTGCTAAGGTAATTGAATGCAAGTGGCTATTCAAACTCAAAGCTGATAAGACCTACAAAGGTAGACTAGTAGTAAAAGGTTTTCAACAACTCATGGTGTAGACTATGACGAGACCTTTTCGCCTGTAGTCATGCTCAAGTCCATTAGGATTTTTCTTGCCATAGCTGTATATCATGATTATGAGATATGGGAAATGGATGTCAAAATTGCTTTCCTTAATGGAAATTTACTTGAGGATGTGTATATGACATAGCCTGAGGGTTTTGTCAATCCCAAGCATCCTAAGAAGGTTTGCAAGCTTAAAAAATCCATTTATGGATTAAAGCAAGCATCCCGAAGTTGGAATCTTCATTTTGATGAGGCAGTCAAAGAATTTGACTTCATCAAGAGCGAAGATGAGCCTTTTGTGTACAAGAAGGTTAGTGGGTGCATAGTAGTATTTCTGGTCCTATATGTGGATGACATCCTTCTCATTGGGAATGACATTCCAACATTGCAAAACATTAAGCTATGGTTAGGGAAATGTTTCTCAATGAAAGACTTAGGTGAAGCCGAGACAATACTTGGTATTTGAATCTATAGAGATAGATTGAATCGGCTTTTGGGACTAAGTCAAGAAAAGTACATAGACAAAGTACTAAAGCATTTTAGTATGGGAGACTCAAAGAAAGGGTACATACCTTTGGCTTTGGGAGTTCCTTTGACTAAAGAACAGTGCCGTAAAACCAAAGAGGAAAGGGATAACATGAGTAGAATCCCATATGCATCTGCTATTGGATCTATCATGTATGATATGTTATGTACTAGGTTGGATGTTGCTCATGCACTGAGTATAACTAGTAGGTTTCAGCAAGACCCTGGTGAGAAGCACTGGTCTGCTGTAAAAGGGATTCTGAAGTACCTGCAAAGGACTAAGGATCACTTCTTGGTGTATGGTGGTCAAGAAGAGCTCATCATACAAGGTTATGCCAATGCTACTTTTCAGACTAGCACTCAGGATTCTAGATTGCAATTTGGGTTTGTTTTTTTTTGAACGATGGTGCTGTCAGCTGGAGAAGCTCGAAGCAAGAGACCGTTGCCGACTCAACTACAGAATCTGAGTATATTGTAGCGAGTGAGGCTGCAAAAGAGGCTGTTTGGATTAAAAATTTCATTTCTGGATTAGAAGTGGTCCCAAGCATCCTAGATCCATTAGAAAATTTCTATGACAACAACGAGACCATCGCACAGGCCAAGGAGCGCCGGTCACACCAGAAATCCAAACACATACTCAAGAGGTACCACCTAATTAGAGAAATCATTGCTCGTGGGGACGTCAAGGTTACCAAGATAGCAAGTGAAGACAATGTAGCAGATCCTTTGATGAAACAGTTGCATCCAAATTTGCACGAAGCTCATTTGAGAGCATTTGATCTTAGGGCTATGCCCGATTAGGACTAGCGCTAGTGGGAGATTGTTAGTGTAAGCCCTAGCCCCAATACATTGTAATAAAACACTTTAGTTAATAAATGAGGCATTTCTTTTATCTATTGTATTCCTGTGCATATCAATTGATAAAAGTATCCAAGAATGTTGTTTCAGTTTAAGTTATCATGTGTGAGGCACATGGTTGTAAGACCTTGAAACAAATGAGACTTCATTCTAAATATCCGTAGTCAGTCATTGTTATGGGAATAACAAATGAATTAAGACTAATATGCTCTATCTGATAAGTTGAGTTCTATCTTACGGATCATAAGGACAAGAATGTCAATCAGAGATCATAGATACATGTTTAAAACATGGTATTTGGATTTGATCTACTCATGAGAACACTACATGGTACAAGTCATAAGTGTTTCTCATATACAAGTTTTGTATCGGAGTTCTTAGACCTAAAATCTCTATGAAACTCTTTATGAATTACTGTGTGCTTTGACATACACCTAACATGCTCGTAACAGAGTGAGAAGTACTGGTATGCTTGGGTATACATTGATTCATGTTAGAGAGCATGAGAGAAGTGAAGGGATTACCCCTCTCTATAAGAGAGAAAATATCATCGGCCACTTGATCATTGAACTGAGAAGTGTATGGCCATACCGAGATGAAATAATGAGTAATCATTATTTATCTGAGAGTTCAGTGTCACAAGAATATCAAGAAAGGAATTAATATATATAAGGATGACTAGTTCCATGCCTTATATTAATTCTGATATTTATGGGTAAGGGACTATGTAAAATTGCATTAGGTCACTAAATGCCATATGCATTTTCATTTAATTTGGAATGCTATAATATCTTGCTAGAGAATATATATAGCCTTTGAATTAATTTATTAATTCATTGCCAACATTAAATGGACCTATAGGATCGTACACAAAGCATTGGGCTTAAAATATTTAAATAAAGTATTAGGCATTAATTTGGGCTTTTAATTAAAGTCAAATTAATGTATGTAATGGGCATTATAAATGCTATTGGACCTTGGTCTATGAGAGAGAAAAATTGAGCCCACAAGGTTTAATTTCAACTAATTAATTATCTTGTATTAATTAAGTTAATTGAGTATTAAAGCCTAAAAGAGTTTAAATTAAATTAAATCATTTAAATATAAGGTGAAGTGGCTGAAATTCCAAGATAAAAACCAAGGAATTTTGGCACATGCACATTACTTATATTAAGTGGTTTTATTTAATTAAATGTCTTGTGTTTTATTTCAAATTTGAATTTTAAATTCAAAGGAGTTTAAATCAATATATATTACTTATTTTTAGGAAGTGATTGAGATTGAATTAATGATCTTGAGATAGTAAAATTCAGATCAAACACTTGCCAAAAGATAATGATATATATTAGTAAAGAAATAAAACCCTAGGGTTACAAGGGTGTGGCGTGAAACCCTAGTTCTTCTATGGTTTTGGCGTGAACTTCTCTCTCTCTCAAAAAAAATTCTTTTAGCCAATTTTCACAAGGAGAAAGGATTGTTCCTCATTCTCTTGTGTTCTTGGGTATCAATAGCACCTAAAAAGAAGTACAAGATCAAGTCTTGTAGCTTCAAACCATAGCCATTATACAATACTTAATTTGAGAGCTAGCAATCTCGATTTTTAAGCTATCTTTGCAAGTGTGTGTGTGAGAATAGAGAGGAGTGGCATAAGGGCTGATCCTTGGCATTGGTGGTGAAGGTCTAAGGCTAAGATATCCTCCTTGGATGCTGGTCATCATCAAAATAAAGTTTTAAAGGCATCTAAAGTTGTAAGTTTTAAAACCCTAAAATTGCATGTTTCGATTCTTGTCATGGAATTGTATGGCATGTATGATCAAATTTTATTGTTTTCCATTGCATGATCTTTATGTGCATAACATGTCATATTCCATCAGGTGAAACTTTTAGAAATACCTTATCCCCAACTTGATACTTAACATATTTTCTTTTCAAATCTGCATAAGATATTTGTCTGTCACTTGCTTCTTTTAATCTCTTATTAATAAGTTGAACTTTTTATTCAGTGTCTCTAACTAGATCTGGCCCAATTATCTTGCATTTAGCTAACTTAGTCCAACATACCAGAGTCCTGCAACTTCGACCATACAAGGCCTCATAAGGAGCCATGCCTAAACTAGTATGATAACTATGATTATAGGCAAACTCCATTAAGGCTAGGTATTTGTCCCAACTATCGAAAAAATTCAAAACACAACCTCTAAGCGTATCTTCCAAGACCTGTATCACCCTTTCTGATTGTCTGTCCATCTGGGGATGAAAAGCTATACTGAATTTTAATCGTGTTCCTATAGACTTCTGTAAACTCTGCCAGAATCTAGAGGTGAATCAGGGATCTCGATCTCATATAATTGATACCGGAATACCATGAAGTCAAATGATCTCATTTATATACAATTCTGCCAACTGATCCATGAAATAATCCATTCTAACCGGCAAGAAATGAGCTAACTTGGTTAACTTATCCACAATAACCCACACTACATTACGCTTTCTCTGTGTAGAAGGTAGTCTGGTGACAAAATTCATAGTGATATCTTCCCACTTCCACTGCAGAATTGGAATGCGATGTGGCAATCCAGATGGGAGTTGATGCTCTGCTTTCACTTCTTGACAAGTTAAGCATTTAAAGATATAATCAACCACATCCTTCTTTATACCCGACCACAATTAACATCGTTTAAGATCCTGATACATCTTATTTCCCCTGGGATGCATAGTGAAGACAGTGTTGTGAGCTTCATACAATAAGGTTCTTTTTAATTCTCTATCATTTGGAACACATAATATATCCTTAAAGTACAAACCTCTATCTACCCCGCTGCAACACCATCGATGCCATCACTCTTCTGCTTAGAGCATCTGCTACAACATTAGCCTTACCTGGATGGTAGTCCACTATACAATCATAGTCTTTAAAAATTTCAAGCCATCTTCGTTGTCTCAAGTTGAATTCCTTTTGAGTAAGTAGATACTTAAGGCTTTTATGGTCTGTGTATATCCTACATCTTTCACCGTATAAGTAGTGGCGCTAGATCTTTAAGGCGAAAACAACTGCTACCAACTCTAAATCATGTGTTGGATAATTTTGTTCATGCGGTTTAAGTTGACGAGATGCATAAGCCTCCACTCTACCCTCTTGCATTAAAACACAACCCAACCCAACTCTAGAGGCATAAGTGTACATAGCATACTCCTTCCCAGATATTGGTTGTGTCAAAATCGGAGCTTTGGTTAGTATACTCTTTATCTGTTCAAAACTTGTCTCATATCGGGTGGTCCATTCAAATTTAACATTCTTCCTTAACAACTTAGTAAGTGGAGATGCCATCACCGAAAAACCTTTCACAAAGCGACGATAGTAACCATCCAATCCCAAGAAACTCCTTACCTTAGGTACATTCCGAGGCGGCCTACAATTGACAATAGCCTTAATTTTTACGGGGTTAACTCTAATACCTTTTGAAGATACCACATGACCAAGGAAGGAAATCTCTATCAACCAAAACTCACACTTGCTTAGTTTTGTATACTCATCTTCTTTTTTAGAATAGACCAAAATATCATCAATAAAAACCACTATGAACTGGTCCAAATATGGTCTAAACACCCTGTTCATTAAATCCATAAATTAGCTGGTGCATTCGTTAACCCAAATGGCATTACTAGAAACTCATAATGTCCATATCTGGTTCTAAATGCTGTCTTTGAAACATCCACATCCCTAACTCAGAGTTGGTAGTACCCCGATCTTAGGTCAATCCTTGAAAACACTCCTGCCCCTTTCAACTGATCGAATAAATCCTCAATTCGGGGTAATGGATACTTATTTTTCACTGTTACTTTATTTAACTTTTAATAGTTAATACACATCCTCATAGAACCATCCTTCTTTTTAACAAATAAGACCGATGAACCCCATGGAGATATACTAGGCCAGATAAAACCCTTGTTAAGTAGTTCTTACAGTTGTATCTTCAACTCTTTAAATTCCTTTGGAGCCATTCTATAGGGGGCTCTTGAACTGGGTGTTGTGCCAGGCAAAACCTCAATAGATAATTCAACCTCCTTGTCAGGGGGAAGACTGGGTAAGTCTTCAGGAAACACATCTAAAAATTCATTCACTACCAGTATGTTATGGAGCTTAACCGTATCCCTTTTTTAATCAAGAACTAGGGCTAGAAATGCTTCACACCCCTTCCTCAGAAATCGTCTAGCTTGAATGGCAGATATTATATTGGTCAAAAGTTGCATCGAAATACCTACCACTATTACCTCATTACCATCTTTATCACTAAGAATTACGGTTCTGGACCCACAGTTCACCAATGCCCGATGCTTAGACAACCAGTCTATGCCTAAAATAACATCAAATTCCAAAAAAGGCAGTTCGATAAGATCAGCTAAAAATTCTCTTTCTTGTATCACGATGGGATAGTCAGGGAACATTTTATTCACACATACGCTGTGCCCTAATGGGCTAGTTACACATATATCATATTCCAATTGATGCACCTTAGACACACCCCCACTCATACTCTCAAGGGAAACATATGAATGAGTGGATCCAGGATCAATAAGTGCATGAATATCAGAATCAAAAAGTGAGAAAATACCAGTTATTACTTTTGGAGCATCTTGATCCTCTCATGCCTTCATGGTATAAGCCCGCACCGAAAAAGCTGGTGTGGCTGGTCTATCTACTGACTCAGATACATTATGAGACTGGGATCCATGGCGACCAAAACCACCTTGCCCCCTGCCTCTGCTTCCTATTCTTGCAATCGAGTACATATTTGAAGCTCCTCTGCTACTTTGTTGTGTTGAGTCTTGTGCCCAGTTGGAGGGGTCATTAGCTATATAGTTGTCAGTAGCACCATAATTAGAGCAGGCTCCCAATTCTTTCCTACATAGAGCCCAATGTCGCTTAGAATAATGAGGACACTCAGGTGGCTGACCCTCTTTTTGTTCTAATGGGGCATGCTGACTTGACTTGGACACTGCTGTAGATCCTTGTCCTTTCGTCTTGCTAGAAGGGTTATAATTTCCCCCTGCTGGTTGTAAATTTTACGCTCCTTTAAACCTTTTCTCAATGGACCATCCACCCTTAGCTTCGCTCCCTTTCCGTTCTCTCTCTCTTAGCTGACTCATGCTTCTCCACCTTCATAGCAGCCATCACTAGTTGTTGAAAGTTCACATTTTGAAGAGATGTAGCCCTTATCAATTTCTCCTTAGTTTGATGATTTAGTCCATCCTCAAATTGTTTACTCTTGAAGGCATCAATTAAAATCTCTTTGGGAACATATTTGCACAACCGGCTGAATTCCTTCTCGAACTGTTCTACAAACATAACCCTCTGCTTCAAGGTTAAAAACTATCTTAGCTTCTCCTCTTTAAAGGCCTTAGTAACATATTTCTTTTCGAATTCAGTTTCAAAGAATTCCCAAGTAAGAGGAGCTGCTACTTGATGTTGCCTGAGTACCAACTTCCACCAATCGTATATTGGTCCTTGAAGTAACGATACAACACACGATACCTTATAATGAGTAGGGCATTGGATATCATCTAGAATCCTCTCCAACTTTTCCAACCAGAATTCAACTTCCTCTAATTGATCCAAGGTGGTACTAGAAAATTCTTCCCCACCATACTTTTTGAGCACAGAAATTAGGGCCTTAGGTGCCGTCATCCTTTGTAGAATTTAGGCCATATCCTGAGAAATTTTTAGCAATGCCTCTCCAAGCATAGTAGCAGCAATGTCATTCTGATTTGTTGATTGAGATCTCATATCAAAGGGACCCATTATGGTTAGTAAATCACTTTCTGCTGATTCCTTGATAGCATCTCTAGAATCATCCATCTTCGATCTATATGAAAATAAGGACTTACTTCATTAGGCCAACAAGACACAATACTATACTCAAGATTTCCAAACTTCTATTGCCCAGAAAAGGCTAAACTAGGAGCTTTGATACCACTAATTGTCATACCCTAATATCGACTTCTAATCAGTACATCTATCATGCCTTCAGCAACCATAACTCACAACAATCATTCATCAACATGTCATTATATATAGTTATGGTGCATGCATACTTCAATAATTAAACTGAAAAGTCATGCAAACAGTTATAATATGGCAATCATACATTAGCCACCACAACAATGGAAGGGCAAGCATGCATGGTAATTTAAATTAAGATTAGAGTCCTCCATATTACATTACCCTCAATGAACATGACAAAATACAAGACTAGTCAAAAAGGAACTATCCATAAAATATCCTACATCTAATAGTCTGAATTGACTCTTGTTGGCCAACCAATGTAGAATTAAGTCCCTAAATGACCACCAGGCAAACCTACACGGATGTAAAGCAATCGTGCTAAGCTATAAAGTTTAGCGGGTAATAACATACAAAAATAAAAATAATATAATCGACCAATAGAGTTAAGCGAATGTAAATATCTTTACACAATATTTCAATAAGCACCTCAACATACTAGTATCAGGAGGTTGTCTCAATCTGACAATAAGGCCAAAAGAAGCGAAGATAAAACATGGTAATCAATCATTCACATGATTGCATTATACAGATGAAGAATTTGATACATGTATTTCTTTTCTTTAACAATTCTCTTAAACTTAATAGCCTACCTAAGTACTACTTCAAAGGGGTGGATAACGGGAGCAATGGATACCTGAAGGTATCAAACAATAGAGATCTCAAAGATATCAAACAATGGACCTAAGGGATCGGACTATGGTTCCATCAAAGGATCAATCAATAGACCCAAATGGGGTCAACTATGGCAGTTGCAACTATATCCCTTTAGGCATGCATATCTAATCCATAACTGAACTAAGACCTGCAGGCTTAACCACTTAATGGAAAGAATATTTAATTCATCAAATTCCTTCTTATATATTGCAATATTTCTCAAGCCACAATTCACATTCGAATTTACATTTCATACACATGTGATGGTACAAATATTTATCACCTCAACTTATACTCATATACCGCATCTTCATTTTCATTTAAGGACAATTCTCAAACCTTCCTCGCATAAACGTACATACTTTCATAGTAATCTCATTTATTATGATCACATATCGATATAAGTTATAATTAACACTACTTGATGAGCTTACCATGATCACTTTACCTTAATTGTTATGGCTTGACAATAAAACATAACATAGAACAATCACATATTACCTCTAGTGATCATACCCACTAAATGTTCCTATTAGGTCGCGTTAAAAGGGTTCATTATCGTTATAAAGAGTGTTGGCTTAGTTGATAATAATGGGGAAGTGATTTGGGAGATAATTGGAACAAATGTGCAAAATAAAGAAATGAAGGGCAGTGGACTGGCACGTGGCCATATGCCTCAAAAGCATTAAAGCTTGCATGGCCACGTGCTCTACAAGCTTTAAGGCTTGCGTAGCCGTGTGCCTCACAAGCATTAAAGCTTGCGTGGCCACGTGCTCCACAAGCTTTAAGGCTTGCGTGGCCATGTGCCTCACAAGCATTAAAGCTTGTGTGGCCACGTGCTCCACAAGCTTTAAGGCTTGTGTGGCCGTGTGCCTCACAAGCATTAAGGCTTGGGTGACCATGACTTCATAAGCTTGCATGACCACGGTTTCACAAGCTTCAAAGCTTGCATAGTTGTGTGCCTCACAAGCATTAAAGCTTGCATAACCACGGCTTCACAAGCTTCAAAGCTTACGTGACCACGGTTTCACAAGCTTCAAAGCTTGCGTTAGCATGTATTGCTAGGGTTCAAGGATCGTAATGCTTCGATAAGAACATAATAACTTCGTAGACTATAACATCTTACCAAAACTCATCTTAAACCAAATATCTTTCATTAATCATCTTTAACTTCCTTTAGAGTACCCAAAAACTCAGATAAAAAACCCTAGTTTCTATAAAACATCCACAGACAGCAATGGAAACCACGATAGTCCCATGCCTGATTAGTGAAGTTCTTACTCTTTGAAGATCTCATTGTCTTTATCCTTGCTTAACTCTTCTATAACAAGCTAAACAAGATACTAAGCTTTCCTTCTTGTACTCCTAAAATATTACATTAATAGTAAAGATAGAAGGGAGAAGTTCTTTTTACCAAACCCTAGTTCCAAACCCATTGAAAGAGAGAAAGAGAACAAGTAAAAGAGAGAATATGATGGTCTTCCCCTTTTGACAGACAGTGATATCCTTACTGGAATCACGTGGAGAAGACCATCAATTACTCTTTTAACCTTATTCTCCAAGTCTTTCTCTTAATAAGACCCCTCTATCTCATAATTTACGATTTAACCCCAAAAGAAACTTAAATCATAAATCTTATCCCAGCATCTCTTTTATCATTCAATTAATCCCTTTGTCATGAATTTAACTAAAATTTCCACATTGCCCTTGAAGAAGCTTTATCCTAGAGTGGCTATAACCATAAAATTTTTAATTGTACATATAGAATGATACGATTAAACATATTCTCTGCTAGGGTCAAGATTAGGCCCTCATAGGAAGAACATGTAAAAAGTAACATAAATCATAAAACATAATTACCCTTAGTGTACAGTGGATAATTCGGGATCGTAGGATATAATAGCTAGCTATGGGGACATATATATCGCGGTGCTACTATGAAATTATGATGAGATTTGAATTATTACATACACTAAAGAATTGTCGACATATGATATGGCATATGGTAGGTTAGCTGGATCACATTAAATTATAGTCCCTCCACTAGCACTAAAGTAGCAGCATCACGCCAAATGCGGTCCCTCTAGTCCATTTCTACTATTAGAGTCCTCATCCTGCATATTCAATTCGAGCATTTCCACTGATCATGAAAGGGGCAAAATTGTAATTTAGGAAAAATTGGGGACTAAATAACAAATTATGTCTAAAAGATACCAAGGATGTAATAAAATAATAAAAAAGACAAAAATGGGAGTAAAGAAGTTAAAATGGGGCAAAAATATAATTATGTGGGAAAATAAGGGAAAAATGGTAATTTTGCTTTAAAAAGTGATTAGAGAAGTTAAATTAATGAAAAAGGGGTAAAATTGTAAATAAGGAAAAGTTCAGGGACTATAACGTAATTTGCCATCTTATAAATTAACATAGGGACTATAATTAAAATTTACCATCTAAAGTGAATTAAAAGTCAAAAGTAACAAAGAGATGAGAAACTAGAATTAAATAAGGTAAAATGTGATAAAAAGAAAGATTTAGGGACTAAACAGTTATTTTCAAAATGTTGGAGATTATATAAATTTAATAGTAATTTAACACATTAAGTAAACAAATTTTAAGGTTATTTAAGTAAAATTTATATTAAGGGTGAAATGGTAATTTTACTTAAATTCATGTTATATAAAATTTTGTGTAGTTGTATCCACCACTAAGCAGCAAAATTGCTTAGTGTTAGTGTAAGCCCTAGCCCCAATATATTGTAATAAAACACTTAGTTAATAAAATGAGGCATTTGTTTTATCTTTTGTATTCCTGTGCATGTCAATTGATAAAACTATCCAAGAATGTCGTTTCGGTTTAAGTTATTATGTGTGAGGCACATGGATTGTAAGACCTTAAAACAAATGGGACTTCATTCTAAATATCCCTAGTCAGTCATTGTTATGGGAATAACAAATGAATTAAGACTAGTATGCTCTCTCTGATACTATGAGTTCTGTCTTACGGATCATTAGGACAAGAGTGTCAATCAGAGATCATAGATACATGTAAAAGAACATGGTATCTGGATTCGATCCGCTCATGAGAACACTACATGGTACAAGTCATAAGTGTTTCTCATATGCAAGTTTTGTATCGGAGTTCTTAGACCTGAAATCTCTATGAAACTCTTTATGAATTACTATGTACTTTGACATACACCTAACGTGCTCGTAACATAGTGACAAGTACGGGTATGATTGGGTATACATTGATTCATGTTAGAGAGCATGAGAGAAGTGAAGGGATTACCCCTCTCGATAAGAGAGAAAATATCACCGGCCACTTGATCAGTGAACTGAGAAGTGTATGGCCATACCGAGATGAAATAATGAGTAATCATTATTTATCTGAGAGTTCAGTGTCACTGGAATATCAAGAAAGGAATTAATATATATAAGGATGACTAGTTCCATGCCTTATATTAATTCTGATATTTAAGGGTAAGGGACTATGCAAAATTGCATTAGGTCACCAAATGCCATATGCATTTTCATTTAATTTGGAATGCTATAATATCTTGCTAGAGAATATATATAGCCTTTGAATTAATTTATTAATTCATTGCCAACATTAAATGGACCTATAGGATCGCACACAAAGCATTGGGCTTAAAATATTTAAATTAAGTATTGGGCATTAATTTGGGCTTTTAATTAAAGTCAAATTAATGTATGTAATGGGTTATAAAATTGCTATTGGGCTTTGGTCCAAGAGAGAGAGAAATTCAGCCCACAAGGTTAAATTTCGATTAATTAATTATCTTGTGTTAATTAAGTTAATTGAGTATTAAAGCCTAAAGGAATTTAAATTAAATTAAATCACTTATTTATTTAATGAAGTGGCCGAAATTCCAAGAGGGAAATCAAGGAATTTTGGCACATGCTATTTATTTAAATTAAGTGTTTTCATTTAATTAAATGACTTATGTTTTATTTCAAATTTGAATTTAAATTCAAAGGAGTTTAATTCAAAATAGATTACTTATCTTTAGGAAGTGATAGAGTTTGAATTTATTATCTTAGGATAGTTGAATTCAAATCTAAGACTTGCCAAGGGATAAGTATACACATTAAAAGAAATAAAACCCTAGGATATATAAAGAAGTTGGCGTGAAAATAAGCTAAGCCACCTTGCTTTTGGCGTGAATTAATTCTCTCCCTCAAAACAATTCTCTCTTGGCCGAAATACACAAGGAGAAGGATTCTTCCTTGCTTTCTTGTGTTCTTAGGCATTAATAGCACCTTAAAAAAGAACAAGATCATGTCTTGTAGCTTCAAACAATTGCCACTACACAATACTTAAAAGAGAGCTAGCAATCTCTATTTTAAGCCTTCTTTGCAAGTATGTGTGTGAGGATAGAGGGAGTGGCGTAAAAGGCTGTTCCTTGGCATTGGTGATCAAGATCTAAGGTGGATAGAGGTATCTTAGTTGCTGGTCATCACCAAATTCAAGATTAAAAGGCATCAAAAGTTGTAAGTTTTAAAACCCTAAAAATTGCATGTTTCGATTCTTGTTTTGGATATGTATGGTATGTATGATAAAAATTTTTGTTTTTCCGCTGTGCTATCATGATTATCATACCATGTCATATTCCATCACTTAGTGCGTGGTTTATTTTGACTGTGCACAGGGATAGGTAAAGGAAGGAGGTAGCAAAGAAGCATAAGTGGCATGTACATACAAAGACCCTTTGGATACGTGATGTGTATATAAATAAATGTAATGTGATGTAACAGGATATTATAGTTTGGTCTTGGTGTATGGAATATGGTATGTAATAAATTTTATATGTTAGTAGATGTGACGAAATGTTTGATGTGACCACTATGTTGGATTGATGAGTTATGACTAATAATAGAAGTGTCGTGTATGGAATTGGAGTATTGGAGGTGGAGATATTTATTTGGGAGTGTAAAATTACCATTTGTAGGTTTGGGTAGCATAAATTATAAGTCGTTATGCTACCAAAAATTTTACCAAATAAATAGTAACCTAACAACACTAAGTAAATGTAAGCATCGAAACGCTAAACTAAATTACCGACCCATCACTTAGATTTAACAATATATCACCATAACATCATAGTAGCATGATGTAATGTAGGGTGTCACATGGTCAACCCGAATAATAGTATCGAGAAAAATTCTTTACTATCAATTTTGGGGACCTATCTGAGCTCAAATTCTTTTCAAATTATACCACTAGACTCCATTTAATTAACATGATCTCATTTAATGGTTGAACACTAACTTCCCAATAGGTCATTTATCCTAGTATTTCTCTAGCCCATCACATTTAACTCTAGAGTTTCTATGGAATCTAAAGTACTAATGCCAATATAATAACAACCAATACCATTCTAATGTTAGTATTTATAGTTAAAAAAATACTATTTATGTCAAGAAAGTACTATTTATATCAGATAGAATTTTAGGGCGTTAGACCTTAGGCCATCTGTGAATATTTTTTTAGCCATTTTGATGTTACTTTTGCATGCTTTCTTGCATGATTAATTATTGTTTAAATGTCATTTTAATTATGTTTCATGCATTTTTAATATTATGATTGCTTAGTTGTTTGGTAGAAAATGCATGTTTTGTTTATTTTGCTTTACTATTTATTTTTTATTTAACATAAAACTAACCTATCATTTTTCTTGTGTTTTGTGAGCATTTAATCACTACAAAAAAGGAAATTAGCGACTAAAAATAGTTGCGGATAAAAAACAGTCGCTATTTTGCGATAGGATAGTGACTAAATTAAAAATCCGTCGTCAAAAAAGTTTTTTCACAAAATATAGATTTTTAGCGACTAAATAGCGACGAAAAAAAGGAAACAGTCGCTAAATTATGGTGACAACAATTAGCTCCTTTTTTTGCGACTACATTTGCGATGAAAATTTAGTCGCTAAATTTTTTTCAATTATTTTGTTTGGAAAATGGATGTGTTGTAATATAGCAACGGTTTGTAGTCGCTAATTGGATGGTGAATTTTGCGACGGATTCGCGACGGACGATTTAGTCACAATTTATAGCAGGATTTTTTACCCTTTTTTTGCTAAAAATTTAGCTACAATTTTTAGTATAATAGCGACATAAGTTTCTTCGCTACTTTAAAAAAATTTAATATGCAACTTTTATTTGGGGAAAAATTTAAAAATTTTTGTTTTATATTATAATTATTTTGAAAAGACAATAATTTTTTGTCAATTGTTTCAAAATTTAAACTTATTTATTTAAAAAATTTACATTTTTAATAATAATAATAAATTAATTTTTACAATTATTCTATAATTATATTATAAAAATTAATAAAAATAAATATTTATAAAATAATAATATAAAATTCAATCCAAATAATTTTTTCCTTTTAATTTAGGTTAAAAAGATTTATAAATTTTATTATTAGAATTTTTATATATTATTAATAGCAATGTATTATATGAACCCTAAATTATTATGAAGATTAATAAAAATAAAGATTTTTAAAATAATAATATAAAATTTATTATCTCATTTAAAATAATTATGAAAAATTTTATAATTTATTTTTATTTTGTTAAAATTTTGAATAAATATTAAATTATAGGAAATTTTAATTATAAATTTACCAAATTATCCTTGAATATAAAAACAAAATGGTGGAGATTGGCAGGGATATTTTTGTATTTTAAGAATTAGACATGGCAAAATTGATCCAAACCCATGGGTCGATCCAAATTCATCCAAAAAAATTGACCCAAATTCAACCCAATCTAAATCAATACTCACTAGGTCAACCCAAAACTGACCCATTTTATTTTTCAACCCAACCCAATACCTATTGGGTTAACCCAAAATTAACCCATTATATTTTTCAACCCATTGGGTCATTACCCAATGGGTTTGTCTAAAATCCTTTTATCTGATAAGTTTTACTTTTTTCAGATGCTTATCTTGATGCAATAAAACATGTTGATGGTTTTTGGCATTACCGATATTGGCATTTTCGATGGTGCTTAATTCCAACGAAGCAGCGACATGAAATGCGCCATGGCAGCCCTTGACAGCTTCATCAAAGATACCTTCTTCTTGCAAATCAGCTTTGAAAAGTCATAACCGGTCGCTTCCAGCCCATAGGGGTAAAAGGTGAAGTATTTTTGCTGATAATATAACATTTCATTAAATAAAATTATTAAGATAGTAGTAAAAAGATGCACTAATATATAATATAATATAATATATAAATCTAGCTTTATGAATACAATTTATATTTATTCATTAATTAATTAATAAAAAATTTTATACTAATTTATATTAAACCCATAGGTCGATTGAAATCAATCCAGCCCATTTGGATATTGACCCATTTATGATCCATATCTTTTGACCCATTTATGAGCCAAACCATTAGTGGCCCATCCATTAATGACCCAACCCAAATCCATCCAACCCGTCCATTTGCCACCTCTATTAAGAATGGTAACCCTATATGTAAAAGCTATCTTTTTAAGCTAATAAAATAAAACAAATATCATGAAAGGAGAGGAGGAAAAAGGGTAAGAAAAGAGAGAGAGGGGCAAAATCCGATGTCCACGCCACTCTTCCTCCCATCTTCGGCCACAGCAACGGAGTACTTCCCCATCATCAATGGAGCTGCGATTTCTTTTTTGCTCATTTTTTTCTCTTATCCCGTGCCCCAGTGTCCCCTGCTCCTCCCTACTCATTGGCAACAGGTAGATTAGGGTTGTAGTTGTTGTGATCTTTCACCTCAATCTCTGGCCAAGAATGACGGTGGTTGAGTGAGTGGTCCTGCCACGGGACCCTAGGGCTTTGATCTCTACGAAGGTAGTATTCCTTTCCTTTCTGTAATATTTTGTTTTTCTATAAGAAAATGAAGTGAGTGTTATTTCTTAGAAAAATGATATAAGTTAACTGAATTGGTAAAAGAAAAAGAAACATAGTTGCCTCTGTAGCTTTTAACAACCTTTTTCTTGGGGAGATAGTAGTTTTCGACTGGGATATATTCCATGTAATATGCTTTATAAAGTGCTTTATATCTTTTTTTTTTATTTTGGTTCAATCTATAGTGTTAGCTTCATTTTTCTTTATTGATTTTAGTTAATGTAGAAGTTTTGTTGAGGTTAGTTTGTTGTTTTAAATTTGATATCTTTTGTGTTTGGAACAAGGGATTATCTTTTGTAGAAGCTCTGTTGAGGTCAGTTTTTTTGTTTCTTAGAATAATTCACAGTTGGGCATTTGTTTAAATTGATAAAAAATCATGGCAAACAACTGAAGTTATGCATTATTTTTATTAGATGGAAAACCACTCACATTGGTATATTTTGATTGATTAAAGAATCATAGCAACCACTTTACATTAGGCAATTTTAAAATGATTAGATTTCTTGAAAAACAATTCACGTTGGGCATTATATTTTAATGGATTAGAATTCTTGAAAATCAATTCACTTTGGGCATTTATTTTTAATTGATTAAAAATTTTGCAGTTAAGTTAAATCCACATTTTTATTGTTCACATGCAGTTTCTAGGAGAATAATTAGTTTCGTTTTCTACTTTAATACTTATATATATATATTTGGTAGAGAGCTGATATTTTCTTATGAAATTATTGGTTTAAGCCATTTTATAATGAAAATGGATAGATTTTAAACTTGGAAGAAGGAGGATCACCAAGAGCTTGTGTAGCCATTTATAAAGTATGTTGGCATGATCTCTGTGATGAAGGAGATGTTGTTTCAGCTTTTGATGATGCAATTAATGATGGTGTCCATCTTATCACCATGTCTCTTTGTTCTTTTCATATCACAAATGTATTTGAAGATGGTTTCTCTATTGGAAGTTTCCATTCTTTTAACAATGGAATTCTCACTGTTGCTATTATGGGAAATGAAGGAGAAAAGGGTCATAGTTCTGTTGTTAATGGATCTCCTTGGGCTCTTACTATTATAGCTACCTCAACTGATAGAGTTCATTCTAGTGAAGTTGCTCTTGATAATGGAAAAACTTTGAAGGGTTTTGGGTTGATCTCCTTTGATCTTATAAATCAAGAAATTACATGGGCAAATGAGATGATAATTGGAAAAAGGTACATTAATTTATTATATTTGAATTATGAATTTGGTTTAATTTATGTTTGAAATGTAACTGAAAGATTATATCCATTGGCCAAATTATATAAACAAACTTCACATGTTTGCCCATTAAAGTTAAGCACATTGATTTTCAATTATAGATTGAGTGTAAAAATTATTTCTTTTTTGCTCTGATTGATTTCACAAAAAATCAATTGAATTAATTGGTGTGTTTTGGCAAGTGCAAGAATGGAATGTTCCTAAATTTTTCTTAATTTGCTCTTCTTTAAATCTCTTTTTAATTAGAATTAAGAGCAACATTTGATGTATTTTAATATGGATTGAATTAATGTTAAATCTTTACGTGTGCTTTCTAGAAGAATTGGTACAATAGAGTTGAAATTATTTTGATGAATTTTTTTAATAATCATGCATGCTAGATGTTTGATAATTTATTTCAATGAAACAATAAAAAAATTAGTTCAAAAGTTGTTGGCCTAAATTAAAGTTAAAATTCATAGGAAGCACTTCATGTTGGCAACCACTTTCAAGTTGGGAACCACTTCACTTTGGCAATATTTAAATTAAGTTAAAGTTGAAATCATTGGCAACCATTTCACGTTGGCATGTTTTAAATTGATTAAAAATTCATGGAACCAATTTCATGTTTGGCCGATTTTAATGGTTTAATTTGTTTGTTAAATTAATTATAAATTGTTCTCCTTAAATGTTTATTGCACTTAAGTTAATTTCAAATTTTCATTGTTCACATGCTTTTGGCCTATTTCATTTCAAATTAGTTACTTGATTTGCTGTATATCCCATTTCACAATTTAGTTTGCAAAGCTTCAATTTTCAGCTGCGAAGAAGGCTTGCCCTGCTGTAGTTTCCTATGCTGATATCTTAACCATTGCTGCTAGAGACTCCACTGCCATTGTAAGTTCTTTAGTTAATTAATTAGTTAATTTTGATAATCAAGTTTATTAAAATATAATTAAGATACGGTGGTTGTGTTAATTAGCTTGGAGGACCAAGTTAGAATGTTGAACTTAGAAGAAGAGATGCAAGAACTGCAAGCCTTTTTGCCAATAATCATGGAATTCCAATTCTAACTAGTAACTTGAACCAACTCATCTCAAGATTTAGTGCTCTTGGCCTTCCTACTAAAGACATGGTTGCTCTTTTTGGTTTGTCCACAACCTTATTTTGCTTCCAATTTTAGAATCTAGGGATTGTCCCAACGAGAATAGTACCATACTAATTTAAAATTTAATATCTCAATAAGATTGAGCCTTTCATGTGAGAGAATTTCACCTTATGATGATACAAGTTAGGACACCAAAGAAGAAGAGGACTAGTGAGCCTAATGACCCTAGACTTCAAGAACTTAATTACTAGAGGTAATAATTTTATTCCTACAACAAGATTTTAAATTAAAAGTAACAAATTTAGTTCAAATCAATATTAAAGGAGGCAGGGAAAATTTGAAATTTATAAACTTTTTTAAAGACCAAAATTTTAATTTTAAAAAAATAAAGGGGACAATTGCCCCTCTTTGACTCTACAGAGGTTCGCCCTTGCCTACAATATCCATACTAATTTTAATTTACCGACTTGTAATTTATACAAAATAGTGAAACTCGTCCGCATATGTGATCTTATAAATTGTCTTTTAAAAATTAGGTAAACATTCAATTTTTATTAGAAAATCTTTTATGAATTTTATGTTAGCTGTTTCTTAGCTTGATAGTTAAATACAATACGACCAACTGTCAATTTAATCATCCATCTCTTTAATTTTTATTAATATTTATTGTTGGTTTGGTGAGAATGTTAATGCCAATATTATTTTCTCCATGAATTTTGTTTCCTGCTTTCATGTCTTTTAGGAACTCTACATTCAAGTATGATGGGGGTGTGTGTGTGTGTGTGTGTGTATGTGTGTGTATATATATATATATATATTTGTAATTGCATGGGGATTAGCACCACTAGACCACAGGTGTGATTTTCATATTCAATATTGCTAAAAGTGGATTTTGCTAACAAGTATCTTAGAGGTGGCGCTCTTCGCAGGGGCTGTGTTTAGGTACAAACTTTAATATTTTTCTCCCATCATCTAAAATAAAAATGAAATACTCTTATGCATGCATTTACACTCCTTTCATGCTTAATTTTCTTGTGGCATATTGGTGTGGCCATTGTATCTACTAAATTGTGTTAAATTGAATATGTAGTCTTAATTATCTTATGCAGGAAGAGATCCATTTCATGATCAATCCAGAATTAATTACTGGCCTGCTTTTATTGCCATGAATGGAATACAATAAGGCTATAGAAATTGTTGGTGTAGAAAGATTTTCTAATTACGCCGGGTTAGTGTTAGCCACGGAATTGATCTAAAAATGCTAGTTTCGATATGTATCCTCAGTCACTCTATTTGCCTTGAATGCATGTGTATCCTGAGTCACTGTATTTTCCTTATATGAACTTATTATGAAATTTATCCTTAGATCATGCCCTTCTTGCTGCTGATTCAAGAATAATCACATTGATGATAGAAGTTCTGATAATAAAATATCAATTAGTTTATATGGATGTTTTCTTTTGAAATTATTATTGTTAATATTTTTTTCTCATCCTCATTGAATATATAATTTTTTTATTTGCTTAATATATATATATATATATATATAATATTTTTTCTCATCCTCATTGAATATACAATTTTTTTTGCTTTATATATATATATATATATATATATATATATATATATATATATATATATATATATATATATATATATATATATATATATATATATAATCTTATGGCCATAGTTGCTACTGCTGACCCCATTCCTACCACTTTCTCCTATTTGAGTAATGTAGGTATGCTTCTTCATTTCACTTTTCTGGTGATTACGTGGACAAAAGGGATGTTGAAGGTTTTGGAAGATGCAAGACCAGGATTGTTGCCATAGATGTATTATGCAGTCCGGGAATGAGGCAATATAAATCCAAATACCTCATTCGGTATGTAATTCTAATTTTCACAAGTAGTTCACATGCATATTTCATAAATGATATATTTTGCCTGGTGTTAGGCCAAAAGGAATGTAATATGTTTTATGAGCTTCATAAAAATTGCCACACTTTTGCTTATTTAAATTTGGAAGTGGCCCTTTTTTTTTTAATGAAGTTGGTCTAATTGCCATAAAAATTAAAAGTGCATATTGTTGTGCCCAACATGAACTGAATGCCTTTCTTTCAGGCATTAAGACCTTCTGTACTATACTATACCTTTGGGAACAAGGCACTATAGAGCTTAGATAAGGTACTTACATGTCTTTGGTATGGTAAAAATCCCTCTATAGATGATAACCATAATTCCTTCAAGGCATATTTGACTTGCTAATAATATGTCCAATCCATTACATGTAGTTGCAACTTGTAGCTGATTCAAAACTTGTAATCCTAGCCTAGATGTTAGCCATTTAAATAGTGTGTTATTTATTGTTTAAAATGTGTTTCTTAAGAGTTTACCAACATTCCATGGGCTAGATGGGTTGTTGTAGGTGAGCCAGTGGATTTTGTCACATGAATGGACTATTGGAGAACTATGGAATATGCTGGTGGAGTACTCATACCAAAGACTAAACAGGGAAACTAATGCAGGATTTTTTACTTGGCTGATTCCATCATCGATCAGCCACCAGGTTGAGGCTGCAACTTCTAACATTCCAAGCACTCTCTAAAACATTATATGTATGATCCTTTTGATCATTATTTTATTTAGATGATACTATTGACGCTAGTTAGTATGATAATATTTACTATTTTATTATTTCATAAAAAATTGTTTGAGGATAATGTTATATAATGTTTCAAATAATTTTCTATATATGTGTGTATTTTGGAACATATTCTGATTTTGAATAAATATATGTTTGTATGTGTAAGATCATTGTTATGTACAGGTTGAAAATACATAAATAATGATAATTGTATACAGGATTAAAATTTAAAAATATAGCAAAGGAAAAAATTCAATTATGCAATAATTTAGCGACGGATTTGCGAAAGCAAACTATCGCTAATATGTAATAGATATAATTTAAGAAATAATTAGCGACCATATTAGCGACAAATATTTATCGCTAACTTTTACAGTAAATTTTTACTTAGCGACAAAAAATGTAGTCGCTAAATATTATTATTATAATTTCGTTATTAATTATGAATATAAATTAGCGACGGAAAAAATTTTTCATCGCTAAATTAGCGACTGATTTTGAATTTTATCGCTAAAATATTTGCGACTAGGCTTTTAGCGATTGTTCATTGCAGCATCGCTAATTTATTTTAGAGACGAAAATCTGGTTATTAGTGATGGAAATTTTCATTGCTAATTAGCAATTTTTTTTGTAGCGAATCTTTATTGCATCAGGTTCTGAGGTTTTGAAGCTTGGGAGGTTTAAATACTATGGTGAATTCCTATGGGTAATCTTTATTCTCTTCTCATTTAATTTTATTTATTATTTTTATTTATTTCTTTATTATTTGATTATTTAGATGTACTATTATTTTGAGAATATAATAAGTAGTAATAAAATGGTTTTATACACGTTAACATAAAAATTTATAAAATTATTTTTATTAATTATTTGGGATTTTATAATAAAGTAGGCCAATGCCCAAGTTTTCATCCCAAAATCATATGATAAATAAAAAAAAAAGCTTTTTGTAAATATACATGAGAAAATCAATGTTTCTAACTTAATTAATTCCTCATTTTATGCATGTCATTTTATTTGCTATTCTTTCATTGGACAATTTCCTTATGCAATAGTCTAAGTAGATTTACTCTTTTCTTTTTTTCTTTATCGCTTTCCTGCATGCTTGAGTGTTTAGTTATTTAAATAACTGTAATGCATCATGTGAAAAGGGAGGTAGTGGACTAAGAATAAAAACTTAGTTATAAGAAAAACCTAACTGAGGTGACAAGTAAGAGTGATGTCCTGAACACTGATCTCTATTTGGACATCAAAAGGTTGAGATTCATTTCTCAATGTTCTGTTGGGTGGTGAAAACATAATACCAGCCTCTTGAGCCTACAATAGATGCCTTTATAGGATTGCCATCAAAAATAAATTTTGTCCAAAACCTTTTTCTATTATGAAGGTGCAAAATTATGAGTTTTTTGTAAGCCTTATCCGATCTTAGACCTTATAACCGGGCCTCCAAGAATCCAACCAAAATCAAGTAGGGCACCAATACGCATCACAATGGTGACTCTACTAGGGACTAAGAGACCTTACTCCTAAGTACATCTTAGTCAAGTTACTTGTAATTGGATTTTCATTATTAATCCTATCTCCTCTTGAAATTGCATTTCTTGCATACATCCTAGAGCTTTAGAATTAAATTGGGTGTCCCTTTTTGAGCCTCGATGCTATCCTAAAGTATGACCTACATTCACTCAATATGGGAAGGTGTCAAGAAGAACCACCAGCCCAAGTCTAGTACCAATTGGTATATAAAATGGTGACTCATCAGTCATTATGCTTGTGATGAGCTAGACCTAATGGTAGGGACCATACTTGGGTAGCCCTAAAGTTTCATCACCCGAATACAGCCTATGTAATGACAATAACTATTTTTTTTAGGTTGTATAACCATAGCAGATTCTTGTTTACTATGTAAGCCCGTATGTATTGAACAAATCCAACTAAATTAGGAGGGTACTAATCAAAGGCTGCCATGCCTTGGTGGATCTAACTTGGTCTATTTGAATTATTTAAATACGTAATGGCCAAAACCTATACGCTTGCACTTTCAATTAAGAGAAATTATGTAGTTGAGTTTTTGCTGTGCATCATACATGTCCATTGGGTTTAGCATTGACCCATAGGCTAAGCCCACCTAGGAAAGAAACCAAACTACCTCCTGTGTGGGAGTAATAAGGTTGGAAGGCCATTGTTAGACTTATATGTGGTTATGATCACACGTATACATCATACGTTGTATGTATATCATTCACATGCATCATCATGCATCATTCTAACAATTAATTCACACATCATATGTATATCATGCACATTTATCATCATGTATCATTATAACAATTGATTCATGCATCATATGTATATATCATTCATGTGCATCGCCAGCATGCATCATATGTATAACATGCTCACCCTCATGCATCATATGTATATTATGCACAGGCATCCTCATACATCCTTATAACGATTGACTGATGCATCATATGTATCCCTAACATGTATCATTCATCATATAAATATAATTCCCCTGCCTAATCATCATGCATCATTCTAACCGTTTTGATTTTTTGGCCATCATAAACTATTCATTCAGGTGGATTAGGCAAACCTTTCGAGGATAATCTAGAAGCTATGCTAGAAGTAGAGATGCTAGCGGAAACACAACAAACACAACATGAATTAAAAAAGGGAATGGAGGAGTTAAAAAGGAGAATGGCGACTATGAGAGGAAGGATGGCTTTCACTTTAATACCTCCCTCTGTGCCATAACACCCAATGATTTGGATAAAAGGTTAGACAAGAGGTTATAGGAGTTTGAGGAAAGGATATTGGCCATAATTGGGGGGTTTTTAACACCACCTACTGCACTTCAACCCGTAGCCCTTACATTAAACTAAACGGAGCTGGACGCTACTACGGGCACCTCTTTGGCGGGAGCAAAACAAAGAAGAAACAATATACCTCCCTTTGAGGAGGATTTTATAGAAGATAAGGAGGAGGATGAGCTCATAGTGATGACACAGGATAAGAGTCCTAGGTTTGAAGATGCTGTCTTTAAGAAGTTAGAAGAGAAAATAGAGGTAATGGCATGCCTATTGTTAATTGGTAAAGGGATTAACCCCAAAAGATCGAGACCTAGATGGATATGAGCTGTTGCCTCAAAAATTTGAGATGTCTAAACTACCTAAATTTGATGGCACATCAGACCTTGCAACATATGTAAAGCAGTACACTCTTGTGATGAAGGAAAGTATGGTAACAAAAAAAGAAAAAGGTAGAGTACTTCTGATTTAGTTTAATGGGGAAAGCCATTGATTGGTACCATAGGCTAGATTACCGAACCAAAGAAGATTGAGATCCATTGATAAAGGAATTTTTGGAAGCTTATGACTACAATGCCTGCATAGATGTCACAATAAAAGATTTGGAGCTACTTCAGCAGAAGCATGATGAGTCTTTCCATGAATACCTGACTCGATGGAGAAATTGAGTTATGAAGATGAATAAAAATCCTAATGCAGCTAATTAAATAAGGTTAAATAAGGTTATTCATTAAGAATGATAGCCCTCACTTAAGGGATCGTTTGAAAATGAAAGGGCTCAAAAATTGGAAAGCTCTAAGGATATTACCATAGAAGTCAAAGGGGAGTATCTAACAAGAAGGACAAGCAATAAGAACTATGAGGGCCACAACGATAATGGTGGTAGTACTCAAGGAATAAGAGAAATATAAATAACTATAGTAGCTCAGAGGCAGTATTTCAATTTAGGCAAGCCTCTATCATGGGTCTTTAAGCTGTTAGTAAAAGAAGGAAAGCTATAGCCACTACTATGTAAGCCAGCTAAAGATCATGGCAAGACAAGTCACATGTCAGATCAATTCTATGCCTTTCACCAGCACCCTAGCCATCTAACAGATGATTGCCAAATTCTTAGGTATAAGTGTCACACCCTATTAAGGCCCTAGGAGAATGTATATCCATTTTAAATATAATATTATCGATATTTGTTCAGTTAGTCAATGAATTATAGGTTAAGGACAAAGAGGTAATTGTTTAAAAAATAAAGGGTAAAATGATCATTTTAAATTAAGTTATATGTGTGATTAATTTTTAGAAAATTAAAGTTAAGGGACCCAATTGAAAAGTGAAAAATAGAGTTTATGGGAAGAAACATGATATTGAAGGAAAGTAGGGAGTTAAGTGCAGTTTTTGCAAAGCCAACGCATGGTCCTATTGAAGCATGACACCTAGCCTTTCTAAAAGTGCCTTAAGAAAGGAAGAAACCAAAGATTTTTATAGCGATGGCCGGCCACTTCAAGGGATTTTAAGGGCCACCATTTTCACTCAAAACTCATCTACTCTAACCCTTAAAATCCAACCATAGCTTTTAGAGAGGAGAGATAATTTTTTTGTTAGCTTACTTAAGGTAAGGATCCTCTCTTCTCTTCTTATTTTATTTTCATAATTAAATATTAATTTGAGGGATGAGATGAATTCTTAAGTATAATAATCTACAATTTATTATGAAGAAAGATAGAGAAGAAAAAGCAAGGAGCAAAAGGAGGTAAAGCTTTGAGGAAGTGGTCATCAAAGAGGTATGGGAACTTTGGTATTGTTGTAGGTGTTATATACATGTATTTAGTGATTAGAGATGTTAATTTGAGGATTTTAAGTAAGGAATTCATGAATATGATGGTTAGTTGGGTATAAGAACCTAAATAGGAGCATATTTCTTCTAGTTAGTAAAATATATCCTTAGGTTCATTGGACCTATCTAGACTGTTTTGCCTATATCTAGAGTTTGAGAGCTCCAAATTGAGTAATTTATGTTGGAATAGAAACTAGACTCATAAAATAAGTTTCAAAAGAAGACACCAATGTATGGTTCTTCCCCTATAATGGGAAAAATTTAGCTTAAACCCAGATCATATCTGTTGCCCTATCATTGGGAGCAGTCCATCTTGTTTAGTGAATATCTTAAATTTTAAAAGGCTAAATGAAGTGATTTTTAATGTTTTAGAAACTAGAAATGTAGAAGAACACTTGGTCAGAAAATATCATTTTCTAAGCCAAGAAAAAGGTATAAAAAGACTAAGTAAAACTGTTTGCAGAATTTTTAAGGCAGATAACTATTTGTCTTAGCCTAGTAGACCCCCCTGTATCCATTTCGAGCACTGAAAACAGCCATGACCAATTCATTTGAGCTAAGTTTTTCCCTATTTACAGCTTATACATGGTTTTTAGGCCCAAAAAGTGAACAAAAGTTGCCCAAACCTTTTCGCAAACCTTTGGAACACCTTAAACACATAAAGAGGAATATACCAAGTTATGAAGCACATGTAATATATGATTTAGAGATGGAGAAATAATTTAAAATGAACCCAAATATAAAGGAAACATGAGTATATAGATTTTTTAGGCCATTACTTTGACTAAACATCAACCTTATGCATATAACCAAAGGAATTAGAATATGAGAGTACATAAGAAGACTTATAAGCCAAATATGTACCAAACTCATTTATCAAATTGTATATTTGTAAATTAATGTGATTAGGGTATATGAATATCAATAAGGGCATAAAAATATAAGCTTGAAGATTTAATACAAATGTATATAAGGGTACATGGAGATAAATAGAACTAACGATACTCTAATTAGGTGAAGTATATGTTTATAACTGTACATGGATATTTATACTTTTAGGAATATGCATTTCTGTTACAGCCACATTATTGTAGATAGGTATGGATATTGATATATATATATGTGTGTGTGTGTGTGTGTATTGTGATACATTGGATATATATACAGGTGTGCATAATGTGATTCATTAAACATAATGTAATAGGCTCGGATATAAGTACGAATAGTACATGTACAGGATGAATCATACAGATATATGTACATTCATACATATATACAATGGTCTTTATATGAATGTAACTCTTATGAGTATGTCATATAATCATGATAATGATCATACATGACTAAAGATGTTACAATTAGAGCATGTAAATTATATAATGTATATAAGCTTGAGATTATACATTGATGCTCAAAGCTATGATTACAAAAGGATACTGATATATGTACAAATGTATATAACGATAACTCGATTATAATAATAATAAAGAAATGTATGAACATGTACATGATGCCATGCTTAAAGATATGAATTGTAATCAAGTTAAAGTCATATAGAACAACAAGCGAAAAGTAAAGATAATTAAATATATATATATATATATATATATTAGCTCATGCATAGCATATGAAGAACAGGAAAAAGAATATAATGATGTTTAAAGACATGAAATGTATGATGCTATAAAAACACATGTAGACAATAATCACCGTGGATATGTATTGTTTTGATTGTTAAGACTAATGTATTTATGCACATATACACTTGTAACTTAATAGTAAAGTTTTGTATTGTTATTATGAAAAATTTATACTATGGTTCTAGATTATATTGACTAATCCTACACTTGTGTGTGTAAGTTATTGGCAGCTACGATAAGAGGTTATTTCCAAAATATTTTTCTTTGTTCCCTACTAAGCTAGTAAGCTTAGCACGGGTGTTTATCTGTGTAGGTACTTGAAGCTATAATTCTTCTTTTGGGACAAGATCTGCTATAACAAGGCCAACACTAAAGATAGGAAAAGTCCAGTTTTATTTACAGTTGTAATTTATTTTGTTCTTCATAATTATTATATCTAGTAGAAGGTAGTGTAAGAACAGGATATGTGCCAGCGTAGAGTAAACTAAAGTTTTCTTTGTAAATCTTTTATGATTTACTAGGAATGTTATATAAGATAGTATGTATAATGGCAGGTATCAATAAAGATTAGTATAGTCTTTACATTTTTGGTATCAGGGCACCTAGGTTTAGGCGGTTCTAGCAAATAAAAGTTTAGGAATAAGTAATTATAGAAGGTTTTGGTTGTGTGTGTTGGCCTAATGCAAATTGTCCTTGTTTTGCTTCAATATTAGTTAAACGATGGATAGTTTGAAAGGAACTAGGAAGAAAATTAAAGGAATAAGTGATTCTAGGACTTCAGATCTAGTTGACTTCAATTCTTTTATGGTATTTTGATATGAGATGTTGGTTCTAATAGTATAGGGTTTATTAGAGATCAATAGTAATTTGACTCAGATTTTGTGAAAGTTAGCTGAGCATAGAATACTAAGAGATGATAAAGAGAAAAATGTAACTAAGAGAAAAAGGAATTAAGAGTATAGCATGAGTGGAAACAAATAAAAGAAAAGAAGTAGAAAAGAGATTCTTTTGGCTTCACATCTAGGAAGAAAGCTCATATTATATGGTTAATATCAATTCTTAACACATCACCGTATATGTAAGGATTAGTTAAGCATGATAGAAGAGCCTAAGTTTCTTAATGCTCATATGGTTCTAAATGTTATTGAAGTGCATATAGTGTTATAAGAAGGGATATGTTTTAGATGTGAGCATGCAGATCAATTTGTTAAGAATTATTTGAAATCACGAAACTGAGGTGGGGCATCACAAATGGGTGAAAAGAAGTTTGATGTTCTAGTTTTATCATAAGAAGAAAAGATAGACAGCACTGAAGGAAATCGAATTATGGAATTGACTATCTCAGTAAGAACCGGCCGAACTTGAATTCTAATAGAGCAAGGTGTCACTAAAGAAGCTCTTAGTACTTTATTTCTTACCTTTTGATAGTTATATATGTATATATTGGCTTCGATGATATGAATATCTATATGTTTATTTGGAATATTAGATAAAGTGAGAATTGAAATTTTGCATGTATAAGATGAGGAATAGAGTTTTCTGCTCTTACTAGTATGAATAAAAGGGATAGAGTATTTAGTGAGGTGCCATCTTTAGCTTGAATAGAATATGATAGAAATGTAATTGATTATCAGGTTATATACACATATATGTGTATGAAGAATGATATATGAAGAAGAATTTGTGTAAATGTGACAAGATTATCCCTATATGAGTTGATAGAATGTGAGAGTGAGTCCAGATTTGGTTATGGCACTTGTGTACCTATTAGTGACTTCTTAATAGTATGGGCAATTGATTAAGCATTTCATGATATTGGTTGGGGAAAAAATTTATGATACATGAGAACATGCATTAACATATTATACATAACATCACTTTTCTTCCATAGCATTGCATTTGCATCATTTTGAAAAGACATGAAAAGCACTAGATTATATGCATGGCCCCAACTGGAAAGGAAACTAATAGGATATATGTTGAGTGCAGTAATGATGTGATAGTAAAGGAAGGATTACAATTAGAAAGAGGTAAAGTTAAATGGAATCTAAAGGTGATAAAGTAGAGAATAAGAGAAGCAGGAAGAGATAGTATTGGATAGAGCTTGATTGGAATATAGAAAGAGTTATAGGAATGTAAATGATGAAATTTGGTATATGATACAAGTATGAATTTCGAGGACAAAATTCCTTTTAGGGGGAGAGAATTATCACACCCCTATTAAGGTCCTAGGAGAATATATATCCATTTTAAAGATAATATTATCGATATTTGTTGAGTTAGTCAATGAATTATAGGTTGAGGACATAGAGGTAATTATTTAAAAAGATGAAGGGTAAAATGGTCATTTTAAATTAAGTTATATGCATGATTAATTTTTAGAAAATGTAAGTTAAGGGACCCAATTGAAAAGTGAAAGAGAGAGTTTAGGGAAAGAAACATTATATTGAATGAAAGTAGGGAGTTAAGTGCAATTTTTGCAAAGCCAACAATGGTCCTATGGAAGCATGACACCTAGCCTTTTTAGAAGTGTTTTAAAAAAGGAAGATTTTTATAGTGATGGCTGAAGATTTTTGTAGGAAGATTTTTAGAAACATGATATTTAAGGGCCACCATTTTTTTCTCAAAACTCATATACTCTAACCCCTAAAATCCAACCATAGCTTTTGGAGAGGAGAGAGAATTTTGTGTTTAGCTTTCTTAAGGTAAGAATCCTCTCTTCTCGTCTTATTTTGTTTTCATAATTAAATATTAATTTGAGGGATTAGATGAATTCTTAAGCATAATGATCTGCAATTTATTATGAAGAAGAGAGAGAAGAAAAAGCAAGGAGCAAAATGAGGTAAAGCTTGAAGGAAGTGGTCATCAAAGAGTTATGTGAACTTTGGCTTTTTTTTAGGCGTTATATACATATATTTAGTGCTTAAAGATGTTAATTTGAGGATTTTATGTAAGGAATGCATGAATATGATGGTTGGTTGGGTATAAGAACCAAAATAGGAACATATTTCTTCTAGTTAGTAAAATTTGCCCTTAGGTTCACTAGACCTATCCGGACTGTTTTGCCTATATCTAGAGTTTAAAAGCTCTAAATTGAGTAATTTAAGTTGGAATAGAAACTAGACTCATAAACATAAGTTTTACAAGAAGGTACCAATGTTTTTTTCTACACCTATAATAGGAAAAATTTAGCTTGAACCTAGATTATGTCTGTTACCCTGCCATTGGGAGCCGTCCATTTTTTTAGTAAATATATTATGTTTTAGAAGGCCAAATGAAGTTATTTTTAATTTTTTAGAAACCAAAAATGTAGGAGACCATCTTTTTAGGATAACACTTAACTAGAAAAATGTCATTTGCTAAGAAAAAAATAAGGTACAAAAAGCCATTATAAAACTATCTATAGAATTCATAGGCTAGATTAGGGCACTCGGCAGAGACCAATTTGTCTTAGCCGAGTGGACCCCTCTGTATCCATTTCAAGAATTTCACATATCCAAGACCAATTCTTCCCTATTTTTAGCTTATACATGGTTTTTAGGCCCGAAAAGTGATCGAAAGTTGCTCGAACCTTTCTAGTCACCTATGGAACACCTTAAACACGTAAAGAGGAATATACAAATTTATGAAAGACATGTAATATATGATTTAGAGATGGAGAAATAATTTAAAATGAACCCAAATATAAAGAAAACATGAGTATATGGATTTTTTAGGCCATTACTTGGATTAAACATCAAACTTATGCATGTAACCAATGGAATTAGAATATGAGAATACAAAAAAAAAAGACCTATAAGCCAAATATGTATGTATATATATATATATATATATATATATATATATATATTAAACATCAAACTTATGCATGTAACCAATGGAATTAGAATATGAGAATACAAAAAAAGACCTATAAGCCAAATATGTACATGTATATATATATAAAATGTATAGGGACATAATATTAATAGGTTATGGAACATGTGTAATAAATAATAGAACATTGAGATGTATTATAAAGAAATTCGTACACATAAGTTAATTCAAGCAATTACCAAGCTCATATATCAAATTGTATGTTTGTAAATTAATGTGGTTAGGGTATACGAATATCTATAAGGGCATAAACATATAAGCTTGAAGATGTAATACATATTTATGTAAGGGTACATAGGGATAAATAGAACTAATGATACTCTAATTAGGTGAAGTATATGTTTATAGCTATACATGGATATTTATGCTCTCAGGAATATGCATTTGTGTTACAACCACATTATTGTAGATAGGTATGGATATTGATATATGTATATATGTGTGTGTGTGTGTGTATTGTGATGCATTGGATATATATACAGGTGTGTATAATGTGATGCATAAAACATAATGTAATAGGCTCAGATATAAGTACGAATAGTACATGTACAGGATGAATCATACAGATATATGTACATTCATACATATATACAATAGTCTCTATATGAATGTAACTCTTATGAGTATGTCATAGAGTCATGATAATGATCATACATGACTAAAGATGTTAGAATTAGAGCATGTAAACTATATAATGTTTATAAGCTTGAGATTATACGTTGATGCTCAATGCTATGTTGCTATGATTACATAAGGATATTAATATATGTACATATGTATATCAAGGTAACTTGATTATGATAATAATAAAGAAATGTATGAACATGTATATGATGCCATGCTCAAAGATACGAATTGTAATCGAGTTATAGGCATATAAGACAATAAGAGAAAAGTAAAGATAATTAAAGTAAGAAGTTACAGTGCTTGCGTTTGTGTTTAGATTATGAATAGATAGGTATGCCTTGTAACACCCTCAATTCATTTATAATTTCCATAGACTGTATATAGTTATTGATGGCATTATATGGTTACTATTCATTTAATGAAATTTTTGGCAGCATAACGACTTGTAAACCATGCTGCCTAAACCTGCAAATTGATAAACTAACACTCCCAAATAGTAACCTCCACCTCTAATACTCCAACGGCATACATAACACTTCTAAAATCATATATCTCATCAATGCAACACCATTATAAAGTTTCACATACACATGTTTAAAAGTATGTACATATAGTTAGTATTCACATTTCAATTGTATTCAACATGCAACATTAATTACTACATGCCATAATCTAACATGTAAAACATGGGTCGTTTAGTCTTCGCATCCATAAGCGCGTCTCATATACATGCCATTTCGATTCATCCTCATCGTGTCCTCAATTACCTATCCCTATGTGCAGTCAACAAACCACGTGCTAAGCAACAAAGTTGCCTAGTGGTGGATACAACTACACAAAATTTCATTTAACTAGATTTATTATTTCTATTATTATTATTATTACTATTGTCTTGTTTTGTTGTTATTGTTACTATTTATATTTATTATTCTATATGTATATACTTTCTGAATTGTTGTTTAACCCTTGCTGAATTTATGTCTTTGCATGCTTATCTTCTTACTGTTTGACCTCTGTTGCTTATATTTTTGATATTAAATTACCTTTATGCCCCTATGTTTTGTTTATCTAATTACTTATTGGTCTTTGTAATTCATTTAATTAATTATTTTATTTATCCTGCTTTATTTGAATTTTATTTTGATTTCTTCGTAGTTTATAAATTTATCCTTATTGGGTATGTTGCTTATATAATTTAGTTCTCATATTATTATAATTTCTTTTCTTGCCGATAGAATCATATTTCATTGTACTTGATTCCTTAATTATTCTTAAAATTTTTCACCTTTTATGGCATTTTCATTTAGGTCCTTCCTTTTATCAACTAACATTTAAATCTTTTTAATTTCTCAATATGATATTTAAGTTCCGTGTTTCATTGAAATAATATTTAAATTATTTTTCCCAGTCTAACTGACCCTTTTGCTGACTCTTTACATATAATTCTATTTCACTTTCTAATTTTCCTTTTTGATATTTTTCGACATGAAATTATAATTCCTCCATTCTAGTTTCCAATCTTTGTTTTCTTGTCAAAATTACAATTTCATCCTCAATTTCTCTACTTTTGATCAAATTACAGTTTTACCCTTAATTACTAAATTCACTCGAACTTCCTCTAATGCCCTTCCTGTCTGTTGATTTTATTATCTATTAACCAATTTATCCTTATTTATTCTTTTTGTATCTTTTATTTTATTTTCATTTTTCAATTTGCATTTTAGTCTTCAGTGTTTGCTCATGATGTGCTAAATTACCATTTTGCCCTTTTATACTTCTTTAAGCTAATTAAATCAATTTGATTCTTTTAATATTCTAATTTTGCTATTTAATCCTTTTTATTCTTAATTTCTTATTAATTTCCATATAATTCTTACTCGAGTGTAAAATTATAATTTAGTCTTTAAACTTTTTATTTCATCCTTTTGACTTGGTTTAACCTCAGTTTTGAACAATTGCCATAATTTTTCTTATATCCAGTTGTCCCTCATATTAAATCTTACATAATTCCTACTTGGATGTAAAATTTCAATTTGGTCCTCGAAACTTTCCTATGTCTCATTATTATACTACATTACTATAATGTCATTCCTTTTGGTTCTTCTTTCTTTTATTCCTTTTTAAATTTAATATTTACGTGTTAGCCCCTGTACTTTTTCATATGATGGTAAATTACCATTTGGTCCCTAACCTTTTTTATTCTTTATGTTTGACCTTATTTAACTTCTATTTTGACTCTTTTTTACTTTATTTGACTTTTATTTCCTTCTAAATATAAAATTTGCATTTTAGTCCTTATCCTTCCTTATGAAGCGGTAAATTACATTTTGGTCCCTAAAGTTTTCATTATTACAATTTTGCCCTTTTTCACTCATTGGACTATTCTAACTTCTTTAATCACTTTATTGATGCTAAATTATGGTTCAGCCCTTAAATTATCGCGTAATTATGTTTTTGCCCTTTTTGGACCTATTTTCATGTTTTTTGCTTTACTTTATGTTTAATCACGTTTATGACTTCTTTTATGCTTAATTTACTTTTTAGTTCTAATTTTCTCATGTAATTAAAATTTTGCCCCTTTTAAATTATTAATTGTATTTTTCACATTATTTCTTATTTTGTGAACTTTATGACATTCTTTTTACCTAATTGATTATTTAATTCCTATTTTCTTGTATAATTACCATTTTTACTCCTAGTGATAACCAGTGAAAATTCTTGAACCGAATATGCGAGATGAGGACTATATGAATCTACTGTATGACTGTATGTTAACAAACTAGAGGACCATAACTTAATATGATACCAATGCTTCAATATGGGTGGAGAGACCACAACTTAATATGATCTAGCTAGCCCATCGTATATCATGTGCCAGCTGCTCATCCATATGTACAATAAATCAAATCTCATGGTGGCACTATTGGGTTTCAGAATAGTAAATAAAATTCACAGCGAAAAAAATAGAATCCCACCACGAATCCAAGTGATACAATTGATTTAATAGAAACAGAAGTATAACGATTACCAACCTTTCGAAGTATAGATAAATCAAATTGCAAGTGTGACCTCATGTGAAATGACATCCTCTACCGATATCCACATGCAAATGCGATGAAGAGAATCACCCAGGGTGCTAGCTCCCTTCCTTGGCGGCTAGGGTTTATTTTCTCTCTTTTGAGATTACAGAAGAAAAATGATTTTCTTTTCTTTTTCTCTTAAGTGACAGATATAACTCACTTTTATTCTTAGTTAGGGTTTAATATATATATCACTATATATATATAGTTAACCTAACCCTAATTCAGAGAGAGAAAACTTTGGGCCCACTTTTCTTATTAAAATAAGAAATACTTTATTTCTTAATTAAAATAAGAATAATAGTATTAATCATAAATATTATTATTATTTCTTTTGTTTATTTTAAATTTTAATTTATCATAAAATAAAATTCAAAATGCCCGAATTAACCCTTAGTCCATTCATCACATTCTATATGGGTGACCCAATAGGTTCATATTATATTGGCAGTAGGCCCCAATCCCATCACGGGCCTACAAGTCATAAGTGGCCTCTAGTAAGACATTATGACTACCCAAATAATATGAATATTGATAATTCAAATTTAACCTAAAAGAACATGTTATAATCCCTTTGTCACAAGATAACTTGTTTGAACATAAGTTATAAGGCCCCTAACATGACCCTAGTTGGAAATACATGCTTTTATAGGATTATATTTGATTAAGATTAAATTAAAAATAGTATTTCGTATATAAGGTATGGGACAAGTGATAAATTCTTTTTATTATATTAATTACATGAAAATAATTAAATTATTATTTTGGTTTAATAATATTCAAGGGTGTAATTGAAGCATGAAGTGTTAATTTAGGGGTCAATTTGTTATTATGGCATTTAAAGGGTCAAATGTGAATAAAGAGAAGAAATAAGGGGTTGATTTAAGAGAAGCATAAAAGATAGGGTTTAATGTATAACATGCAAAAACACAACAGATTTATGTGTGACATACAAAATGTGGAAGGACCAAGAAGGAAAATTTTCTTATTATTATAAATAGTAATTTACACAAGATAGAGAGAGCAGGAATGGAAGAGGAGAGTGGACGACACCTTCTTGAGGAATTACATTATTTCTTTCTTTTATCATTCACTTTTCCATTATTCTATCTATCTAAGAATTTTTGAAGGAAAATCACTTGCATGTTGATTATTCAAGAACAAGTTGATGTAAATCATTAAGGTAATGGTTTGGTATTTGATTTTCTTCATCATCATCATCATCATCATCATCATCATCATCATCATCATCTTCTTCTTTTTCTTCTTCTTCTTCTTCTTCTTCTTCTTCTTCTTCTTTTATTGAATGATTAGTTATAGGAAGAAATTGGAAATGTATGTTTATAAGAATGAATTTTTATGTATAATAAGAAGAAGGTAGGGAGAACAAAGGAAGGGTTTTGCAAAGGATTGAAAAGTTAAAGGAATTTCGGCCAAGGTATGGGATTAGGATTTTCATACTTTCATGTAGATTATATCAGTATAAATATGATTTAAATGTTTTGTATCATGAACAATTAAAAAGGGAACAAGTTTTAAGAAGTGTTACTTAAAGAGAAGACATAAGCCCTTGTGAACTAATGACTGTATTTTCAACATTATTTGAATTATAAAACTCCAATTTCTAAGGTTACAGAAGAAATATGCCTACAAATTTGTAGAAGGGGCCTAGCCCATATAATTAATTGAATTTCATGTAAGCTGTTGATTTTGGTTCTAGAATAGGTTATAGTAATTATGATGTATTTTTATGTATACTGGTCAGCATGCTATGAGGTTAATTTCTATGAAAAATAGACTTTAAAATCTATAATTTATTTGAAGAAAGTTAACCTTAATTCTATTTTAAGCATGTCAAATGTTAGCTTGAATTCGGACCTGTTCACTACACTGTCATTAGGAAAAGTATTCAGAAAAATGTGAATATCTTGACTTTTAAAGATGATATTGAAATGATTTTTGATGTTCCAGAAACTAGAAACATAGGGGAACAAGTTTATAGATGAAAATTTTTCTAAAAATGATGTTCTCAAGGTCAAAAATGATATACAAGTTGATTTTATAATTTTGTCTCTTGGCAGAATATAGGTCATGGTTACTAGATTTTAGTAAATGACCATGAGGTAGTCTAGTTTTCAGTCCAGAATTAAAATGCAACCTATGTCACGGTTACCAAGTATTACCTAATGACTGTGACCCCTTTTGACTTCACTTAAACCTCACTTAAAGGTTCCAAATTGATTGTAATGGGTATCTAAATTATTTTTATTATAAATAAAGCAGTTTCTAGCATAGAAATACATGTATTAAAGAATATAACTTGAGTTATGAAATATATATCTTATTTACATGTCCTTATGTTAAATGTTTGCCAACATGAAAGCTCATTGAATTATATATGGCATGTGATATGATTATTGATGAAGGTCTATATATATATATTCATATATGTACTTAAGTAAAGATTATTGATAATGATATACAAATATTCATATATGATCAAACTTATGTACATGCTTGTTATATGCATATATACTTACATATATGTACTCATATGATATAGTAAATGTGTATTTGAACATGCACTTATACTATGAAATAACAAATATTTATCATGACTATGATCACAGGTGGTTCCTATTAATAACATATTTAGGTATATGATCATGATGATATATATATATATATTCAAATACCGGTACTCGTATTGTTATATAAATACTTGTATATACACTAGAGATTGTGAAATTTTATATGATCATATACATGCACAAATTGTATAATCCAAGTACAAGTATGATATTTAAAATGAACTTGAAAATTGTGTTGCCTACTACTAGAGTTCAAATGTGGATAGATAGGAGCCTATAGGATATTGCAGCTTCTATTATTGACCCCATTCGGGTTTAAATTACTGTTGATCCCATTTCGATCATGAACATTTGGGTTGTTAGCCGACCCCGTTTGGGTCCACTTTATCGGTCTACTGTTCTGTTGACCCCGTTCGGGTGTATGTTTTCGATATCCTCGAATATCTATTATTTTGATACCTTCGGGTATCTATTGTTCCTGTTATCCACCTTTAGAACTTAAGTAGGCTAAACTAAAGTATAAATACGTCACAGTTTAATTATAGTATAATTAATGCATATGATATATGGAATAACATGTTTAGCTATGGTTTCTAATGCATGTATTATATTTGTATACATTAATGTACAGATCATTTTAAGTAATGCTGAAATTTAAGGGTCCTGAATTAAATGGTAGGATTATGTTGTTGTTCAAAACATTATATTTTTATCATATACTTATTTCTAATATGGTTATTTTTAATTTTTGTCAATTTATGTTTGATTAAATTATTATACAATCACTATGATGGTGTGTCTTGTCATATTGTATCACACTAGGCTGGTATAGCGTTTTACGGTTATTGTTATCCATATAGGTTAATGTAGTCAAAACTTTTGCATAGAAACATTCTACTTCAGATTACAGAGATCACCAATTCATTGAAGTTTAGTGTAGTGATTTTGTGGTGTTTTTGGTGGTGTGTTTTTGTATGATGTTGTTGTTGTTATAGGGTTGAAGTTATATTTTGATTGTTATTAATTGGATAGTTTTGTATTATGTAGATTAAGATATTGTGGAGTATGGTGGTGCTTTTTGTTAGGTAGTGATTGAGTTGAGAATGTTATTATGTTGATTGTTGGTATGGTGTGATTGTATTGTTTTTTATGTTGGTGTGTTGAGTAGTGTTGTTGTGTGGATGTTGGTTGGTTTGTGGTGTTGGATTGTTAGGTGGTTATTGTAGTGTTTGGGGTGTGTGATAAGTTGTATGTAGATGGTGTTGTATTGGTTTGTTGTTGAGTTTTTGTGTTAGGGTTTAGTAAGTATGTTGTTGTAGGTTTGTTAGGTGTTTGATGTTTGTGGATAGTGTAAGTGTGGGGTTTGGTTGGGGTTGATGTAAGTGGGTTGAGGGGAGGGATTTTGTTGTGTGTTGGTAATTTGATTGTGTTGTGGGAGGTGGTGGGTATTTGGATTTTGTGAGTGTGGATGTTGTGTGGTTTGGTGTTTGGAGGGTGTGTGGAGTTGTTTGTTGTGGGATGGGTTGATGTTGATGTGTATTAAGTTGGTAGGATGATGGGTTGGATGATGGGTGGTATTTGATGATGGTGGGTTAGTGTGTTTGGGGTGGTGTTTGGGTGTGGTTGGGGTGGTGGGGTGTTTGGTGTGTGAGTTGGGTGTAGGTGTTGGTGGTTATTTGGGGGGGGATTATGGTGTTGGGTGAGGGGTTGTATAGTGATTGGGTTGGGTTGATTGTGTGGGTGATTGGTGTTGGTGATTG